>JBCNYH010000021.1:26703575-26718199 GCA_039654325.1 Tandanus tandanus
CTGGTACCCATTTATACTGCTGGGTGGACAGAGGCACACTTGTGGTTAAGACCTTGCCCAGGGGTCTTAGCATGGTGATTCGAACCCATGACCTCCTGATCATGAGCCCAGCACCCTAACCACTGCGCCACCGGCCCCACAACAGAGCCTAAAGGCATAAATGAATGTACATGTTGCATTGAATTCATTGTGGCTTCAGATATAAATAAATAAATAATGTTCTAATTCATCACTTTAATTTCCCTCCCTAAATCATATGCATATCCATAATTAATGAATGAAATGTTGGATTTTAATACACTGAAGGGATGGTTTTTACGTTGTGCCAGGTTTTATAAGGACAGATCACAGGGATTACCTTGATGAGCTTGCACCTGATCTGAGCCGAGACCATGTGGCTGTTCCTGAGGTTCCCTACGCGGAACATGAGACAGAGTTTTCCGTCCCGTTGTGAGATGACGGCGTCCTGGCTGAACATGAGCGTCTCTGCGCGCTTCTTGGGCTGCGACATTTTAATGAACATGCAGCCGATGAGGAAAGCGTCCACGATGGAGCCGAGCAGCGACTGGAACAGGAACAGGATGATGCCCTCGGGGCATTTCTCCGTGATGTAGCGATAACCGTAGCCGATAGTGGCCTCGGTTTCGATGAAGAAGAGGAAGGCGGACGGGAAGTTGTACACGTTGGCCACGCATGGCGTGTAATCGGAGTCGGGGTCGTGGCCGCGGCCGAGGTCTCCACGTGCGTACGCGATCAGCCACCACATGGAGGCCATGACGAGCCACGCCACCGTGTAGGTGAGCAGGAAGATGAGCAGGTTCCAGCGCCACTTCAGGTCCACCAGCGTGGTGAACAGGTCCGAGAGGTAGCGGCTCGTCTCTCCGCCCAGGTTACCGTGCTGCACATTGCAGCGTCCGTTCTTCTCCACGAAGCGCTGCCGCTTGCGCTTAGCCGGTGCGGGGAAAGACGCACCTCGGGTCGTGTTCACAACCTGGTACTCCTCGCCGAATTTCCTTCTGATCGCTGACATTGTGTGAGCGACGGTTTGTATTTTGTGTTGTATTGGGGGGGAAAGTATCGCTGAAGTTCCCTCTGAAGACTATTTGCGCACCACGCACTTTCCCCGGTGCTGTTTCATCACGGGGTGCAACTTAGACTTTATCTGAACAAATAAACTGACTCAGAATTCAGCTATCAGTATATGTATCAAGGACACTGCTGAAGCTCGTCTCCGGTGCATAACTTTACATTGCATCCTCTTCTTGATCTTTTTTTATTATTTCTTCACGCACTTTTCTTTCTTTCTTTTTATTTTTTTATTGCATGAATGAGCGGTGTCCTGACTCGGCTCCAGTCTGGTGTTGTCCTCTCCGCACCTCGACTGCACTGCTCGACTCCACTTCACTGACCCAAACAACACACACACTGCGGCGATCGGTGACAGTGTACCCCCGTGGCACGAGCTCAAAAATTTACGCCTTCGTTTGAATTCGGCTATGTGATTGGACGAGGAGCGGAGCGGAGGCGTGGCCTGTGGAGGAACAATGCCATAAAGCAAAGGCGTTTCATCTCACTTCCTCACTTAGGCGCTTTCATGCATGTAGTCTTAACAGCTTGTTTTTCTCTAGATCAGAACCTCCACCTGCAAGCACATTTACATTTAATAGTCCGGTTTAACTGCTAAAAACAACAGTACTGTTTTTTTATTTATTTTATTTTAATAAATCTGTGCTATACAAGGCAAGCATCACAAAGATCCATTAGCGTACAATAAAGAAAAGAAGTAACATTTAATCACATCAATTCATTACAGAGAAACGACTTATTTAAAACACTTACTTGTAGAGTAACTGTTGCTTTCTGGCGCAGTGATTATCATCGTCACCTTACAGTAAGCAGGGTTCCTGGATGTCTGGATCCTTTTTGTTTGGAGTTTGCGAGTTCTCCATGTGCCTCTGTGGGCGCTCTGGTTTCTTCCCACACTAAGACATATAGATTACGTCAAGTGGTTACTCTAAATTGTTCTGTGTTAGCCTCTTGCCCAAAGTTAGTTAGGATTGGTTCCAACTCACACACAACCCATAAAGGATAAGTGGTATACAGTGGTAGACATAAACAATGACTGTTGCTCTATGAAATTAAGCAGAAGTTAACCTGACAATCTAGGTACTGAGGGAGAAACTGTAACATAACATATAGTATTAGTACATAAAAACACGGTTTTGGTACAGATTTGTTAACTATCATGACCGAAGTCATGATAGCTAACCAATATATATTTCATAGGTGCATAAGTATATATATATATGTATATTTCAAAGGTGCTGGTTCAGTCTGGATCTTTGGTTACTGTCTATATGGAGTTTCTGATGTTCTCTCCAAGCTGATGTGAGTTTAGGTTGGGTTTACAATTTTTTCCCTACTGTCCGACTGGCTACACTAGATTATCCCGAAGTGTGGATGAGTGAATGCACTGTGCTCTGTGATCAACTGGAATAATATCCAGGTTAAAATCCCAGTCATGACTTAAAAGTTTCCAGTTATGCCTATACACTGAGAAAACCATAGGCACAAGAGCTCGTCTCTGTACAAACCAGAGGATAAAACAAGATGGTATGTTGCCATCTGCTGTTTAAAGAATGTACTTTCTTTGGAAGTACAGTAAAGCGATCATGAACATGGCATTTATATACAGAGACCGGACATAAGTAAATAGACACAAAAAAAAATTCATAATGAATATTCGCTGGATAAAGAAGAGGCTGCTTGCTGCTTGGCCATAATAGCCCATATGATGAAGATAGAGCGTAACAGATTGTAAGCTGGTTTGGATGTCTTCTGCAATGTCTGCATCCTTGGAATGGGGATTTTTCTCCACTGCTCTCTTCACGGAGTGAAGGCATCTTTCTGATGGTCCAGGTCGACCTGGTCGTGGATCCGTGGTGGTCTTACCTTCACTGTTGACAGAGGAATATTCAAATTGTTGGCTATTTGTTGCTGGCTGATGCCACCCTCTGACTGACCCACAATTCGACCTCTCTGAACATTTGACAATTTAATGACTTAGATTTAATGGACACTAGTCAGACTGCTGTATAAAGGTGCACAAAGTTGTGCTAAAGTTATGCGAGCATGCCTCGCACTCCAGGAGCTCAAGAATTGGCATCAGCCAGAGACAAATAGCTGACATTTATATATATATCAGACCACTTTTACTGGGGATCCCCACTGAATATAGTTTGCATACAAACATGCATGCATACATATATTGATCAGTCATAACATTGAAAACATTATGACCACTGGCAACTGAAGTGAATAATTAAGTTATTCCATAATCAAGTCAAATGACCAAATAAGTATTGACCTGTCTGTGGGACATGGAGTTTTGTCCTGCTCAGAAATCCAATCATCACAGTGAGGGGAACACCGTCGAGCAAAAGGAAGCAAATTTTCCTCCAGGATAACCTTGTACAAGGATGATTTATGCATCACAAGGAAAAAACTGCCCCTGTTGAAAAAGACATCTCGTCCTATGTCATGTGACACATTGATGAGACATGATCATCATTATCATGACTGACAGATGGAGAATATATTGTGATTTAATAGTAGTTGTTTGTGGAGTTCCATCCTTGCAGAAGCACCTCCACGTCATCCCAGATCCTCCACCAAATTTCACAGTGGGAGTGTGACACTGTGTCTTGTAGGCCTCTTCAGGTCTCCATCTAACCATTAGAAGAGCAGGTGATGGGAAAATCCTCTTCTGAGATTAAGTATGATTTTTTTTTTGTATTTGATGCTCGATGCATACTGATGAAGGGAGATTCTTTTTCACAGAATTTTCAGGTTTTTTTCTAGCATGACTTCAACACTGCTTGGTGGAACCTGTTTCAAACTGGAGTTGCAGTGCACTTAACCATAGCTGCCATTTGCCATTCTTTTTGTAGGTCACTTGATGTCATCCCATGGTTGATTAATGACATTTGAAGGAGTTGACAATTATTCTAGTCATTATTGTTGTCTTCTCCTTCTCCCAGTCTGAAACTTTGTTGTTCCCAATATCTGCTACTTGCCTTTGTTCATACAGTATGAACGGCCATCTTTGAAATGCTGAGGATGGAAGCAACATGACACGCAATGCTTCCCTCTGCCAGTAAAAACAGAACAGTATCTGTCTTTTTCTCACTAAGAGTTTTTACTGTTAAAAAGAAGTAACATTTTATGTAACATTACATCAGTATTACACAAATACTTTGTAAAAGCTTTGATTGAATAATTAAATAATATGCTATGATATTCTTGTGATACTCTGTCGATGTATGACAGCCGTACGACTCATCCTAACATTCACTCGCTCACTTGCCGAACCGCTTAATCCTACTAGGGTCACGGAGAGGCTGGAGTCTATCTCAGCCGACACAGGGTGAAGGCACAGTACACGCTGAACCTCTCGCCAGACCACCGCAGGGGCAAACACAACCATTAACACTCACCCCAAGATTGACGACTACCTTCTCCGTCACACAACAGGTGAGTTTAGTACGACACACCCAAAACTGTCTCAGGAATTTGCCTGATTTTTTTTGTCATGGACCTGTTGTGCGACATATGAGACTGGGGCAAAACCATGAGTTTTTGTCTGCACTCATGTGTAGTGTATATAGTAATATACTATATACTACACTCACTTATCTGGAGCTGGATTGAATAGCCCTGATTTAAGTCTTGTATCACACCTATCTCAGTTGTACATGATATTGAGCCAAATCTATATGACAGTGGACTTGTGGAAATTTGTGTTTGCAACAAATAGTGAATTAAAACTTGAATGCATTATTTGTATGAATTAAAGCCCTGTACCTGCATGGTAAGCTTTTTTGTTTTTTTCTAGTTTTGAGTAAGTGTAATGTAGTGTGCAGTAAACCTATCATGTCTTATAAGCTTTATAAATGTATTGTAATTGCTTATAACATATTTTGATAATACAAAACACAAACAACGCTTTCAATAAGAACAAAATATTCAAATGTGTTGCAGGAAGTGAAACAGCTCTGTCCCGCACCGGGACTCGTCTGTCTCCTCTGCCGACCCGTCCGCTTTACCCATAATCCCCCGCGCCGACACAAGATGGAAGAGGGCAACAGCTGCAGGAGAACAATGTTTTGGCATTAAACGCTAAAAGAACGGTGTGTTTGGGGTTCATTCAAACGTTATAAGTCGGACGTTGACATGCGCGGGTGAGTGTTATTGAATCCACGTATTTCTCCGAACCTCGTAGGCTAAAATATTTCAAAATGTGCGTCGTAGCAGCGTGAAAAGCCCGAGTGCGACGGAGAGGTGCGTTAGTTGTTGGCGAGCATCATTGTTTCTGTGCGCAACGCCACCATGGGCCATTTAACACCGAGCTCTGATGCTAACAGTTCATTAGCCGTGCCCTGATTTTTTCCCCCTATTTCTAAAGTGGAAAGATAAACTTCACATTTTCGTATTGGTTTTAATTAGATCCATGAACTCACCCTTTTCTCATGTAACAGTGTAAACTGGAGTAGCTCACATTATTGTTGTTCGACATCACATGTTATAATTAGCTAGTTGTAGCTAAAGCGGTAGCAAAGCCACAGTAATTCGTCTGGGCTCCAAACGTTTTAAATAAAATTATCAAAAAGCTGTACCTAAATATCATGATGTTTGGTTGTTTGTACGTGTGTGTTAGTTTATTGCTGGTTAGCTTGATTTGTTCAGCTAGTCGTGTTGGATGTGTAACGCGGTGTGAACGCTAGCAGTGTGTTGTCCATCATGGGAATGTTTTTTGTTCGATAGCTAACGCTGACTTGCTGTCGATTAACAGCTCTCGGTTCTAGTGAACACGAAGTGGACTCGGTAGTGGAAAAGCCTAAATACTAGTTACCTGTTTTTATGAATTTACACAGAAATAAACGTCGTTTATAACTAATTTAAGTGCTCTGCCTGGCTGATCTGCTGGTGAACTGTTAGCAAGAGATTGCTAGCTACATGGCTAGTCGTTTAGCTAGCTGGTTATCTCGACCGAGATTGATTTGCTGCCTAGCATGAGAGGTGGATTAAATGCCTTTATTAGATAAGCCTGGGGAAAAGTTTCTAACTACAGTGCTCCAGTAAGCCGTGTTGGGAGTGCGGGTTCTTCTGGGTCCTTTATTAGGCTCCAGTGAAAAGCAGCAGCGCGGCTGTGATCTCTCTGCTTTATTCATTATTTATGTAAACGACATTAGCTTTGATAGCTGCTAGCTCACGTAGCTCCGTTAGCTGCTTGCTGTCGTGTGCTAGCTAACGTTTACCCGCACCACAAAAGATCCCGTGTGGTGAAATCAAATCCTCGCCATTCGGACTGTTTACGTGATGCGAGGAGACTGAAATTATTTCACCCAACACCATGCGAGTTTACTCCAGGTTAGAAAACAGTCCGTTCACTTTGTTGAGATGTTTAATAGGCCAGTTTCGTTTGGTGAGCTGGAGACGAGTCCCCTCCCTGTCTTTATGCTGCTGAAGATGAAATATTAAGAAATTGGGAAGAGTGTGTGCACCATGTGTGGATCTCAGTTCACTTTTTAACTGGGAGATAAATGATATTACCAGCCTATAACACAGTGAAAAATTCCTGTCTTTTGTTACGGAGGTGATTCAGATTAAATGCAGACAGTTTCAAATTCCTATCACCATTACTAATATCCCATAACAGTGAAACCCAAACACTGAGTTCCTCTGAGTCATGAACAGTCACTCGGGTTATTCATGGGAATGGAAGGACATAGTGCCTGTGAATGGGTTATGATGCACTTTATTTTACTGATCAGCCTACTGAAGTCATTTACTGAAATGTAGAATTCTTTGTTTGTATTGTACTGGTCGTCTTACATGATTATTTATTTGTTTGCAGTGTATCTCATCTTTTGAGCTGAATGACCGTTGCCCTCTTGAGGAACCAACCATGAGTATTATCCAGGACAAGCTAGGCAACGAGTTTCTGCGCAACGGCAGCATGGACCCCAACTTTGCCCCCAGCATGATCATGTTCAGCCATTTACCTCCAGTCACCAGCTTCACACGGCTCACCTCACAGCCAGTGGTGACCGATGTACCGCAAGAGATGGTCCTGAAGAAGGAGAGGGATTCTCCTGAACATGGCGGCAGCTTTCTGCACAGCATGGGGATAAAGCAGGAGAAGTTCAACGAGCTCGACTACCGCATCCCTCTGTATGGGGCAGGCCCGGGAGCTGGAGGAGGAAAAAGTTCAGACATGCTGGACATTTCACTTGGAAGCCACCAGAACATTCATTTGCATGATGTCAACATCAACAATGTAAGCCAAGAGGATGGGATGAGAGGAGAATTGTACTTTTGTCATGTGCTTGCTTGAATGTGTAGATGAAGTTCTTCTGCGTGGTTAATTTATCTCCGGATATACATAGCATTCTCATCAACTTGTATGAAATTCTATAGTTTCTTCATGCACCCTCAAGTTTGGTTGTATAATTCTTGTTTTGACAGCAGATTCCTGGAAGATTAGGGAAAGATTCAAAAGACTCCACACACAGGAAAGGACGACGGGCAAACGGGGAGGGAACAGAGGGCAGGGGCAGAAGGAAGCGAGGGGATTCCACAAAGGTGCTCATTTATTTATTTATTTATTTTTTATTTTTTCATTGCAAAGCCTTTGAGTATAATTAACATGGAAGAAATGTGGTGACTGCCACAAATGGACTAATTTTCTTGTGTCTTTTGTTCAGTCAATGATGCTGGATGGGGAGGGGGGTCCCATTTCTCCCAGTTTCAAACCGCACATATGTGAGCACTGCAGTGCTGCTTTCCGCAGCTCCTACCACCTGCGCAGACATGTGCTCATCCACACAGGTGAGAGACATCTACTACAAGCCCAATACAGACATTTTTTTTCTCCACAAGATTGTTTCATGGAATGATTCATTAACGTTCAAATTTGAATCTATGTTTCTGATCAAACAGGTGAGAGGCCTTTTAGGTGCAGTCAATGTAACATGAGCTTCATCCAGAAGTACCTGCTGCAGCGGCATGAAAAGATCCATAGTGGTGAGTCCCATATTGGCACTTTTTCCCTCAGATTTTTTTGCCTGTGTGAAAGATTTTAAAATCATTTAACTGAGAAATTATGGATTTTTAGATATTAGGGTTTTGTTTTTTTTAAGGAATATTTATTCTATTAGGTTTGTCAGATGAAGACCTAGTTAAGACTCATTCATTCATTCATTTTCTAATCCGCTTAATCGTAATCATGGTTGCGGGGAGGCTGGTGCCTATCTCAGCTGGCTCTGAGCGAAGACAGGGTACAGCCTGAACAGTTCACCAGGCCATTGCAGGGCCAACAGACAAAACCGTTCACACTCACACTGAGACTGAAATAGATGATGTATTTCACGTAAGTTAGATGTTGTGTGATGGTACTGCACTTGACCCTGTTAATCTGAGCATGCTGAGCTGACTCACTATGAAGTTGTGAGATTAGTCACACCGTATCTTTGAAATTCAACTGTTCGTCGGTGTGTGTGTGTTTGTGTAAATTTGCAAGCTGCTGAACTAACCAAAATCCACAAATCTGAGTGAGATATGTACACAACAGTATTTTCTATTTTACAGGGGAAAAACCATTCAGCTGTGACCAGTGTAACATGCGCTTCATTCAGAAATACCATATGGAGCGACACAAGAGGACACACAGTGGAGAAAAGCCATACAAATGTGATACTTGCCAACAGGTAAAATGAGCTTGTTTGCAATGCATCTGAAAATGCTTATAATTAACAATTATGCACAGAAGGCAGTGTGGATGTCGCAAAATCTTCTATTCAATTAACAAAATGAGGTGCATAATTTTTTTAGTATATACTACACAGGAACAGGCAAAAAAACCTTTATAGAAAAAGAAGGGGGGGAAAATGAAAGTAATTATTATTATTTTTTGCCGTTGCTGTTTCATATGCTAATGATTTGTAATTGCTTATTGTTGTCTCTACATATTTAATTTGCTGTATATTTTATGGACCAGTCTTAAAAACACTCACTCCATTTTTCTTACGTATCTGCAGTATTTCTCTCGTACTGATCGTTTACTGAAGCACAAGAGAACCTGTGGAGAAGCCATAAAAAAGGGTCTGGACCCAGGGATGCTAGACCTTGGAGAAGAAGACCTAGGACAAGGCAGCTACCTACACACTCAGGGAAATGCCAGCGCACCACCACGCAAGAGAGGCAAGTCCAAGAATAATGGGGAGGGTGGAGAGCGGCGGAGGAAAAAGACAGTAGCTTCAGGGGCGGGCCAAATGGTCAGCCTGCAAGACTACGCCATAGACATGGCCGCTGGCTCTGGGGCATCCTCTTCAGGGGTGGGGAACATGGCAGACACCAGCATGGCAAACCAGCATATTCGCACTCCCAAGCTTGCCTTTAAGAAAGGTGGACGCAAGGGTGGGGACAAAAGCCTGCTGTCAATGGGTGAGGCCGACTCGAGCTCTGCTCTCCATGAGCAGAAACTGTTACCTCCTAAATCCAATCCTATGGATCTACCTGGACCAGGAGGTATGGATGGTCTAGGCCTCCTTCATAGTTCCTCAGAATCAAAGCAAGGTGGCACCAGCAGCAACTACGACGATGCCATGCAGTTTCTAAAGAAAAGGAGGTATTTACATGCAGCAAACAATAGCGGTGGTGGCGACTATGTTCCGGTCCACCTTCCTCATCAGCAGACGGTTATCCAGGGTGGGATTGGTGAACCCACACTGGCGTTACTGGATACATCACCTCTGGTCAGTGTTGACAATAAGCATGACAAGTCAGGTATACCTGATGAGGTACTGCAGAGTCTGCTGGATCACTACTCCCATAAAAGTGATGTGACTTTTGACCTCTCAGAGCCGCACCACGTGGAGCTGCATGCTGCTTCGGCAACATCTGAACTGGGAGCAGATGAAACCTCATCAAATGGCTCAGGCGACAAGAGTGGCGTCATGAACGAGTATTCCAAATTCCTGCTTCAGACACTGGAGAGAACGAGCCATGGCAGTAGTGGCATCTTTACATTCTTCCCAGAGAAGCACATGTATGCCACATCTCCTTTGGAGTGTACTTTCAGCCAGTCCATCTCCTCCCCCCATGGTCCCTCATCCACTTCTGCGCTACCAAAGTCCCATTTCGGCATGCTGATAGGCTCCCAATCTCCCTCCCACGCCTCGCCTTCCTCCCTGCAGGCCTTTCACCTGAGTACCCTGGGGCCCTCTACCCACCAGCAGCTCACACCATCTCAAGAGCTCACTGAGCAGTTGGACACACAGGAGCTTGCTAACGGTAACGGGCAGAAGGAGCCGCAGGTTAAGGACGGCAACTCCACCAGTGCAGACACCAGAAGTGGCTCCACCACCATCTACTCCCTATCTTCTCCTCCTGATCTGACAGCCCTTCAACCATCCAAGGAGGTAGACATGCGGCCCACGTTTCAGATCGAGAACTTCGCTCAGGCATTCGGCTCCCAGTTCAAATCCGAGCGCCGGACCCCGCTGCCGTACAGCTCTGACCCTCAGATCGTCGTTGTCGAGGTTGATCCCCGAATATCGCGGACTCCCGTGTCGGAATTCTCAGGTTATACCAGTCTGTTAGCTGAAGTGAATGAGCCAGCTAGCTCAGGAACCAAAACCCCCACGAGCCAAAGCTATAGGTAAAGGTTTTGGTAGCCAGCCTAACCCTGCAGTTTGGGACAAGGACTTTCCCCAACGCCCTCAGCCCCAATTCCCTCTTTTTTAAAGCGAAATAAAATATTAATTATTACACTGCCATTAATTGTTAATACTCTACCAGGGAAGGTCTTCATGACCTCAAATGCAATTTTTTTATATTCTTCTTTTTTAATATGTATTTTAGCTCCTCGTTTTATTAGTGTAGTCATTTCCGTGATTTAGAGAGTAGGTAATGACTGGCCTGACTTTTCCGAAACCCTGTGTTTTAGCAATCAGGATAGAATTGTAAAATAGATGAAGATGATCTATAGTAATAACTATTGTCAGGGTGTCACCCAGTATTCCGTGGCAGAAAATGTCGGCCTATTGTCTGTTACAATAATTGAAAGTGTTACTCAGGAAAAAGCATTTTTTAATTAATTAGGTGCAACTAGCACTGCTTGTTTTCTTTTCTTTCTTTTTTATTTTTTTTTAACACACATATAGTTTAAAACTACAGTGAATCTTGTTTTCTGAAATTCCTTGAGGAAAGAAAATCGAATCCACACTCAGTCTACCTGTTCAGCTGACCACACTGGTGAATCCTTCCACTACTTGTACATATGCAGAGGTTATGGTACTTTTTCAATGTGAAACACTCTACATACTTTAATCACTAAAGGACCGACATAAGACACGGTTGCAAACCTAAGTGCACACTCTCAGTCCCATGCGATTGCTGATGGAGATCTGTTTCTGTGCATGTAAGTTTTTCTAGTAGCATCTTTACAGCTACTGATATGTGGCCTCAGGTTTTGTCGTACACAGGCTGATTTATACTTCTGCATCTGCAAAACTGTGAACAGGTGTGGGTGTCCTGTAAAAACATTCGCTTAGGTGTCTGCCACTACAGTAGAGGGCAGTGTTGCATGTAGCAAACCGGAACGTTCTGAAGTCAAATCTGAGAGTCTCACATTTCAGTGTAAAAGAAATGAAGTCTAGAAGTAGGAAAGTACTGGATGCAGCTAAATACTTGTATTGCATTGCCGTCAATCTCTTTAATTTAATAAAAACGCTGTTTTTTTTTTTTTTTAAATTAAAAATTATAAATATTCCCCAGGTTTTTTTTTGCTTTCTCTTTCCCTATAATTCTCTGTCATTAATATTCTAAAGCAAAGAGCTTCTAATGCTGTGCCTCTTCTGGAAATCGATCCTTAATCCTCTTCATCTTGCTCGCGCACGAGTCACTGGATCTGGTCTAAGTGTAGAACTGTTTGGGTCTCGTTCCACCTGCAACATTTCCATTTAAACGTTTAATGTTTCAGGTGCCCATAAAGCTACACTTAATAATGAATTTTATAATAATGAATGAATATTTATCGTTGTCTCGATGCTTTGCATAAGTATAAATCAGCCATAAATCATACCCGGTTGCTTAATGTGTTGGCTCTCATCCCAATTATTTCTCAAGGAATCATATTAGCACTTTTACCACTGAAGACAAAACTGTTGGATTACGAAACCATAAATGCTTTTGTTCAGAGAAAAGCTGTGATTTTTTTTTTTCTCTTCTCAATGGAAATTGGTGTTTGTTGCTTGGGGCATTTTTTTAATATATAGCGGGATGGGAGGGTTATTAGCATGATTTTGTTTTAGTAATGCTATCGACATGGATGCCATACCAATTTTGTGCTGTGGAGGCTTGGGTGTAAGAACAGGGCCTCTTTGTATTCAAAATGTATTTAAGTATTAAGTTGAATTATTATTATTATTATTATTTTTTGAGTAAATAGCTGCATTTGGAATTCTACCTCTTAAATTACAAATTTGATGCCTAATGGACAAAAATGCAAAGATCCCTTTTCAAGGTCTTGTTTGGAGAGCCATCCAAGCTGTGGACATTTAAACTCATCCGAATCTGAATTGTATGGACCTGAACCTGTTGATTTTTTTTTTTAACCTTGAAGTCAGGACTCTCACACAGTCCTGAGGAGACTTGTGAATCTGATAAACATTTCCCCCTCAAATGCAATCTTTGCTGTGCCCGTGAATGGAGCAGGAAGGCTCCTGTGTCTTCCTCCCATATTTCCTGCTCCTCTCCAGCATAAACGGGACCCAGCTATTGGCTTCAGTCCCTTCAAAGAGAACTGCTGATTCTGCACTAGTCTCGGGGCTCAAAACCTAAATGCTGCACTCCAAACTTCTCCCATACCTTTAAAAAATGGAAAAAAATGGCAAAAAGACACAATTGACCTTAATATACCTCATATCACTGTATACACGACACAACCAGGGACGTGTTTCATGTAGCCTATATAGTGGTAATAATTTAGTGTACATCAGCCATATTGTAGAACTATATAAAGCCACCTGTGTTTACGATTATCATTCATGTTGGTCTGTTGGAATAATTTTTTTTTCGTCTGTTAAGCAGTTTTGCCGAGCAGTGTTTCTTTGTAGACCTATCCACCCCAACCCCACCTTAGGATTTCTTGAATTTGTTCCATGTTTTTCCTCTTGTGTGTTACTTGCCATAATGTGTTTTGATATGATCTCTAGCAAGATTTTGTTTACAGTAATGTACAAAACACTAAATATGTGTTTTTCTTTCCTGTTTGATTTTGTCTGATGCATGATATGAAGTTTTTGTTTGTTTTTTGTTTTGTTTTTTTTGTATTGCTTTTTTTCTGATCACAATTGCACCAAATTTATTTTTGTAGCAGATGTGTCCTCATCTTCAATTTTTTTGTGACTCTACAGGGCTGAACATGTCAGATGACTTTATATATGATTAGATAAGCCAATAAAACCTTTTGTTATGAACGGTTGTCCGTCTTGTGACCTGGTATCTGAGGCTCCTAACTAATTGCATTATTAACTGATGATGTGCGTGGTGTTGCAGTTAAATTCCCTTCATTTCCGAGGTTTACTTCATTGGCTGAAAGTGATCGTTATAGTGAATCAGTGTATGATACAAAATTTACCTTAACATTCCCCCTCAACATTTGCCTCTGCACTTAGCTGCTCATTTTTTAAATTACCTGGTCAAGTCGTTTACTCAAATGGTTCTTGTTCCTTTTGAGTTTGGCGGTGTCCCACACTCTAAATTTAGTTAAAGCCTGACTCTGGTCCTCTCTTAAATCACACTTTTCTCTGTGTAGGGAACACGACAGCACTGCAAAATCTTTGGCTGATGTTACATTTCTTGTTCTGCTGGCACTCTGATCACATATATACCATCAACAGACATGACTGACATCTATCCAACACAAAATAACTCCACGTTACCGACCATGGCAGCTAAAACAAACAAAATTTTTCACGGGTATACAATGAGTAGTGACATTGTTAGAGGCATCCTTTCTTGGAGCAAGTTAGGGATCTTTCTGATGCCTTGTAGGGCTTGTTCCACACACATTCTTTTCCCCTTAATTTTCATCACTGGGTTGTGTAAAAACTACTGTGGGGAAAACATTTAGAAAATGTAAAGCCTGCCACTGTGGTGTAGTGGTTAGCACTTCCAACTCACAGCAAGAAGGTCCTGGGTTTGATTCATTACATTAGGCTAACTGACTGTTCCAAACTGACCCTAGGTGTGAGTATGAATGGTTGTGTGTGTGTATGAGATGGCCCTGTGATGTACATCTGTTCAGGGTGTACTCAGCCTTCACCCAGTGTCCACTAAGATAGACTCCAGCCTCCCCATGGCCCTAGTAGGATTAAGCGGTTCGACAAGTGAGTGAGTGAAAATTTCAAATTGTAACACCCCGAGATATACATAACATTTAAATTATAAATTTGAATTAACACCCTTAGATGTAAGTACTTTTTGTTAAAGTGTCCTGAAGATTTCATAGTTGAAACAAAATCACTGTTTATGAATTAAAAAATAAATAAATAAATTAT
>JBCNYH010000021.1:26718299-26730385 GCA_039654325.1 Tandanus tandanus
TATATACAGCTGGAAGATTTGTTTGTGATGTTGCAAAGAACTGGTCCTATAGGCTCAGTTAATGTTTCTGAATGTTTTACAGATATTTGTAAGATCAAAAAACTTCAAATATCTTGTATTGTACATTATAGAGAATCCACTAAAAAATATAAAACTCATTCAGTCGTATCTGATCGAAATATGAACTAAATAGGTTCAAAACATCTGTCTCTACTTACTTACCTCTTTTATTAGTTGTTAATGTGATTTAATGACAGAACCGTATGAAAACAAATAGAACTTGAGTTTACAGAATATTATGGTTCTTTTGTTTTCTGTTTAAAAATCCCCTTTCTAAATGTCTCAATTTTCGTCATGCTAATTTGAAATAAGTGGAAAGTGTAAAACTTGTTGATCTGTAAATATAAATTTCATTATAAATATAAATTCTAAAAAATGTAGGTTTTTGTGGGTTTGCCATACAGTCTTATTTTTCTGGGTCAAGATAGATTACTGTATATAAGTACAAAAGATAACACGTCTTTCCAAAGCATTTCATGTGAGGTCTTTTACAACAACCTCTGTTATGCTTTGTGAGCTAGTCATTCCTTATAACCCTGCTTACAGTAAAGTGTAAGGCGTGGCTGTGCGACTTGTCACGACTGTTAAAAACATCCCAGTCCAAACCAGTCGGGAGTATTACCTTAGATAACAGGTTCTATCCAGAAGCCATGTACATGCGTTATTACAGCCTACACAGAAAATCAGAATATGAGCTCCTTTTTAAATTAACCTTTTTTCATTAACTCATGAGCTAAGGACAAAGCTGTGAGGCATCATCTTGTTGCTGAGATCTATTTATACGGGATACCAAAATATACTGCCATATAATTAGGGCAGGGATGACGTGCAGTCATAAATTGTTCTGGTCAGTTGCCTGTAAATATAATGGTGTACAAGGACTTTGTTAATCTGAAAACTTTGGACCCAGCTCCATGGTGACAGACAATTCTACTGTCAGTTTGGGTAATAAGGATGCCACTCCTACTGATACTACCTTGTGTCATTATGTTCTCTGACCAAATTGTGCCATGAGTCAGTGATTTTCCTTCAATAGCAGCCCACGTAGTCCTAACAGATGTATCCTGTTGTGTCTCTTAAAATCCATAAATTAGAATTTACCATTTTGTCTTATACACACTGTGCTGTTTTTATCTTTTTGGAGGTGGCAGAGATGATGGGAGAAACATGATATATGACTAGTGATTTATTCTGTGAGCATTTAGACCTTCATTCAGTGCAGTGCTGTGTTCATTTATACTTTTATTTTTCTTTAACAAATCATTGAGAACCAGAAATAACACCAAAACTAGTTCTCCTGAATTGAAAAGCAGGTCTTTGGTGTCAATAAATCCAAAACAGTTTGTTTCATTACGTGACATGTTTTATACCTCATATATCTATCCCCACCTCACTGTCTTCAGGATATCGCTTGTGAAAAGGTGTTAATGATAAACCAAACTGGCCTCAGAATGTCATTTAGAAAAGATGTTGTAAGTCCTGGGCTAATACAGCACTGCTCATGCTTTCGAGATAATGTTTTACCTGAACAGAAACATAGTGCAAGAGGATGAATGTGCCTTGCCAGTGGGGAAGGGTTTCATTTTAGCCTAGCATGGAATTCCTTCTGCTTGTTACTCTTATGCTTTATTTCACACTGCTTATGATGGCTCCTCCCCGTGTCACTGTTGCCAAGGAATGGATACATACAATACAAAATAAAAAATATATTTTTTTTTATCCTCAAATACCTTCATAATTTTCATGGAATGATTAACAATTACTCACCTCAGGCTTGGTGGATGGCTTGATGTTCCATCTCCAGGACTGTTCCGTGACATCCGCCTCACCTTCGACAAACGATTGTTAAATATCCTGTTAAATTATAGGCCAAAAGGTATAGGTTGATTACATTTTGCGTCTTAGTTAATTCTGTGCTACAAATAAATTATCCTAAATTAACCCTGTTAACCACTGACGAACAAAATGCCGACATTATGAGCAAATCTTGTGCAAGGTTCAAACCTAAAACCTTCCTGTTGTGAGGCATCAATGCAAAATGCTACACTATTATGATGCCCCAAAGAGCAGTGGCTGAATTAACACTGGTTAAACCATGTTTGAACATTTACATGCTCAACATTTACGTTTTATTTTATTTAATTGTGTGCAAGTTAAATGGTTTATATTCTTATCAATATTTCAGTAGATTACACTGTTGTATTTTAATTTAAAAAATTAAAGAACATATCATATTTTTATCCATCCATATAACACATCAGGATCATGGGGTAGGATGGAGCAAAGAAAACCCAGAGGAAACCCTCATGAGCACAGGGAGAAAATGCAGACTTCACACAGAAAGGCCCTTAGCTGAGATTAAAATCCAGAACCTTCTTGCTGTGAGGTGATGGTGCTTCTAAGCCACTAATTACTAAGCGACTGTGTAGTCTATTGATTTTTTTAATGTGTAACATGACTTAAAACTAATAAATAGGAGCTTTTACAAGTCCACAAAAATCACAAGTAAATTGAAAGGCGACTCTTTTCGGGGCTAAATCAGTACGGTTAGAATTTCCATGCAAGAGTTTTAATAAAATAACACGACTCTTATGAAACTAATTTAAAGTCATGGTAGGAAAGAGTGAACTTTTTCAACCTCAATATTAGTTTACTCTCAGTATTAGCTGCTTATCAGTGAGTGATATAAAGTCTATACAAAGAACCAACTATACAAGCTTCAGGTGGACCAATGTACTCTCCATGTCAGACTAATGATAATAGCAATCTGATCAACAATTAACTTTATATTAACATGAAGGAAAAGATGTAATGAAGGTGCTTTAGGTAGTCTATATTTAAAAATGATTGAATGAATTAGAAATGTTTATCGTATATATGATAACTGTACCATGACTTGGGGTTAATTTTTCTCTTTTTCCTGCTTCCTGCTATAATGAACTTCCTGGTTGCATAATTGCACCTTTTTTGACTATATAGGAGAATACAGTCACAGTAGAGAAGTTTTATAATCACTCTCGGTGTCACCTAAACCAGGAAGACAGTCAGCAGAACTGAATTGCAGAGCATCTCTTTTGTCTGATTCCAGGAAAATATTCATGCATTCATTAATTTGCTGAACTTCTTAGTCCTATTAGGGTCACAGCGAGGCTGGATCCTATCTCAGCAGACTCTAGGTGAAGGCAGGGTACACTCTTCATACTCCAATTTGGGGGCAATTTGGAACAGCTTAATGTGCATGTCTTTGGACTGTGGGAGGAAATCGGAGTACCCAGAAGATATTCACGCAGACATAGGGAGGACATGTAAACCACACAGAAGCATTCGCAGAGCCTGACTCGAACCCAGGACCTTCTTACTAACCACTACACCACTGTGCCACCCAGGACTAAACATGCCACAATAATATCACACTACCCTTTATTACAAATTATATTAATGCAAACATCACAAGAAGGAGCTGTTCAAATTATTAATGTATTCAAATAGTAGGAAAAAGTTTATTTTAAATTCGATTAAATAAAAAATTTAATTGACACTTTGAAAATGTGCTACACTCCGAAGACTCATTATAAATCCTTTAGTCAGATACAGCATCATCATAGCATGAGCTTGGCATAAGCATGGCCATTTTGCTTTGTTGGTGAACTCACATATTAAATGCAAATTTACATTGAAAATACTGGGGAAAATGACGAAGAAGTTCAAATGTAGCTGCCAAAACGCAGCCACAAGTCAACCTTGGTGATGTGATATACATCAAGGCTGCTTAATGCTAAAATTAAAATGGGTTATTTGGCTCTGCAACGGCCTGGTGAGCTGTTCAGGGTGTACCCCGCTTTTTGCCCAGAGTCTGCTGGGATAGTCTCCAGCTTCCCCCCAAACGTAAAGAGGATAAATAGTACCAGTGGCTACTGGTGGTCTTTCAAACATGGGAAGCACATTTTAGGCCTACATCATAAAATTTGTTAATTATTGTATCATGTTATTCATATGTAAATTCTTATATGTGACTTGTGAAAGTCATCCAGATCTCCAAAGTTTTGACCAAACACCCTGAGATGGTTTCATTAAAATGCCAGCAGTGCATTCTCTCTATCACAGCACTTCCAGTCTGCTGGCTCACCTTCTCATACCGGGAGAGTTAATCGACCACTTATTGTTCCCCACTTCTGAACCAAATCACTCTTTGGCTTGGATCTGCATTTCTGTTCTGAGTCTCTCTGAGTTCCATTATTCACAGCTAACCAGCAAACTTTACCAAACAAACAAACTTTACAAAACTAAACCAATGAGCAAACTCAAGAACACTATATTTGTCTTTATTTACAACAGAATATGTACAAATAAAAATAGTAAGCTATATCGCTAGCAAAAACAGCTAAAAAATCCAAGTCAAACTAAACTTGAGAAGCTTTGGTGCCATTGACAATCAAACAGAGGCTCCAGCCACTTCAACAGTTCCTCCACTCATCATGCAGCAGCCCAGCATCCTGTCTCACCCTCTCAGAAACCCAGAAAAGCTAATCGTCCAGTGGTGGAACATTTTCAAACATTTGTGACACTAAGGATCTGCAGGGAGTTTTAGCTGACACAGATGGTGGACCATTCTTGTCTGCAGTGTTGCTTGCACAAAAAAAAATTAACATTAGCAGGAAACTTTACCTGTGGGTTCTTTACAAAAGTGAACATTTAAGTATGCAAAACAACATCAAGGTAAGCCGAAGGAATTTTGGACTGTGGCTGTTGGACTGATGATACTGGCTATAAACTGATTAATCTTAGATACTAAAGAAACTACAGTATACGCAATTGAACTGGCACGTTGCCAACTATTAAGCATGGGGTAGTTCTATTATTCTTTGAGAAACTCAGAGTTTGTGACAGCCAGTGGCACGGGAATATTGCACAAACAGATCAGCACAATTTAAAAAAACTGACACGGTCAAGAAACTGAGGTTAAAAGATTAAGATTATTAAATTGAAAAGATAAAGTTAAGTGATTGGATTCTACATTACATTCAACATTAATCCAAAACATCCCTCAAGGTCCGATGGGAACTACTTCAAGAAAAGCTAATTAAAGGCTTCAGAATTTCCCACACAGTCCTCTGACCTATTCTGACACTGATGTAGAGTTTCATTGAAAATTTGTGGGTAGATTTTAAACATGGCTGTGCATTCAAATTTTCATTTGAACATTCATGTTTGGGCCTCTTACATCTATGAAGAGAAATCTTTAAGCTACAATATATGAGGACATTCTATTAAACAGTTAAGTGCTTCAAGCTTTATGGCAACAGTTTGGGAAAGGCAGGCAGATAAGTGTGCTGGTTAGGTACTTTTTCAGCATATGGTTTCATTCATTCATTTTTCATTGTCCAAACTAATTTATTCTTTATGAGGGTTGTGGGAGGCATATATACTGTGTATTACTGTTCAGAGGTTTGGGATCAATTAGAAATTTCCTTGTTTTTTCATTAAAGACACTGTAAACACTGTTAATGTTATACATGACTATTATTAGTGGAAATGTTTAATGGAATATCTACATTTGAATTTTTAATGCAATATCTACATACATAGATGTACAGACGCCCATTTTCAGCAACTATCATACTTGTGTTCCAAAGGCACATGATGTTAGCTCATCCAAATTTGCCATGTTAAAAACATGCTACATGTCAAAAGAAGCAATACAACTGTCCTACTTTATGCTAGTTGAATATCTGGAGAAGCAGCATTTCTGGGTTTGATAATAGAGTCAAAATGGCCAGAAAAAACTTTCTTATGAAATTCATCAGCCTGTATTTGTTCTGGGAAATCAAGGCTATTCCATATGAGAAATTCCCAAAAAACTGAAGCTATCAAACTACTCCCTTCACAGAACAGCATAAACTGACTCTAATCAGGATAGAAAGAGAAGTCTGAGGTCACGGTGCACAACTGAGCAAGAGGACAAGTATATCAGAGTGTCTAATTTAAAAAACAGACGTCTAACAGGTCCTCAATTGGCAGCTTCATTAAATATTACCCGCAAAACACCAGTCTCAACAACCTTCAACAGTGAAGAAGCGACTCCTGGATGCTGGCTTCCTGGACAGAGTTATATCTGGGACTGGTCAATAAAGGCAAACGATGAAGATGGGCAACAGAACACACATATTAGATAAAAGAAGATTTGGAGGAGAGAAGTGCTATAGATAGACAAATCTAAGTTTGAGTTGTTTGGGTAACAAAGAAGAACATTTATAAGGCACAGAACAAATGAAATGGAGGAATGCTTGATGCCATCTGTCAAACATGGTGGAGAAAATGTGATGGTCTGGGAGTGCTTTAGTGGTGGTAAAGTGGGAGATTTGTACTGGGAAACGGGAACTTTAACAACAAAGGCTATCGCTATATTCAACAACATGCGATAGCCAGTAGACATCGCTTGAATGGATTCAGTTTTCCCCTACAACAGGACAAAGCTCCAAACTATTCAAGAACTATTTAGAAAAGAAGCTTTCAGCTGGTATTCTCTCAATAATGGAGTGGCCAGCTCAGTTACCAAGGCTCAAACTGATTCAGCTGCTGTGGGAACAGCTTAACTGTATGGTACATAAGAGGTGCCCATCAAGCATGTCTAACTTGTGGAAGGTGCTTCAGGAAGTATGGGGTGAAATTTCTTTATCTTACCTCTACCTTGACAACTAGAATGACAAAGGTCAGCCAGGCTGTAATAGTTGCAAATGAAGGATTGTTTTTAGGAAAGCAAAGTTTAATGGTAAAAATTATTTTAAGTATAAATTATGAAATATAAATCATCTTTATTCTACAACTCATTTGATGCATATAAGTTTGTGATTTAATATTTTAAATATAACTTTAATATTCTTAAAATTCCTATAACTAATCAATCATTCATGGGGAGTTGAACTGTAAGCAGTTATTTCTGTAAGTATTTAGCTCAGAAATATTTTTGTTCAGCCTACAGCTTATAATATAATATAGCTTAAGGTCTTGAGGTCCAGTCCACATTTTTCATTACAACGAGGAACAGCACAATAACCTGGTAAAATTGTCTAACTAAACTTCATGCAGCAGTTTCAGAATTCAGCCACTTACACTTATTGGAGGTAAATATTAGGTGTTGTGATTTTAGTTTGGGGGAGTGGCCTGGTTCTCTGACCACACCCCTCCTTCTGCACTAAAACTGTAGAAGCACACAGAACCGAATCATTATACACAAGAAAAGAAGTTTAAGGAAGTTCTTATATGAGCATAGAACCTTTTTTCCTCTTATTCAACATAGGACTTGCATTATGGCTGTAATTAAACAACTATTGAGCTTATTTTTACTGGTTCTACTTGTGGGTGAGTGATGCTTTCTTAAAAGCATGTTTAATATCATTAAAATCTTTAGGAACAGACAGCAGTACAAAATGATGACAATCCTGTTAACTTGTGTTGCACTCAAAACCCAATTATTTTTGACCACCATTTTTAATTTAGCTTACATAAAGAACCTGGTAATAAATAATTCTAACCACAGAAACACTTTTAAATTATGAGACTCAGGTTTTTATAGTGTGACTTCTGTTCATTTTTAATAATGTTTTAAACTATATGTTTCATCTGAATTATGAGACTTTTTATTTTCTCCTTTTTAACTAAAACAATCACATAACCATGTTCCATTTTGAGGAAGGACCATATTCGGATATCATATAGTACAATTAATCAATTAATGGGCTTGCTCTGATTGGTTTAAATCTCTTTTTACATTTTGGTCACTGTTCACGCAGTGTTAATGAATTGTACAATACACAGAAAATCATAAAAATAACAATCTTATGATGTTGACATCTCTTTTAACTGACAGGATCTTTTTCTTTTCATTTATGATTTTTTTCTAGTTTTTGTGGCAAACAATTTAGTGTCAGTCAGTACCTGATTCAACTCAAGAACAGTCTTCAAAAACATGAGAATGTCTTTGTTTGGGTTTAAGGGCTTTTTACAGACTTGTATCACACTGTCCCACGCCTGCACAATGTCAAACAGCAAAACCTCAACATAATACAGACATAATAACAGGACAAAAATCACCAAAATGATCAAGAAAGAATGGTTAAATCCTTAAAAGAAGATGGGAACCTTTGGGACTCCAACTAATTATGCATAAGTCAACAAAGAATTTTAAACCTTAAAAAAAGAAAGAACTTTGGCACTTTCGAAAATGTTCTAGTTAACCTTTAACTGTTTATTTTCCCAATACAAGTGTCACCCTTCTTGTATATGGGCTTGTATAGTTATCCTGTACTGTCAACTGATATTTTATGACATTACAAAGTCCTTAAATGATATCAGCCTGCGTATGTATTGCTTCCCTATTTCTGCACAAAACTTTAAGGGCTCCTAACATCACCATAACTAAATATATTATATCCGGGAACATCAAAGGGTGGTAACAATTTTTTCAAAGTTAAATTCAGATTATGTGGGATTTGAAGGAAATAGTATAGTAGTGTCCTACTTTCAACATTTAATTAAAGAACAGTGTGAGAGCACAAACCTTTGTTAACACGGAAAAAAATGAAAATAAAAATAACAGAAAGTACACAGCACCCCATACTGGGCCTACTGTAATACCACACGTAAAAAAAATCATCCACACTTACAGTATTAAAGAAAGCGCTATCATGTCAAATAAAAGAATCCTTTCAAAAAATAATGGGGTCTGTATTATTCAAAGCTGCACCTCTGGTAAAAATTTCATGAAAGTCCGAGCATAACTTTTTGCGTAATCTTACTACAAAACACACAGAAAAACTGACACCAAAAAAAAAATAAAAAATGCTGACAAAAACAAAAAACATAACCTTCTTGACAGAGGGTAATAATTAATTTAATAACTGACTAGTACAACTAGTATGAATGTGCAAATTAATAATTATTGTGACATTTATTATGTAAAATCTATTCTTGGACAATAACCTTGATACTGAGTGTGTGCGTGGGGGTGTGTGTGAATGTGTATTGTATTGTATTGTATCTAATATATGGCTTATGTGTAAACAAATACATATGAAACATCTGCCGGATTGTAGATTATGTCTATATTGCGTTGGTTGATTTTGGACCGTATCTGTATACCTGCACGACGTGCAAATCAATTTTAGAATCTGGATGTCTGACTATGTCCCCAGGTATTTATCATATCAAGTTTTTGGAAATCTGTGGATGTTAAAAAATTAGGTGCAGGAATTCGACATGTGATTCATGTATTATTAATTCAGTTTAGAAGTTGTGGTACATATGCCAATTATTGTGTACTGTACCGAGTATTTGGTTTAATTGTACTTTTATGCAGACATCATTTTAGCCCCTCAGGGGATGTCTTTTCAACTTGTTCATGACATCCAAAAGACATATTTTTAGTGTATAACTGTATCACAGTGGTTATTTATATTTTTATAAAATGCTCTTCAGTCAATCAGATAATTACCATTAACCCTTAAACAGGCACATGTGGAAAACAAATTGTAAAAAATAATTTAATGTTATTATTCTTTAATATTTAAGATCCAAGTAAAACAAGTAAAACATTTTCTCTCTTTTGGATTTTATGAGTTGTTTGTACCAGTACATGTTGCCTTATTAAGGTAATAAACAGGGCAGAAATCTGTAGCATCTCCTGGGGCATGTTGCCTGTTTAAGGGTTAAGAGGCATCTCTTGAGCTCCAAAATGGCTTCTTACCATTTTTATTTTCTAAAAATCAAACTAAACCAGACAATTTTTGTTAAATCCCTTGAGCTGAAGCTGAAAGTCTAAACTTCAATCATATATCCATTACATATTTTGTCTATTTTTTACATCCATTGTGTTGGCGTGTACAATGAGGCCAAATTATGAAAATTGTATCACTGCCCATCTCTATATACTTATTGTATATTTTACCAGGAGAACATATACACCTGCTCATTAATACATTCATCCAATCATTCAATCATGTGGCAGCAGCAGCACAAAGTATAAATTCATGCAGATATGACTCAGGAGATTCAGTTAAAGTACACATCAAACTTCAAAATAAAGGAAAAAATTATCTGGGACTTCACCTGCCGATCTGTGCATGAATCAGCTGCTGTACCGATACTGTAGGTGTTCATATTAAAGTGGAGAGTGGGTGCATAATGTCAAGTTATTATTCAGAATCCTCAGTAATGCCCCAAAATAATGCAGCAACAGTGAACAGATGATTACATATTCTGAAGACATGCCATGATACTTTTATGACTTACATTAATATACCAATTTAGACCAATGAACATGATTAAAATAAAATACTTGAAATAGCAATCAATGATGAGTAAGAATAGTGCATCTGACGAAAAAGTTTTAGATATGTTTAATTTAATCCACATTAATTAGGTAATGAATTGACCAATCCACTGTACACTGTTTCATTTAGTTAAAATATAATGTCAAATGTACTACTTGCTTATATCTATTTTTCTTTTTCCTCTCTTTTTGCTCGATTTCATTCTCAACTTTGTAGGTAGAATAACAACTACATCCTCTACAGCTGCAGCAGGTAAGGCAGAACTGAGACACCACAACTTTCCACACCACTACGGAACAATGTTGTTAGCTTATTTTAACAGGAAAACTGGAAAAGGTATTTTTTCCCCCTCAATATTAACATACCCGGGTGCTTCAGATTCTCATTTCTCTGACAGCACCTCTCAGAAGATCTGGCCAACAAATGAAATTTTTACATGTACTGAAATTTCTTCTCCTTTTGCTTGAATGCCATTGTTAACTGTGAAGCCTCAAGTGCCACAGCTACGGCTACAAATTCAACAAGGCAGAATTGTACCATCAAGGACACACATAACTGTCTTAACACTATCGAACATTACTCACAATTTCTTTTTAACAGTGTGTAGAATTTGAACATTGAAAAGTGTTTTTTTTAATTATTTGTTTTATTTGCTTTTCTCTATGAACTGAACACTCATTCTTCACAGCTCTTGTAAAGAGTTCCTGACTAACAAATAAAATATACCATTTTTAATTAAAATTTTATTTGATATTTCCAATATCTACTTTTCTGTCTTCTTCTTCTTCTATTTCTTCTTTTGGTCTTCTTTTTTCTGCTGAATGTCATTAATAATTGTAAAGAATTTGAACATTGAAGAGTACATTTTTTCAAATTATTGCTTTATCTAGCATTTTAATGGACCTAGAACACTTGTTCTTCACCACACCTGTGAAGAGCTTGTAATTAACATTAAAATATCACATGATTTTTTTATTTGATATTTTTTCACATATATTTTTCTGTTTTCTCTCATTTTTTTCTGAACATCACTGTTAACTGTGAAACCCTGACTACTGCTACAGATCCAACAGGTAAGGAGAAATTATACCACCAGGTCCTCATGTAATTTTCTTCAACACTATAAGATAACAGATATTTTTTTATATGATATTTTTTCATATCTATGTTTCTGTTTTCTCTCTTTTTTCTGAATGTCATTGTTCACTGTGAAGCCACATCTACTGGTACAACAAAAGGTAAGGCACAATCTGGACACCACGGACACATGTACCTCTCATCCACACTTTGGAACATAAATTTTTATTTTTTAACAATATAAAGTATTTGATTTGATGCTTTCTTTCATTGATATGTCTCATAATTATTTTCTGTCTTCTCTCTCTCACACTCTTTTTTTTTAATTAATGAATCTTTAAAATTATTTTTATTTATTTATTTATTTATTTTTCCTCCTGTACATCACTGTTAACTGTGAAACCTGAACTAGCTACAGATCCAACAGGTAAGGAGAAATTATACCACCAGGTCCTCATGTAATTTTCTTCAACACTATAAGATAACAGATATTTTTTTATATGATATTTTTTCATATCTATGTTTCTGTTTTCTCTCTTTTTTCTGAATGTCATTGTTCACTGTGAAGCCACATCTACTGGTACAACAAAAGGTAAGGCAGCATCTGGACACCAGGGACAC
>JBCNYH010000021.1:26740991-26751339 GCA_039654325.1 Tandanus tandanus
ACACACACACACACACACACACACACACACACACACACACACACACACACACACACACACACACACACAGAAAAAAAAAACCTTTGAGTCTGCCCACACTCTGGATGGCAGCTCAGACCAAACCAATGATTGAATAGATTTTCAACAGTTGACTGGCTGTATTTTATGTAATGCTATTAGAAAGTTTTAATCGAAGTGTGAGCTCAGATAGAACTTCATCCATTTATCAAACGCATCAGATATTACTGTAATGCTCCATTTCCCCTCCTATATCATCCTTTAATACTCCTTCCATATCGAGCATCTTTTAATCACACTATTGCAGTCATAGTGTTCTTTCATCATCATGTAGTTTTTGAGATGTCTTTCTTATTGCAGTGCAGCAAATCTGAGCTCATGTTGGCTGTTGATGAAATGCACTGTATGACATTACATAAATAATTTTGTGACAAAAACGAATGAGGGTTTGTGTTTCAAATAAAAGAAATAACACTGGTTTGGAGGACTATTGTGTTACTCAGAGTCTGCTGACATCCTTAATTCTTTTATCATGAATAGGAATCACTGCAGCACCTTTTCCTAAGAAGCTTCATTTTGTACTAATTAATTTTCAGAGCTGTATACACACCTTTACAATAGTAATAAAAAACCACAAGACAAGCCTTCCCCTTTCACCAGACAGGCTCCACCCCCTTTGAGGAAGCTATGCATTCATTGCTGATTTGCTTCCAAAGAAAAGGGGGCTGACCGCTGTTCTACAGGAGTTTGTTTTCTCCGCATATGAGAAAATACTTATCTGAAAATTCAAACATAATTTCACACAATCACCCTTTTATTTCTCATAATCACTTGCATCATTTCCAATAATCAAACCCCAATAAACCCTGTAGTGTATGAACATGAAATATAACTTACTGGAAGTTAGTAGGTACCGACCACTCCGGGGGACACTGTGATGTAGTGGTTAGCAATGTCGCCTCACAGAAAGAAGGTTCTGGGTTCAAACTTGCCAACTGACTGGAGCCTTACTATCTGTCATTTGTATGTTCTCCCTGTGTCTGCATAGGTTTCCTCCAGGTGCTGAAGTTGAGAAGTTAAGAAGTAGAACCACACCATGGATTAGAAACTACAGAGTACTAGGGCCAAGTCCACCTTATCCTTTAGTAGGGTCTTGAGAAGGCTGAAGCCCATCCCAGCTGACTCTGGGGTACACAATGGGGAGAACATGCAAACTCCACACAGAAACGCCCTCTGCGAACCTGGGACTCGAACTCAGGGCCTTCTTTCTGTGAGGCAGATATGCTAACCAATTTAGATTATAAATACTGATATATTTGTAAACAGTAAGAGAATAGCAGATAACCTGTGGAATGGTTTATGCAGGAATGTAGTGATTTAGTAAATTATGCATAGATGACCCCACATCAGAGCACACAGTCTCATAACACTTTACAACCCAATAATGTATCCTTCCTCAGTAGATGCTTTGTCCTGATTAGGGTTGAGAAAGATCTGGAGCTTGTGAGGCTTCTGAAGGCTCACATCTTTTTGCGTTAGTGGTAGATATGACACCTTGCAGATGATGTACTGAAGAGAATAAAATCGGAATAAACCTACAGGCTACTTATGCTTCTTCTGTAGAAGTTAAAGGTGATGGAGGTAAAGTATGTGGGAAGGGGGTGGGGGGTGATGAGTCTGATTTATTATGTAACTCTGCTGTGCCGATCCGAATGTGTTCTTCTATCACTCCTACTCATATTTATATCTATGGATATCTTATAGCTTCATGGTATATAGCACACTCTGCCAGTTTGCTAAAAGCTAAATATAGATCAACTGTAAATGTTCGACACCACTAGAGAGTAAGAAAGTGTGTGTGTGTGTGTGTGTGTGTGTGTGTGTGTGTGTGTGTGTGTGTGTGTGTAAGAATGCAAACTTTGAAGATAATAGGTTATGCTCACTGCATCACTGTTTATGAACACGTGTAAAGACTATAATCTTAGAAGAGCTCCATCTCTGTAACACTGCTGAAAACAGGAGTCATGCTGGTTCAGACACTAAAAAGAGAAATAGAAAATTATAGGATTAGGAGGGACAGGGGATATTTCATAACGTTAATGAAAGAAAGTCTCTGATACAGAAACATCACATAACATCACGTAAAAATGTTGATACTTCTGAAAATTTTATTAAGTTTTATTTTATTTTATAATTAAGGCGGCACGGTGGTGTAGTGATTAGCACGTCTGCCTCACAGCAAAAAGGTCCTGGGTTTGATTCCCAGGCTCGGGTTTTTGCATGGGTTTCCTCTGGGTACTCCGGTTTCCTTCCACAGACATGCACATTAGGCTAATTAGCTGTTTCAAATTGCCCCTAGATGTGAGTGTGAATGGTTGTGTATGTGCTGCCCTTTGATTGTCTGGTGAGCTGTTCAGGGTGTACCCTGCCTTTGTCCTGTGTTGGCTGAGATAGGCATCAGCCTCCCTGTGGCCCTGGTAAGATTAAGCAGTTCGGCAAATGAGTGAATGAAAGTTTATAATCAAAACCCATGTAATTGAACTCAAAAATAAATCAAACTGCTTTTATTTGATATTTGGGAAAAGTTGCTACATAGTGCGTTGCCTATTTAGGAACTCGGAAAGGTTTTGGTTGCCTCATGAAGCTGTGCCTTCCTAGGTCACTGCATCATTCCATGTGTGTCATTTCAAGTGTTAAAGTTTTTAGTACTATTGTTGTTTTTAAAGGTCTAGCTCTTTATCATTCAAAACAATTTCTGAAGATCATGACAATATAATAATCCTGTGTGAGTATGTGACAGTAACAGCTGCACTGAACTGAAGTTGTTTAACTTTTGCTTCATCATGCTCTGCCTTTCCTGTCAGTCTATCTGATAATGAATGTAGCTATACTATTATTCATGCAAAAAAAAAAAAAAAAAAGAAAGAAAAGTATAATTCCAGGAACTTGTATAATCACAAATTAATAAGTATTTCTCTGTAAATGAATTTAAAACGCTGTATACTCATGATTAACTCCGTGGTTGGTACTGTAACATGAGTTGTTCATATTTAAGAAAAAGGGACTATTGTTATGTAGTTTCTTTGCAGGACCCGATGGACATGGCCCACAATCAAAATAGCTTAGCACCAAGTAATGTCAGGAGAACTGTCCTGAATCAGTGGAATATAAATTATTACCCTGTGGATGATACGTGCTGAAAATATGTTATGCTACTAGGATCTGTTTTCATTACACCTCAGCTGTCGGGGTATTGTCATGGCCTGTGCCTGCATCCACGTTTAAATTTAGTCTTTTTTTGGCTATTTTTCAAGAACTGCTTAGTGAATCATTCTGAAATTTTGCATGGGCTCTTTGTTTGACCTATGACCTTGTTACAATGACATCGACATTCTAAATTTTCCGTGATCAATTTATCAAGAATTGCAGGGTGGATCATTCTGACATTTTGCATGCAGGTTTCCTATGGTGCATAGACGTGCATAGGCTTGTCAGTTTCCCTGTTTGACCTTGTGTGATGCATTGCTATGACATGGTGCAGGTGTACCAGTATTGCAAATTAAGTGGTCACAACCTTGTCCGGGCTATTTCTCAAGAACTGCTGGGCTGATCATTCTGAAATTCTGCATGCAGGTTTCTTATGGTGTGTTGGTGTGCATAGGCTCATCAGTTTCTCAGTTTACCCTTTGACCTTGTCAAAATGACCATGACCTTACACATTTTGTCCGGGTGATTTCTCAAGAACTGCTGGTTGGCTGAGGGGTTTCGCCACCATTGATGGCTATTTTCTTTTTATTTGATATGACTTGTACTCTTTAACATGGTTGGAGTAACCATTATGAGATGGATGTGCATAATCCGTAACAATAATTAGCTAAGGTGTGGCATTCATAAAATGCTTGTTAAGTATTAAAAGGCCCAAATGTGTATTCCACATGCTATTTCACTACCTGCAGCAGACCAAACTGTTGACAAAAGGCATGCTGGTTCAAATTTCTGACATTACCATTTGCATGTCACCGCAGAATTTAACATTATTTCTAGTATTTAAACTTCCAGTTTCTATATGCCATTGTATCCAAAAGTACTTGTTCTCGGCTGTGGATCTTTTGCTGTTGTAGGCCAACTGCCTCAATGTTCTATGTATTGTTCATACTGAAATTCTTTTCAGCTCACCATGCATATAAATTGTTGTTTTTATTAGAGCTATCCTCTCAGCTACAAATTTTCTTACCATTTTCCTCTGACCTCTCTCATCATTTCCACACAGAGAATTACTATTCACTAGATGTTTAAAATGTTGTGGGTGAAAGTCTCAGGACAACAGCAGTTCCTGAAAAACTCAAACTATCCCTTCTGGCATCAACCTTAGCACAGTCAAAGTTACTGAGATCACATTGTCCCCTACAGATATTCCATGATATGAATATTAACTGAAGTTCTTGACCTGGATCAGTTTCTAGGTGATATAGGTGGTCTTTTTCTTGACCTGGATTACTTGACCTGGATTACTTTAGGCATTGCACTGCTGCTACATGATTGCATGATTGCTAAATGCATGAATGAATAAGTGTACAGGTGTTAATAATAAAATGACAGATGAGCTTTTTTTCCCATAATGTTCGAATACTGTTACATACAACACAGTTTTGAGTGACGTTGCTGATAGCTTGTCTCAAGTAAAGTCTCTGGTCTCTGGACAAATGAGTCAAAGATAGAGTTGTTTGGCCACAGTCACAGTACGCAAATGAACAGGAGAAGAACTTCATACCAACTGTGATGCATGGTGGTGGAAATGTTATGGATTGAAGCTGCTTCGCTCCCACTGGGAGTGAGTATCTTTCAGTTGTTGATTCAATTATGAATTCTGCATCATATCAACCCACTGCTCTAAAAATAACTGGATTAAGCACTCGGCCTATCAGCCCGCTCAGAAGTGAAGCCAGCCAGCCGCCATATTACCAGTCCCAAAACATTAAGCTGTGTGTACACAATATCGCTTACAACCATGTCTATATACTAAGAAAAGTGGTCAAGATGGATCTTTTTATAAATACTTGATAATTCAATTATGTAATATTTCTCTTGTTTCTTATGAGAAATTTTAAGCTGTAAGAAGTAATTAACTATTATTATATATAGACTTTGTCCTATATATATAGGACAAAGTCTATATATAATAATAGTTAATTACTTCTTACAGCTTAAAATTTCTCATAAGAAACAAGAGAAATATTACATAATTGAATTATCAAGTATTTATAAAAAGATCCATCTTGACCACTTTTCTTAGTATATAGACATGGTTGTAAGCGATATTGTGTACACACAGCTTAATGTTTTGGGACTGGTAATATGGCGGCTGGCTGGCTTCACTTCTGAGCGGGCTGATAGGCCGAGTGCTTAATCCAGTTATTTTTAGAGCAGTGGGTTGATATGATGCAGAATTCATAATTGAATCAACAACTGAAAGATACTCACTCCCAGTGGGAGCGAAGCAGCTTCAATCCATAACATTTCCACCACCATGCATCACAGTTGGTATGAAGTTCTTCTCCTGTTCATTTGCGTACTGTGACTGTGGCCAAACAACTCTATCTTTGACTCATTTGTCCAGAGACCAGAGACTTTACTTGAGACAAGCTATCAGCAACGTCACTCAAAACTGTGTTGTATGTAACAGTATTCGAACATTATGGGAAAAAAAGCTCATCTGTCATTTTATTATTAACACCTGTACACTTATTCATTCATGCATTTAGCAATCATGCAATCATGTAGCAGCAGTGCAATGCCTAAAGTAATCCAGGTCAAGTAATCCAGGTCAAGAAAAAGACCACCTATATCACCTAGAAACTGATCCAGGTCAAGAACTTCAGTTAATATTCATATCATGGAATATCTGTAGGGGACAATGTGATCTCAGTAACTTTGACTGTGCTAAGGTTGATGCCAGAAGGGATAGTTTGAGTTTTTCAGGAACTGCTGTTGTCCTGAGACTTTCACCCACAACATTTTAAACATCTAGTGAATAGTAATTCTCTGTGTGGAAATGATGAGAGAGGTCAGAGGAAAATGGTAAGAAAATTTGTAGCTGAGAGGATAGCTCTAATAAAAACAACAATTTATATGCATGGTGAGCTGAAAAGAATTTCAGTATGAACAATACATAGAACATTGAGGCAGTTGGCCTACAACAGCAAAAGATCCACAGCCGAGAACAAGTACTTTTGGATACAATGGCATATAGAAACTGGAAGTTTAAATACTAGAAATAATGTTAAATTCTGCGGTGACATGCAAATGGTAATGTCAGAAATTTGAACCAGCATGCCTTTTGTCAACAGTTTGGTCTGCTGCAGGTAGTGAAATAGCATGTGGAATACACATTTGGGCCTTTTAATACTTAACAAGCATTTTATGAATGCCACACCTTAGCTAATTATTGTTACGGATTATGCACATCCATCTCATAATGGTTACTCCAACCATGTTAAAGAGTACAAGTCATATCAAATAAAAAGAAAATAGCCATCAATGGTGGCGAAACCCCTCAGCCAACCAGCAGTTCTTGAGAAATCACCCGGACAAAATGTGTAAGGTCATGGTCATTTTGACAAGGTCAAAGGGTAAACTGAGAAACTGATGAGCCTATGCACACCAACACACCATAAGAAACCTGCATGCAGAATTTCAGAATGATCAGCCCAGCAGTTCTTGAGAAATAGCCCGGACAAGGTTGTGACCACTTAATTTGCAATACTGGTACACCTGCACCATGTCATAGCAATGCATCACACAAGGTCAAACAGGGAAACTGACAAGCCTATGCACGTCTATGCACCATAGGAAACCTGCATGCAAAATGTCAGAATGATCCACCCTGCAATTCTTGATAAATTGATCACGGAAAATTTAGAATGTCGATGTCATTGTAACAAGGTCATAGGTCAAACAAAGAGCCCATGCAAAATTTCAGAATGATTCACTAAGCAGTTCTTGAAAAATAGCCAAAAAAAGACTAAATTTAAACGTGGATGCAGGCACAGGCCATGACAATACCCCGACAGCTGAGGTGTAATGAAAACAGATCCTAGTAGCATAACATATTTTCAGCACGTATCATCCACAGGGTAATAATTTATATTCCACTGATTCAGGACAGTTCTCCTGACATTACTTGGTGCTAAGCTATTTTGATTGTGGGCCATGTCCATCGGGTCCTGCAAAGAAACTACATAACAATAGTCCCTTTTTCTTAAATATGAACAACTCATGTTACAGTACCAACCACGGAGTTAATCATGAGTATACAGCGTTTTAAATTCATTTACAGAGAAATACTTATTAATTTGTGATTATACAAGTTCCTGGAATTATACTTTTCTTTCTTTTTTTTTTTTTTTTTTGCATGAATAATAGTATAGCTACATTCATTATCAGATAGACTGACAGGAAAGGCAGAGCATGATGAAGCAAAAGTTAAACAACTTCAGTTCAGTGCAGCTGTTACTGTCACATACTCACACAGGATTATTATATTGTCATGATCTTCAGAAATTGTTTTGAATGATAAAGAGCTAGACCTTTAAAAACAACAATAGTACTAAAAACTTTAACACTTGAAATGACACACATGGAATGATGCAGTGACCTAGGAAGGCACAGCTTCATGAGGCAACCAAAACCTTTCCGAGTTCCTAAATAGGCAACGCACTATGTAGCAACTTTTCCCAAATATCAAATAAAAGCAGTTTGATTTATTTTTGAGTTCAATTACATGGGTTTTGATTATAAACTTTCATTCACTCATTTGCCGAACTGCTTAATCTTACCAGGGCCACAGGGAGGCTGATGCCTATCTCAGCCAACACAGGACAAAGGCAGGGTACACCCTGAACAGCTCACCAGACAATCAAAGGGCAGCACATACACAACCATTCACACTCACATCTAGGGGCAATTTGAAACAGCTAATTAGCCTAATGTGCATGTCTGTGGAAGGAAACCGGAGTACCCAGAGGAAACCCATGCAAAAACCCGAGCCTGGGAATCAAACCCAGGACCTTTTTGCTGTGAGGCAGACGTGCTAATCACTACACCACCGTGCCGCCTTAATTATAAAATAAAATAAAACTTAATAAAATTTTCAGAAGTATCAACATTTTTACGTGATGTTATGTGATGTTTCTGTATCAGAGACTTTCTTTCATTAACGTTATGAAATATCCCCTGTCCCTCCTAATCCTATAATTTTCTATTTCTCTTTTTAGTGTCTGAACCAGCATGACTCCTGTTTTCAGCAGTGTTACAGAGATGGAGCTCTTCTAAGATTATAGTCTTTACACGTGTTCATAAACAGTGATGCAGTGAGCATAACCTATTATCTTCAAAGTTTGCATTCTTACACACACACACACACACACACACACACACACACACACACACACACACACACACTTTCTTACTCTCTAGTGGTGTCGAACATTTACAGTTGATCTATATTTAGCTTTTAGCAAACTGGCAGAGTGTGCTATATACCATGAAGCTATAAGATATCCATAGATATAAATATGAGTAGGAGTGATAGAAGAACACATTCGGATCGGCACAGCAGAGTTACATAATAAATCAGACTCATCACCCCCCACCCCCTTCCCACATACTTTACCTCCATCACCTTTAACTTCTACAGAAGAAGCATAAGTAGCCTGTAGGTTTATTCCGATTTTATTCTCTTCAGTACATCATCTGCAAGGTGTCATATCTACCACTAACGCAAAAAGATGTGAGCCTTCAGAAGCCTCACAAGCTCCAGATCTTTCTCAACCCTAATCAGGACAAAGCATCTACTGAGGAAGGATACATTATTGGGTTGTAAAGTGTTATGAGACTGTGTGCTCTGATGTGGGGTCATCTATGCATAATTTACTAAATCACTACATTCCTGCATAAACCATTCCACAGGTTATCTGCTATTCTCTTACTGTTTACAAATATATCAGTATTTATAATCTAAATTGGTTAGCATATCTGCCTCACAGAAAGAAGGCCCTGAGTTCGAGTCCCAGGTTCGCAGAGGGCGTTTCTGTGTGGAGTTTGCATGTTCTCCCCATTGTGTACCCCAGAGTCAGCTGGGATGGGCTTCAGCCTTCTCAAGACCCTACTAAAGGATAAGGTGGACTTGGCCCTAGTACTCTGTAGTTTCTAATCCATGGTGTGGTTCTACTTCTTAACTTCTCAACTTCAGCACCTGGAGGAAACCTATGCAGACACAGGGAGAACATACAAATGACAGATAGTAAGGCTCCAGTCAGTTGGCAAGTTTGAACCCAGAACCTTCTTTCTGTGAGGCGACATTGCTAACCACTACATCACAGTGTCCCCCGGAGTGGTCGGTACCTACTAACTTCCAGTAAGTTATATTTCATGTTCATACACTACAGGGTTTATTGGGGTTTGATTATTGGAAATGATGCAAGTGATTATGAGAAATAAAAGGGTGATTGTGTGAAATTATGTTTGAATTTTCAGATAAGTATTTTCTCATATGCGGAGAAAACAAACTCCTGTAGAACAGCGGTCAGCCCCCTTTTCTTTGGAAGCAAATCAGCAATGAATGCATAGCTTCCTCAAAGGGGGTGGAGCCTGTCTGGTGAAAGGGGAAGGCTTGTCTTGTGGTTTTTTATTACTATTGTAAAGGTGTGTATACAGCTCTGAAAATTAATTAGTACAAAATGAAGCTTCTTAGGAAAAGGTGCTGCAGTGATTCCTATTCATGATAAAAGAATTAAGGATGTCAGCAGACTCTGAGTAACACAATAGTCCTCCAAACCAGTGTTATTTCTTTTATTTGAAACACAAACCCTCATTCGTTTTTGTCACAAAATTATTTATGTAATGTCATACAGTGCATTTCATCAACAGCCAACATGAGCTCAGATTTGCTGCACTGCAATAAGAAAGACATCTCAAAAACTACATGATGATGAAAGAACACTATGACTGCAATAGTGTGATTAAAAGATGCTCGATATGGAAGGAGTATTAAAGGATGATATAGGAGGGGAAATGGAGCATTACAGTAATATCTGATGCGTTTGATAAATGGATGAAGTTCTATCTGAGCTCACACTTCGATTAAAACTTTCTAATAGCATTACATAAAATACAGCCAGTCAACTGTTGAAAATCTATTCAATCATTGGTTTGGTCTGAGCTGCCATCCAGAGTGTGGGCAGACTCAAAGGTTTTTTTTTTCTGTGTGTGTGTGTGTGTGTGTGTGTGTGTGTGTGTGTGTGTGTGTGTGTGTGTGTGTGTGTGTGTGTGT
>JBCNYH010000021.1:26751439-26770838 GCA_039654325.1 Tandanus tandanus
GGGGTGTGGGGGTGTAGATGCTCGTGCGTTTCTATATGTTTCTCTTCTTTATTCTTATGTGGATTTTTGTGGGTGTGTGTGTGTGTGTGTGTGTGTGTGTGTGTGTGTGTGTGTGTGTGTGTGTGTGTGTGTGTGTGTTCGCTCTGCAATGGTCTAGTGAACTGATATGGAGACCTCCAGCCTCTCTGTGACCCAAGTAGGATTGAGCGGCTTGGCATATGAATTATAATATTATAATATTATAAAAATTATAATACCTGTTCAGCTTGGCAGAATTTCTGCACTTCCACTTATCTGGTGTGGACTCCACCAGTACCATACCCAGACACTTATATTAACCAGTAGTACAACAAACTCATCCCTCCCACATGTATTATTATATGTATTAATTTATAGTAAATGATTGCTTTCCAAACAGGCTTAATTATATGCTTACACTTAATTATATTTGGATTGTTTTAGACTCACAGATGGAAAAACATTTATTTTGGGATCTGAGAGTCCACTGGGGGAGCAGAGTCAGCAGGGCCCAGAGATGTCTGGTAGGAATTTGCTGCATTAACTTGCTTGCTAAATGTGAGATGAACCATGTTGTCAATCAGCCTCAGGGCAGTAAGAAAAAGGTGAAGCTGTCAATCATCATGGAGCAGACTTCACTACTCCAGTTTACATTCTCATTGCAGTACTCCTTCCTCTGACGAGCATGCCATCGTACAATACATATACCACACCAACTTGAAATGAATTTATTTATGGATTTTTTTTTTTAAATAATGCTCATTGACAAGTTATACCATGAGACAATAACTACTCCATCACACACTCACTCATGTGCCAAACCACATAATCCAACAAGGGTCGCAGGGAGGCTGGAGCTCAACTCCGCCAACTCTGGTGAAGACAGGTAGACCCTGAACATCTCACCAGCCAGTTGCAGGGGCAAAACACACAACCATTTGCACTCACACTCACCCAGGGACAATTTGAAACAGTTAGCCTAATATGCATGTCTTTGGACGGTGGGAGGAAACTGGAGTACCCGGAGGAAATCCATACAAGCACGGAGAGAACATGCAAATTCCACACAGAGATGCACTTGCCGAGCCCACAACTCAAACCCAGATCCTTCATGTTGTGAGGTAGATGTGCTCACCAGAATGCCACCATACCACCCAAACAGGTAGAGCACGTGCACGTAGGGCAGTGGCTTAGTGGTTAAGGCGATGGGTTACTGATCTGAAGGTCAGCAGTTCAATCCCCACTATCACCACTGTTGAGCCCTTGAGCAAGGCCCTTAACCCTCAGTTGTAAAATATATTATATATATATTATAATTGTAAGTTGCTCTGGATAAGAGCGTCTGCCAAATGTTGTAAATATAAAAATCAAATATACTTTAAGCCTATATTAATAAAAAAAATTAAAACCATTTTAAGTTAAATATATAACAATTTATTTAGTGCCTCGAATTTAAATTTAGCAAAACAAAGTACAAAGAATGGTTAATATATACATATTGACCAAATAATTACTTTACTTAGTTTTTAAGGTAATGTAGAATATTCACAAATATAACATAAATCCTCTCTATATAGGAGGCCTACAAAGAAATTTGGAAATATGGAATATAAATTTACAAATACATATATATATACAAAATTCTCTCTATATAATAGGTCTACAGATAATTTACTAATGTAATTTAGTAAGAAAGAACATAATTACTGTTTGTATGCATAAACTTACAGTATCTGATGTAGAATTTACTATATGTAGTATTTTTACACTTAATTACACACACACTGTATATGACACAGGTACATTTGTTTTAAATATTCAGATAGTTATAGCTATTATAGTTATATAAAAAATTATACGCCTGCATTTAGACATGTAACTGTTAGATCTGTGGGTATAATTACTGTATTTATTCTAATACATGGCATTACATGGGTATTTGGAATGTTTCTTTCCGTGCACATGTAGTACACGTGTGTACAAATTCAACAGAGATACTTAAAACGCTACTTACACATGGAATAATTTCCCGCATCCTGGTTTCTTTTAATTTGTACAGTTTAACGGTGCACACGAAGGCATAATTAAAAAGTAATAGTAGACTATAAAACAATAAAAAAAAACCCGAAGAACTTAAAAAAAGTAAACGGGAGATGCTTCTATTGGAATCAGGCTTTTAGGACCACAGCAGGGAATGTTTTGGGTCTAGCAATATGGCTGCACAAGCATTTCCGGTGACTTCAGCCTCAGCTGCCCAGTCCGATATCCAGTTATTTTCAGATCAGTGGGAACACCCTGAACAGGTCACCAGGCCATTACAGGGACAACACAACACACAACCATTCACGTTCACACCTAGTGGAAGTCAAAAATATCCAATTAGTCTAATGTGCGCAACTTAGGGCGGCATGGTGGTGTAGTGGTTAGCATGTCCGCCTCACAGCAGAATGGTCCTGGGTTCGAATCCTGACTCTGGTTTCCTCCCACAGTCCAAATATATGTACATTGGGATATCAGCTGTTCCAATTTTCCCCCAGGTGTGAATGTTTGTGTATGTTTTGGCCCTCTGAAGGTCTGGTGAGCAGTTCAGGTTGTTCCCCACCATGGCACAGAGTTGGCTGAGATATGCTCCAGACTCCCCTTGACCCTAATAGGATTATGCATTTCAGCAAATGTATGAACGAGTAAGTGAATTTGTGAAGGTACCAACTTAATACTCTTTTGACATTTTCTTTTTGTTGTGTCATTGCATTCTTAACGAACACACGTACAGAGGTATGTGCTGTGTCTACAGAAGCCTTGTTCGTTAAATGCCTAAAAAGTACAGGACTGAACAAATGGCCAAATATGGGGGGAAAATACTGTGTCTAAGTCTACTTATGCAGGCTGACAGATACTCACCTCTAAAGCAAGTGGGCAAAACCTCTCAAGCCGCTGCCCTTTTGTCACTCATGTCCATTGCAAGACCCTCACTTAGGGATGCAGGGTAATTGCAGGAGTCAGGGGGTGGTGTTTGATTGAAATAGCTTGAGTGTGAAGTTGAAGGGTGAAAACAGCACAAATGGACAATAGAAATACATGAACACATTGCATCCATGTCCCATCAGCTATCCACAAAAAAAGGGGCTAGTGGGGGATGGTGATAAAGAGAGAAACTGATGAAGGCATGGCTAAAGACTGTATATGCAGGGAAAAGAGAGGGAGATAGAGATAGGGAGGGGGAAGTCACAGCAGTGGAGTAGGCATTGGTAAAACCCTCATAGTGGATCGAGCCAGGAGAGCAGACACTGTTACAACGCAAAACAAGGAGCTTCCATCAGAAGAAGAAACACCCCCTTACACAGACACACACATACAGAGACACAGCAAGGCACAAGGCAGACAAGGTAAGAAATGCAGGGGCTTTTCCCACAGGCAAGGTAGGGTTGGGTGCGTAATCCGCTTTACAGACAGAATGAGCAGCAGGGATTCAGCTTTTAAAAGGATTCTGCAAAAGGTGTTTTCGGTTGGCTTGCTTTTGAACAGAGCACAGAAAAGAGACCCCGGCATAATGTCTCTATCAGCTGCTGAGATACAGTAGTGTGTCCAAGGTTTCACTGCCGTATTCAGAATCTTCTTTACAGGGTCTTAGCATGTACTTATTAATGCCATTAACTAATGATCTGATTTTTTTTTATGGAGGGACTGAAGAGACATAGATTACGTAGCTGCAACCATCACTCCTCACTCAGGCAGTCCTTTCCTTCCTTATCACGCCTTGATTATTCTTCATGCATTGGATTTTCAGCATGGCATGGCAGAGTGTGGAGATGTGCATATGCATGTGCATGCTTTCGAGTGTGTGACGTATGATAAACAGTCACTGACAGGTGAGGTTTAGTTATTGGCAGATTTATGCCATCCATCTGAATATGACAATATTTCTTCACCCCTGCCACATGATACTTACATGCACACAAATGCACATGTAAATGGAAACAGCAAGGAAAATAAGAACATATGGACAAACACAGCTTTCAGTGCTAATGCAAGACCAGAGGAGGGTGGTGGTGATGGTGGTGGAAGGGACAGATGGTGGCAGAGTGATGGCAGCATGACCTTCTGACTCACACCTCAATGCCAGTCATGATTCACTCATCAGGATGCCCTCCTGATGCTACTGGACAGATTAAGGAGGACAGAGGACATTTCAAGCGAGTCCTGGAGCTTAACCAAGCTAAACCAGTGGATAGATTTTTAGTCCACAAATATAAAGAGATAACAAGATAAAGAAGAGATAATAAAGATATGCTGCAGATATTAACATGACTGGAGCAGTAGCCAATCTGTAAATGATTCCTGAGGTTTTAGGGAATGAGGTAATGAAATGCTAGTTCATCCAAACAGTGGCATCTGCACTGTAAGGATCCACCAACTGTAACTGTAACATGATGGCTTGCGGATCCTGTCAATGCAATGCTTTTATCATGAAGTATAATCAGAGAGAGAGAGAGAGAGAGAGAGAGAGAGAGAGGGAGATAGGGAGAGAGAGAGGGATATTTGGGAACTTCAGAAGGAACCTTCTCACTATAGATTAGTGAGACATGAAATCTACTCATGTTCAGGAAGGATGACGAAATGCTTAAACCACAAACAGTGCTCATGAGTCAGTGTGGATGGATGTTGAGATATTGTCTCATTAATTCTCTGTATTTTGTAGCTCGCATTAAATTATTTATGAACTCCACTAAAAACAAGACTGTAGTTTTTTTTTTAAATTAGTGAGCCATCTGCCTTTTTGTAAAAAATTCCGAATAGAGGCAATGGGGAAAAATGTGTGGAAAACAAAAACTACTGTAATATGAATAATATTAGATTTTATGCTGTATATTTATGAAATGAATTTGAGCTCTGTGAAGTGTCTCAAGGCCCAAATTTAAATTCAGTGCAAAAGCATGTAATCAGGCTTAATTCTTTATTGAAATAAAATGATAATTACTTTAGTGTATTGCATGGAATAGATGTTCTTATCTTCCATGTATTATCAGGTGCAGCACGACGTTGTTGTAATCAGTCACTGTGAATGATTACCTGTGATCAAGCAGTTCCAGGAAACTGATGCACTGATTGCATGATAAGAGTATATTAAAACTATTTGGCTCTGCAGATTTATATAATGGTCAAACTTCTGGATAATTGTGTGCAATTGTTGCAATAAAATGGCTGCTGTTATTTAAAAACAAATACATGTTTACAAACTGTAATTGTTTATGACCTGCAAAAGTTTTTCCATATGAAAGCAGTGATAGAATATTGATTATAGAGCCACCAAGATTTAAGAGGTTTTCTCTTGGGAGTGTTTTGAAAGTGATCATGTTCGTCCTTACTGCACACACACACACACACACACACACACACACACACAGTTGTACACATTCATGCTGACCGCAAGAATGGAATTTACCCATTATAAATGGATGTGTTAAGTGATATTTCCCCTATTAAATGTTTAGCTTTTTGTTTAAAATAAAATTAGAAGCAGTAAATTCAGATCAGGAACCACAGCTAACTGTAGAAAAAATTTTTTTTTTCTTTTTCTCCTTGGATATAACAGGACTGTCAGATGAGCTCATTTTCATTGGGAGACTGAAAGGAGGGCAGGAGAAGATAAGGGGAAACACATACTGTCTACTTAGAAAGAACAAGAAAGAAAGAAACCATGCCGGTCCTTTCACCCAACACGGGTAAGAGCTTCATGCTAATCATGTTCCTTCCCCCCACTTCTCCGAAAATAGACATTACTGTCAAGGTACGGTAGCGTGGTGGTTAGCATGTCCGCCTCACAGCAAAATGGTGCTGGGATCGAGTCCTCTGCCTGGCGAGGGTGTTTCTGTGTTGGGTTTGCATGTTCTCCCTGTTCTTGAGGGCTTTCCTCCGGGTGCTCCAGTTTCCTCCCACAATCCACAGCTGCATATTAGGCTAACTGTATATTCTTAATTGCCCCTAGGTTTGTATATGAGTGTGATTGGTTGTATGTCTGTGTTGGCCTTGTGATGGGAGTAAATAAAATGTGATTAAATTAAATATTACTGTCAGTCATGTTTAGTATATACTATATCTCTTCTTCTAGTTTCATCAGTCTTGCTGTAATTTGCTTTTCTTTTGTTCCTCTGTAGTATATGCTGAACATGAATTTGCCTCAGGCTCTGTGGGTATCACAGAATAGAACTATTCAGCTACAGTATATCCACCTTGCCTTTGATGAATCATTGTTATTTACACTCCATTTCTGGAACTCTTGCAAAACAATAAGGAAAATAAGATGTTACTGTTTTTACATCCTTTGTCCAGGTCTGCATGAGATGCTAGCATTGCTCATGTCTCAGCTGCACCCTGGAGCAAATCACAAAGAGGACCTGGTGTTCCTCAGGGAGGTGTTCAGTGAGAGAAGCCTTGGCTACCTAATGAGAGTGTGTATAGTTTCACATATTGCACGTGTGTATGTGAGTTTCAGGTTTACCCTATCCACCGAATGTGTGCTTTGCTATAGATTCATGAGTGCCTCAGGCAGTACAAACAGCAGAGTCCGACCCCTGTGCTCCACAGTGCTGCCTGCCTGGCAGAGGATGTAAGTGTGTCATTATCTCATCGGCACTCACTGAATAAAGTTCACTTGATAGGTGTTGGACCTGAAGTTAGGAGAGGTGTCAATAGTCTGCTGCCATGGATCAAAGCAGAATGCTGTCATATTGCTCTAATATGGTCAACTTCAGTGAAAAAATTTTAAAAAATGCGCTTTTTGGTCATCCTTATGTTACAAATATGGGGTCCAAGGGGTTAATGGAGTTCTACTGTAATAATAACAACAACAATAACAACAACAACAACAATAATAATAATAATACTGTTCAGGGTTAGGCCACACCCACTTGGGGTTTATCTAAAAACATATAGAGATATAATAATATTTATTATTAAATATAAGCAATTAAATATCTTATATCAGGGGTGTCCAGTCTTATCCACGGTCCCTGCTTAATTGGAATGAAAACCTGCAACCACACAAACCCTTTGTAAAAAAGATTTGACATTCCTGACTGGTACAAATGGTATAAATGTAACATCATAAACTTTTTGTAGAGTTAAGTAATGAGATTACTCAGCTAATGAATAATTCCTGCACTTAAAGCTCCATTGCAATATGGCTGGCAATGTCTGGTGATATAGGCATATACTTTGTCTGACAGGTGGCGGAGGAGCTGCAGAATGGGCCACTAGAAGGAGATGAGAAAGAGCTGCTCATGCTTTTGACTACACCACATGTCAAGGTATACACATTATGAATTATTATTATTAATTAATCAATCAATCAATTTAATAATTAAATACCCAAATTGTGAAAAAAGTGGTGAGCATGTCCGCCTCACAGTTTGAAAGTCCTGAGTTCGAGTCCTGGGCTCAGCTTGGGTTTCTGTGAGGAGTTTGCATGTTCTCCCTGTGCTTGCGTTGGTTGCCGGTTAATCCCACAGTCCAAAGACATGCACATTATGCTAATTGTTTGTTCCAAATTGCCCCATGTGTGAGTGTGAATGGTTGTGTGTTGCCCTGCAATGGACTGGTGAGCTGTTCAGGGTGTACCCCACCTTCACTGAGAGTTGGCTGAGACGGGCTCCAAACTCCCCATGACCTTAGATAAAGCAGTTTGGCAAATGAAGGTGTGGATGTATTTTATTTGCTATCAAATACAGAGGCAAAGCATTTTTAACCTTCTCAGACATTTTTACTTCTGGGATACAGACCTTCTTATACATTCACTGCCATTAGTAACATCTTGGGGCAATGAAATTTAGCTTGACTTTTAAGTGCTGTTGGTTATAAAGAAATGTTGTCTAAACTATCTTTTTTAAACCTCATTTCATTCAACATTCTCTCACACAGCGTGTTGGATTTACTTCTGAGTGACCTGCTGCTACTTGTGTGTTTGTGTGTTTGTGTGTGTGTGTGTGTGTGTGTGTCACCAGGCTGTGCTAACAGTGCATGACACAGTAGCACAGAAGAACTTTGAACCCATGCTGCCTCCATTGCCTGATGACTTAGATGATGAGCTGGAGGAGGAATCAGTCAAAATTGTTCGTCTAGTAAAGAGCAAAGAGCCTCTCGTGAGTCTCACCACAAGTTCACTATTCACTGTTCTTCACACTCACTGACCAACCACTAACTGTCAGTCATAAAAACAGTTCCATCATCATATCTGTAACAGTGCCTATACTGGGCACAATAATTTTATAGCATTATTGTCTGTAATGTATGTCAATGCATTTTACATTGTAAATGGGGGCGGCCATGGCCTAATGATTTGGGGTTTGGGACTGAATGGTCGCTGTTTTGATTCTCTGAGAGATTCATATATATATATATATTAATGTGACGCTATGTGATCTGACTGGAACATTTGGTGTCCAGGGGGCGACCATCCGCAGGAACGAGGTCACCGGAGCAGTGGTGGTCGCTAGGATTATGAGGGGTGGGGCTGCAGACCGCAGTGGTGAGTGGTGACTTCCCCCTCTTGCTTCTTTTGTTTTACGTCTTTGCTCTGGCAGATTGATTAAATAAAGCATTTCTGTTTGCAGTCATAAAACAGTGTGTGTGATCAGACAAACCCTATCAAAACTATACCAGGTTTTAATACAGAGTACAATGGATGGATTTACTACACGCTGCAGCCTGTTTCACCTACAGGAGAAAATTCACTTCTGTTTCAAGGATAACTTCAGGATTTTTTTTAAACTCCCAAGTTGCTACCCTGAAAATTTGATGGTGATATGTCAAGCAGTTCTTGAAATACAGGTGTGCAGAGCCACAAAAAAAAATACAAAAGCACAAAGTGACAGAAGTGAAAACAATACGAGCTATGCTATCACGGCTGGTAAAGATGTGGTCACAAGACAAGGCAAGGTCAGAGCCGACCTGCTGCATAGGCAGTATAAGGAAGTGCTAGGGGTGCACCAAAGAAGTGAGGAAAATAAATATGATTTCTTTTTTTAGACTATTATTTTAATGTAATTGTTTTGAAACATTACCAAAAAGCCCACAGGTATATAACTACATAATCTATTAAATCACTACAACATGTCATTCATGCATTTTCTAAGCCGTTTTTTTCCTAATTTGGGTTTGGGGGGGAGGCTGGCCCCCATCTCAGCCGACTCTGGGCGAGGGCGGGGTACACTTCGCAGGTCCCACACACACACACACACACTCACACCTAGAGGTGATTTGAAACAGCCAAGGTGAATATGGGGTATGGGATATGGGGATAGCCCATAGGACTGTGCGAGGAAACCAGAGTACCCAGTGGAAAACCACGCAAGCACGGTGAGAACATGCAAACTCTTCACAGAAATGCACAGGAATCGAACCAAGTCCTTCCTTCTGTGAGGTGGACGTGCTAACCGCTGCGCCACCGTGCTGCCCACTATGACGTGTCCTGGGTTTTAATTTTGTGGATTTTTCTTTGATTCATAAATAAAGAAAATCATAAAGACATTTCTGTGTAAAAATATGAACACAGTGATTGATGGTGGAATTGGCTGGGATACAACCAAATAATATCGTGCCAAGTTGGTCAGGTCTGCCAGCTGTGGGAAGGGTAAATATACCAGAAATACTGTTCAAATTTATAGTGCTGAGCAAAGGCTACCAAGGCCAGATAAGACAAGATGACACCAGAAGAAAGGGCTGCACACCAAGTTCAAGGTCCATCTGCTATTAAAGTTTAGAGGGGATGTTAAAGTTTTTGGCTCAACTCCTGCCACCATAATTAACTTATCAAAGGCACTTATCCTTTTTCTTTTGGCCTTGATCCAAATTTAAGGAGAACTGGGTTTCCTCTGAATTTCACTGGGCATAGCACAGGGTTAATTCCTTGACTGTTTCATAAACATATTGTATCTGTACATGTATTTTTTCCACACTCCTTTATTCAGATTTTTCCTCTGCATTGATCACATATCTGTAGCTATCTACAGTGATCTCCTACTGACTGGATTTCATTGTGAATATGTCCGCAGGGCTGGTGCACGTGGGAGATGAGCTCAGGGAAGTAAATGGAAATCTCATCAGTAATAAGCAACCCGATGAGATCAGTCAGCTTTTGGTACGTATTTCTGCAGACTGATACTGCTTAGTCAATTCATATTTTGCAGAAAATATTTTTTATTGAAATGCAAGGTCAGATATACCATACGTACACTTGCTGATGTATTTCTTTCTTTTCTTTTCTTGCTTTTTGTTTTTTGCCTCCAACTGCAGTCTCAGTCTCAGGGCTCCATCACTTTGAAGATAATCCCTGCTATTAAGGAGGAGGACAAACACAAGGAGAGTACGGTGAATGACATTAGTCATTATGATCCTCCAGGATTTCAACATACAGCTTATTTAAATGTATAGTCTTATAGTGTTATTGATTTTGACACATACATGTGTTCTCATATATTCTCTGGTTTTGTTATAAGGTCTATTTAAGGGCCCTATTTGACTACAACCCATTTGAAGACAAGGCCACACCCTGCCAAGAGGCAGGACTTCCTTTCCTGAAAGGTGACATCCTGCAGGTGGTGAGTCAAGATGACCCAACATGGTGGCAGGCCAAACGTTTTGGTGACAGCAACATGCGTGCTGGTCTTATCCCATCAAAACTCTTCCAGCAGAGGTGCGCACTCAGTACATGAACTGTAGTGACCATTACAAAGCATGCTTTTGAACTTTTAAACTAGTTTAATACTTTAGAAAAGCTTACATCAGCTTATCAGTAGGATAACTAGTTAACCAGATAACTTGCTTTTTATTATTTGTGCAGGCGCCTGGCACATCGGCTGAAAACTGCCACATCCCATAGTCCTAAGTCACCAAGTGCACCACCCTGTAAGTAATTGAAAATGAGCTTACCATCAAATCCACAAATTCACTCTGTCAGTCTAAACAGCAGCGGTGCCATTATGAGTCTATTTTGGTCACTCTAATCTGACAGCAACATGCTTGGCCCAATCTGAAATGGAAACAGGGCTTTACTGCTGCCACAATCAGACAGAAGTCAAACTATTCTCAGATTAGTTCCCTTCTGTTCAAATCCCAAGCCATTTCACCTTGTTTGTTTCAGAGCATTTGCTATTATATCTCCACTCACTGTCCACTTTATTAGGAACATCTGCATAACCATACAGTAATTAAATAACATTTTATTCAACTGTGAACTATTTTCTCACAACTGTGAGGAAAGAAACATCTCAGAAGGCCCAACATGTCACCTCTTAAAACAGATGGGCTATAAGAGCTGAAGACCACACTGGGTTCCACTTTCATCAGCCAAGAACAGGAATCCGAGGCTATGGTACGTATGGGTTCGCTAATGCTGGGCAGTTGAAGATTGGAACACAAACATTGCCTGGTCTTTTTCTAATCCTCAGTTGTCCACACCAAGGTCAAAACCAATTAGATCACATTTATTCCCTGTTCTGATGTGTGATGTGAAGATTACCTAAAGATCTTGTATAAGATGCTTGTATGATACTTTGCAGCATGATTGGCTGATTGCATACTTGCATAAATAAGCAGGTGTACAGGTGTTCCTCATAAAGTGAAGGGTGTGTCTACTGTGCATATTTTGCATACCCCCTTAATGCAAACCATAAGGAAACAAACAAAGCAGAATAGATATATCATATGATGTGATATATGATATGATATGATATGATATGATATGATATCAGCATGAGTATATTTTCATGCAATGAAATATTCACTTTACCACGGTGTGATCTTGTGCAGAAGCAGATACTTCAGTTATCCTTTTTTCACTCTGCTTGCTACAGATGACCAGGCTTGCAATAAAGGTATGTGATTGGGGAAAAAGCAGTAAAAGTAACATAACACAGGGTATATATGTGTATGAACTGTAAAGGCCTCGGGGCCTAGAAGGCAAGTTTGTGCATGTTATGCCATGAAGTTCAATTCTCCTCCACTTACGGCTAATGATATTTGACACTTGACTGCCACAGAACTGGCTCATTTTAATTTTAGTAAAATACATGGTATGAAATATATCTCAGTTTAGCTGATATATACTGAACAAAAAAAATCTTGACATATTGATGGGCCGCACATATTGATGGTTAGCACGTCCATCTCACAGCAAGAAGGTCCTGGACTCAGGCATTTCTGTGGGGAGTTTAAATGTTCTCCCCGTGCTTGAATGGGATTCCTCCAGGTAATCTGATTTCTTCACATAGTCCAAAGACATGGATATTAGGCTAACTGGCTGTTCCACATTGTACCTAGGTGTGGACATGAGTGTGAATGGTTGTGTGTGGTGCCCTGCGATTGTCTGGCAAGCTGTTCAGGGTGTACCCTACCTTCACCAAGTGTCGATTGAGATAGGCACTAGCCTCTCCATGACCCTAATACTAGGATAAAACGTTTCGAATGCAAATGAATGAGTGAGTAAGTGACATATTGCGCACCTCATCAACTTCCTACTAATTCCCAAAAGTGTTAGTGTGATTGTTTCTGTTCCAGTCTGCTGGTATATTCTTCACTGGCTTTCTAAGAAATGCAAAAGAGCTACTATTTGCTAACAGATTATTTTTACTTATTTTAGACCAACTAATGCTAGAGTGTTCTTTGCAAGAAAGAAGAGCAATTCTTTTCATGCCAACGTAATAAATTATAAAGTGTAGCCAGGGAGGTGTGTATATTTTATTTGGAGGGGAAATATTTCTTCAGATAGTAAACAACAATGTAAAAATCATGGGGGGCCTTTGTTATTTATTAAAAATGGATTGCATGTACAAAATGCAATTCTGCTCCCCAACAATAAATAAATGCACAATTTAATTTACAAATTAAGCCTGCATTTTATATGGACACCCATACTTCCATCATGTGTGAATTTAAAGTGCCAAATGCCCTCTGCTTATGCCATTTATGCTGCTAAATCTCAGTGGAATATCCAGTGCAATAGCAGACTATCACCACTCTTGAATGATGTGCAGACTCTTAGTTTGCTTGTGGCAGTAATTCTGTGCACTTCCTCACTCTGTTAAATTGTTATAAACAGGAAATCTTGTGGAAATATTCCCCAGGGAAACATCTGTTGCAATTCAAGAAATGTTTCAATTGCTATAGCGTCTTACATGTGCGGGTTATATTTGGTGCTATGAGTTATACACTGGCTGGCCAAAAGAGCCATCATTTGGATTAAAAGAAGGAAATACTTAACATCTTTGACTAATTTGAATAATTATTATTTCAGTGATTAATATGTTTCCACTGGCAACAAATCTTTTAACCTAAATGATGCAGTGATGCACAGTGGCGTGGTGGATAGTGAAGAACAATTTACGGAGTGATTTGTTTCTCCCGACATCAATGCAAGATCTTGTTGTCAGAACATGGAAATAGAGGTTGTGGATGGACATGCATGCTTTGACATTGTAAAGGTTTATTGAAACAATGCCATGGTGAATGTACACCAGAGTTAAAGGCAGTCCAAGGAAATATTGGAGTCTGGGTCCCTTTTTTTTTTTTTTGGCCAGACAGTGTATATTTGCACCCAAAAACACGAGTCCCATACCCTCAGTCTGTTAACCACACACCACCTGAGAAAACCCTGTGTGTTCCTGCCCATATGTCTTCTCTCATTATCTAACCTTGCACCCTGCATTAAAATAACGTCTGTACGCTTATACATGTCCTAGCGCCTCACGGATTCTCCCCTTTCTTCACCCCATGCTCTCCTCCTTTCCCTTTCCCTACCTTTTCATAGAGGACTGTGATTGTGAGGGCAGTGGACAGCACGTAGGTAGGTGTGACAGCAATATCTTTCGCACCCACACTCATGGTGGATGTGGCTTTGGTGTGGCTTTAGTGGTGTGGCAGTGATACATTTCTGGCCCCATGAATAGTTCAACAAGAATAGCTCACTGCACTGCTGCTGTCTGGCTGCTTTACTGTATGTCTTGATGTTGGTGTTCGGTGTGTGTGTGTGTGTGTGTGTGTGTGTGTGTGTGTGTGTGTGTGTGTGTGTGTGTGTGTGTGTGTGTGTGTGTGCTGTGTGTAGAAGGAGTCTTCTATCAGTGTGCTGCACTTCATGCTTTAAGGAGAGCTTTGCTGGGAACATATGGCTTTATCTCGGGGGAGCTTTGTTTTGATTACATGGCAGAGTGTGCAGCATGGCTGCTAGCTTGCTGTCACTGATCCCAGTAAAACAATGTTAGATGTGTGATGATGGTCTAATACTAGTTGTAGTTTCTCCAAAGTGTAAGGCGGTGGCACCCACCTGTGGTCAGGCCTTTTCCTGGGAGTTCTATTCAGGTACCACTTCCCATTTTGAAAGCCATCATGTGTGAGAACTGAATGGTGGTTGTTTAATGTGAATAATTTCACACGTTGATTTTCTTTTTTTTTTTTTTTTAAATATTGCAGCATTTTTATGGTGTCAAAATGAATTTAAGCAAACATGAATTTAGATGTCAAAGTGCCCTTCAAAAACATACAGTATCTCCATATCAGTTTATTTCAGTGCAACTGTTCTCAAGAGCATAGTGTTCACTGTTCTTATCACATTGTATTCCACTGGATCTCAGCAAGTCTTAGGAGAAGTTTCCGGTTAAGTCGTAAGGATCGACACAGCACTCCTGAAGAATCTCAGCCTGCAGCGTACGGAGACTTCAAGTTTCTCGTTTATGAAGAGGTCACCCGCTATCAACAGAAACCTTCAGACAAACCCAGACTGGTGGTGTTAATCGGTGAGAATCAGGATGGGTGGTGTCAATCTCAACCTTATCATTGTGTCTTTTTGGCATTGATTATTAATTTTTCTCGCTCATTCGTTTCTGTCTTTCTCTAATTACCTCTCTAGGGTCCCTGGGTGCTCGAATCAATGAACTGAAACAAAGAGTGATAGCTGAGAACCCACATCGGTATGGAATAGCTGTGCCACGTAAGTCTGTTTTTATTGATCAGACACAATAAGGAGCTGTAGAGTTGAGAGGCATTCTCAGTCTTGAAGAAATCTGTCACTCTGTGCTGGTATAATTCAGAAGTCATCAGTAATTCCTTTTATGTAAGCTCCATTATTGGACATGAATACAGTGTAACTTCATTTTGCATGTGTATTCTGACAGACACCACTCGGCCCAAGAAGAGCCATGAAAAAGAGGGTGTTGAATATCACTTCATCTCAAAGCAGGACTTTGAGGCAGACATTCTCAGTAATAAGTAGGTTATCCTGGAATATCCTGCATTTTTACACCCTTGGTCATGTTTGGTATTTGTAATAAATCCTGAAATAAATGTGCAATAACATACAGCACTAATCTGCACTTGTTTTACTGATTTAGGTTTATTGAGCATGGAGAGTATAAAGATAACCAATACGGGACAAGTATGGAGTCGGTGCGGAGTGTATTGGTCAGAAACAAAATGTGTTTGGTGGATGTTCAACCTGAGGTTAGTCTCTCTCTCTCTCTATCTCTCTCATATGTATGTATGTATATATCGTGCACCATTTGTATAAAAGAATAATATAGTCTTTTTGTGGGTGTCCATGTTTTATAATGTAGGGCTTTTTATACATTTACACACACACACACACACACACACACACACACACACACACACACACACACACAGGAGGCAGTGGTGGCCGGGTGGTTAAGGCCCGGTGGTGGCTGAAGGTCAGAGATTCAAGCCCCACTATCATCGAGTTGTCACTGCTGCCCCCCAGTGCAGCTAACTGGGTTATCAAAGGCCAGCCATGTCTCTCACTGTCTGTGGTGATGTAAAAGAACCGTCAGTGTGTTTCTGCTTTAAGAAGTCTTGTTCTCGTCTTGAATGTAACTGAAAACTTATAGGCTGGACGTAAAGCAATCATTCACTCACTAACTCACACACACACACACACACACACACACACACACACACACACAAACAAACTTGAGCCACTGTGACGACACTGAATGATGTGTTTCAGGGTAATATCGATCCCTGTAGTTGCTTAATGAGTCCATGCATTTATACCTCAGCCTCTTTCATTCCAAATTTAAAATGGCACACAATATTTGAATCTGGGCCCACATTCCAAGCATCATTACAAAGTTGTGATTGGTTTTATGCATGTATGTGACGCACTTTATTAATATCCCAGAAAAAAATGGGGAAAATACTACAGTTGTGTGCATCCTGAGCAGGCTGGCAAGCTATCACATGGCTAACATAGAGACGAGTAACTGCTCACACACACACGTTCATACCTTTGGGCAATTTAGTGTCTCCAGTTGATCTAATCTGCATGTCTTTGACTATGGAAGAAAACCAGAGTACACAGAGGAAACTCATGCAAACCCATTCCGAGGTTCAAACCACCATGCTAGAGCCTATCCCAGAGATAGAAAACACCTTTAACTGCTAGACAGTCCATCACAGGGCCAATACACCAACCATTCACACACAGCCTAACACCTAGGGGCAATTAGGAACAGTCAGTTAGTCTCATGTGTATGTCTTTGGACTGTGAAATCCTGCATTTTAAATCGCTATAAAAAAGAAAATAAAAACCCATAAAACACTTTGCGCATGGTGACAAAAGCTTTTTATTCTCTTTTCTGATTTCGTCTATATCGGTACAATTAATAATAAATTGATAGCTTAGAGTGATGTATATATCTGAACTGTGCTCACATGCCACTTGGTCATGATTAACAGCTAATTACAATATTTTTATTCTTTATAAATGACCAGGCTCTAAAAATCCTTCGCACCGCTGAGTTTAAGCCCTTTGTGATATTTGTCAAACCATTCATCCCTGAGAGCCACCACGATTGCAGCAGAGCCTCATCACCATCAGGAGGTGATAATGGACATCTCACAGTAAGAGCTTTTAAACCCCATAAGACCTGCATATTGAGTTTTATTTGTATAGCGCTTTTTTATGATGTTAGGAAAAAACTATTTTTTTTTACTAGAAATTTCAAATAGAAACCCACAGTGTTAAAAAAGTGTTATAAAGCTTCTCATAGAGTGCAAGATAAAAACATGATGTTTTATATGATATTTATGCAGAAATATAGAACCACAGTGTTAATTATAAAGCTCATAGAGTGCAAGGTACCTCCAACAGGCATAAATGGATTACACGGACAAAGGCACTGATTAACTGGAAAAATCCACCTAAGACTGCAGGTTTTTATAACTTGGAATAATCACTCTCTCACTCACTCATTTGCTGAACCCTTAATCCAGATTCTCTTAAACTAGATTCACAGGGAGGCTGGAGCCTAACTCAGCCAACAATTGGCAAAGGCAGGGTACACACTGAACAGCTCGCCAGACCATCCCAGGGCCAATACACACAAAACCATTCACACTTACACCTATGGGCAATTCGGAACAGCCAATTAGCCTAATGTGCATGTCTTTGGGCTGTGGGAGCAAACTGGAGTACCCAGAGGAAACCCACGCAAACACAGGGAGAGAATTCAAACTCCATACACAAAAACACCTGAGCCCAAGACTCGAACAAAGAACCTTCTAGCCATGAGGCAGATGTTCTAACCACTACTCCACCGTGCCGACCTAAATTGGGATAGTTATAATGAAACGTATTTGCTTGTTCAAACATGTTGAATTTACGCTGTGCAATTATTATACAATCTATATCCATTTCTGTCTTCTCATTATGGTAAGGAGGAAGAGCTTCAAGAGATGTATCATTCAGCCAAGCAGCTGGAGCACCTGTACGGCCACCTGGTGGATAGGGTTGTAGTGAAAGAAGACTCCACAAGCGCTTGTGCAGAGCTAAGGAGCATCCTCGAGCGACTGGAGACAGAGCCGCAATGGGTTCCAGTTAGCTGGATCTGAGGGTGAATCCTTTTTCATTCTTAATCAGGGTGCTCAAAAACCTGACTGCCTCTGCACCAACCACAGAAGTGCATCTAAAGTACTATTTTGTAGCTGTGCTAATTGAGCCTCATGTCTTGCATGAATTAATATCTGAAAATTGCATCAGCAAGTAAGCAGGGCTCAGGCTTAACTGTGCAACAGAAAGAAATCAAACATGAGTATCCATGCAAACAGAAATTTCAGATTTCAACTGTTACTTATGTAAACACGGAGCTCAGTTGTGGATGTCAGTACAAGTGGGGCTTCAGGAGATATAGGATGAATAAGAGTTCACTTTTTGGGTATTAAGTATTTGCTGAAATGATGAATGATTTGATCATTGGCTATTATTGATTTATGTCTCTGTCCCTTGGGGGTGGGGGTGGGGGTTTAAATCAGTAAGTAGATTAGATTTGTTAAATTGGCCAAAGTGTAAATGAGTGTGCTTCATGTCCAACTTTCCTGGGACAGTCTGCAGATTGACTGATCAGGTTAAAGTGGGTACAATAAATGACTGAATAATATCAAGGATTGAATGAATTTACTAGCAGATGTACAGGGGCGCTTAAAAATTTGTGAATCCTTTAGAATTTTCTGTATTTCTGCATAAATATCATTAAAAACATCATCATGTTTTTACAAGTCCGAAAGTAGACAAAGAGAACAAATTATGCAAAAATAGAACACTGCCATTTATTCATTGATAAAAATGATCTAATATTACATATCTGTGAGTGGCAAAAGTATGTAAAATTAACAAGTAAAATATTCTTTCTTATCTGTTTAATTGGGTTATTTTTTTATCTACTTTCGGGACTTTTTTGAAAATCTGATGATATTTTTAGATCATATTTACGCAGAAATATAAAAAATATATTGTAAAGGATTCACAAACTTTCAAGCACCACTGTAGCTCAAGGAAATATGCAAGGTGTAAAAAAATTTTCTTTTTCTGTGTTTTATTCATGCAAAAACTGCACCGGCAGTAAAATTATCGCTTTATGATGATGATGAAGAAGATGAAGACTTTTTTATTATTATTATTATTATTATTATTATTATTATTATTATTATTATTATTATTATTATTATTATTATTATTGGCAGCACGGTGGCGCAGTGGTTAGCACATTTGCCTCACAGCAAGAAGGTCCTGGGTTTGATTCCCGGGTTCGGAGTGTTTCTGTGTGGAGTTTGCATGTTCTCCCCGTCTCCTCCGGGTACTCCGTTTAACTCCACATTCCAAAAACATGCACAGCTGGCTAATTGGCTGTTCCAAATTGCCCTTAGGTGTAAGTGTGAGTGCAAATGGTTGTATGAGTGCTGCCCTGCAATGGCCTGGCGAGCTGTTCAGGGTGCCCTTCGCCCAGAGTCGGCTGAGATGGGCGCCAGCCTCCCCTCGACCCTAATTAGGATTAAGCGGCTCAGAGAATGAATGAATGGAATGCACTTTTGGAATTATTAC
>JBCNYH010000021.1:26804379-26815281 GCA_039654325.1 Tandanus tandanus
AGTTTCACCTTTTAAGTTGAATTACTGAAATAAATGAACTTTTGCACAATATTCTAATTTTTCGAGTTTCACCTGTACACACTTAAAACAATTTATATTACCTTTTGAAATGTTAATTTCACATGAACACGGAAAGAATCTTGAGTGTCAGTGTTTTGTGACAGTCAGTCATTTTTCCGCTACAGTAAACTTTTCAGGAAGGAAGTCTTTGTGGTTTCTCTGAAAAATGACTAGTTGCTTTTTGTCAAATAATTTCAAGAGTATTATTTCAATAACAGGAACTTATTTCACAGAAAGATGTGAAAGACATGGTTCAGTGATGTAACAGAATTGTTATGAGTTCACCATTCAGCCATTACAGTATGTGGTTAGGCAGCCCATACACAGCAATGCACTGCGTGTTCTGACACCTTTCCTGCATAGCCAGCATTAACAGTGTCAGCAGTTTAAGCAATTTGTGACATACTAGCCTTCATTTCACATCAATAGCTGCTACCCAATATTGTGCCAGGGTGAACCAGGTCTATCTGAAGACCATCCAAGGCTTGTAGCCTGGAGTTTATACCTCGAGCCGAAAGCCTATTATCACACCCATAATCCAGCAGTTTCCCCACCCTTAACATGCTGCCTTGCTGTAAATGTCCCCCACCCTGCCTGAGACACCTGAACCAAAGAAGAACTAAGAATAAATTCAGTGGAGACCAAAGTAGGAGTTTGTTTGCAGCTGTTGATCTATCCCTGGTTAAGAGCATTTTAGTAAAGCCAAGATAAGGGAATTAAAGCTCTGCAAATGCTATGCTGACAATGTTGGCTGCTGGGGGACAGACAGCAATCAAGCAATGCGAAGTGTATTTTGCAAACTGAAATGTGTCACCATTTACATGAAGTATCCATCACAGCAAACAAAAGGTGTTTAACTATTTACATATAATGACCATCACAGCAAACAAAAATACCAAGTACTTCTGCAACTATTTACTTGGAGAGCCCAAATATAACACAAATGCTAATCTATGCTAAACAGTATATTATGGAGTTATGCTCCAAAACTTACGTTTTACCTAAAAGTGAGTTGATTATGCTATTTCTTGGAAATAAATTATGTTCTTTCATGTTTTATTTTATTTTTTAGCATTAAAAGTAAACAAGCTTTACCATGACAGCTAAAGCAAGTCACCTATGTATACGTGCGTAAGCTACGCAATGCGGTCAGTGAAAGGGATGACTATGGGGAGTGATTTGTTCACGGAGGTAAATGCATGCCTGGACAAGCTGGGACTGAAATAGGACAGACTGGTAGGTGTTACAGTGGATGGCCTTCCAAATCTAACAGGGAAAAACATTGGACTTTTAAAACGGATGCAAGATAAAGTAACTGAAATCAACCCAGGAATGAAATTGGTATTCTTACATTGTATCATACATCAGAATGTGTTGTGTAAGTCAGTGCTAAAACTTAGCCATGTTATTGATGTTGTGATTAAAATAGTTAACCTTATCATGGCACGAGCATTAAATCATAGACAGTTTGTTGCACTCATGGAGGAGCATGATATTGAATATACATGGTATACAAATTTATTTCGCCATCTGCACTTTACAGTTGGAACTCTGGGAGTTCAAATACAACATCTTTGTGAGTTTCTTGTAGATACCAGCAAAAGTCTCAAATTTGTGTTCGACATGGGACTGGGGTAGACCAGGCCTTCAAGGATAGCATCGTGCACAACAGTAAGAGTTTGGCTTCTTGGACGCTTCTGCTTGTTCTTTCTGCGGCTTGTCCTTGTGGGCTTGGGCAGGATCCTCCTCTGTGCAATGAAAATTACGTGCTTGCCACTGTATTTCTTCTCCAGCTCACGCACGAGCCGCTCCTGAATCTTCTGGACGAAGATGATGATTGCTTTTCTGCTACCACCAACCTCAATCTCCTTAGCAGCAGTGATGTTCAGTTCCCTCAGCTGACCCTTCAACTGGAAAGCAACAATCTCACTCACATGCAAGCCCTGAGAGAAGTCACACCATCAGCTGATCAACTCTGCAGGTACTCATCCATGTTTGAATTTTCAAGGCGATTTGAAGACTTCAGAACAGTTGAGGGTGAAATGCACATGATTTCCTCTCCCTTTACCTGCAGTGTGGATAATGTACCCAGTGATGTTCAGCTTGAACTCATTGACCTGCAATCTGATATGATACTATCAAAGTGGTTTAAGTCAGTATCGCTGCTGGATTTTTACTCTTCTCTCAAGGAGGAGAACTTTCCACACATAAGGAGGCATGCTCAGGAAATGTTGGTTCTCTTTGGATCTACCTATATATGAGCAAACATTCTCAGTGATGAAATTAAACAAATCCAGGTACAGATCCTCTCTCACTGATGATCATCTGCCAGCAGTCCTTTGCATTTCCTCCTCAGAAATTCAGCCTGACTTCGATGCACTTGTTCAAGCCAAACAGAGCCTAGATTTCTCTTAGTGAAAAAGAAAAAAAAAACTGAAAAACAGCAAATGAGATGGTTGGATTACAAGCAAATGGGTAATAACAATTTGTATTAAGTTGATTTAATGCTGGTCGTTCAAAAATGGTACATTTCTGAACATACACATTTTGTGTACAATTGTTTTGGGGAATTTTGATTGAATAAATTATGTTTTTCCTGAGTGTACTTTTCATTGTTTAATCATCACATTTACTCATGGCAATCACACCTTGTCAAAAGGATGCAATTTACTGTTTTTATAAGGAGGTTATCTCTTCTAAATTAGAGAAGATCTAAATTAATATTAAGCATAATTTAGTTCAGTCTATTGGTCCGGCCCTCCACAACATTTTCTGTTTCTCATGTGGCCCCTGTGGAAAATTAATTGCCCACCCCTGGTCTAAACCCTGCCTGCCACAATGACACTGCCTTACACAACTGTTGGCTTCACCTGGCCCAGGGGTAATCATCTGGCCAAATTCCATTCATTCATTTTCTGAATCGCTTAATCCTAATTAGGGTCGCGGGGAGGCTGGCACCCACCTCAGCCGACTCTGGGCGAGGGCAGGGTAGAACCCTGGACAGCTCGCCAGGCCATCGCAGGGCAGAAACACCCTGATGGCTATGCAGCCTACTCTTGACAAAAATCAGCAATGGTTCTTTTACATGCCTCTCACCATAGACAGTGAGAGACATGGCCGGCATTTGATAACCCAGTTAGCTGCACTTGGGGGACAGCAGTGACAACCCGCTGATAGTGGGGCTTGAACCCCCAACCTTAGGATCAGTAATCCAGCACCCTACCACCAGGCCACCACTGCCCCCTGGCCAAATTCCAAATTCCCTGGGCTTCTAACCTTGAAGTGACCCTGAGGAGGTACGAACATGCCCCGGATGCCTTGGCTTGCACTAGCTTGCACAGCTTTGCCTTGATAGTGGGATCAATTGTAATGAGCCTTGGGCACCCATGACACTCTTGCCAGGTCACTGACTGTCCTTTCTTGGAAAATACTTGGTTACCACTGCATACCAGGAACATCCCATAAGACCTGCTATTTTAGAGATGAATAGACCAGAGGAATAGAATTCATTCTTAAGTTTCACTTACGAACTTTTCTTTTTTCACTTACAAACAGGGTCATTCCATGTCAATTCACCTAGCTTTCAGAAAACTTCCCGGGTGACCATCTCAGAATTCAATGAAACTTTAACCAGACATGGAACATGTTTCAACATGAACACATGCAAAATTTCAAGGTCCTAGTTTAAAAACTTTCCGAGATATGTTCATTTAAAGATCGCAGGCTAGTACCCATTTGTCGGCCCGCAACTTGCAATTTACCATTTTGGGCATTTCTGAAAGCTTGTGACTCCCCTAATAATTACTGTATAGGGCTGAAACTTTGCATACCAACAGAACACGACCCACTCTGTCAGAATCTGCTCAAAATGACTCTATTTGTCAGGGTTAGGTTGCTGTTGATACTGCAATTTTGGAAAAAGTGCAATTTCGAACAAAGTATTTTCAAATTTTTGACACAGAAAATATATTCACCACCCCCAAAAGTATTTTTATAGCAAATGTAAGCATTTTCCATGTAAAACAAACAGTTTTTAAGAAGAATAAATGTGATATGGTGTTTTAGTGAGTGTCCAAAAACTGGTACTGGTACCGGTAGGTGAAAATTTGCTCATCTTGCGAGTCCCTGAAGAAGAGGTGAACAGTTCACCAAGTTTATGAAACTTTACCACATGCAACATGTATATCAGATCTAGCAACACACAACATTTCAGCCTTGTTTCTCATTTCCTTCATACTTAGCCATCATCTTAAAATTTTCATAAATTTCGCTTGTGAAAATGTTTTTTGTTTGATGAGATCAGAATATAGTCTCAAATATATTTTAAATTTGCTTTTTTAACAATTAAAAAAGTGACATTAATTTTGTTGCGCATGTGCATAATTTTACAGACTTTATCAAAAACTTAATCAACTTAATACAGGATATAAAAAATACAACCAGTGGTAAGCTGCTTTACACACCAGAGAAAATGTGTATAAGACAACAATTGTAGTTGCCAGCATCTCACGCCTGTGTTTGGCGATTTTTTTTCTTGCCCTCTGATTTCGGGTCAGATCACTTTTTTTTTGTCCTTTTATGGGGATACAGGGGACATTCACCTTTGCTAATTAGAGCAACTGGCAAATGCTTTTAGCTTTCAAAGACAACATTCTAACAACACATCTGTGAACAAATCCGAGGTTTAAGAAATTCACGTATGTAGACTTTTCTTATGAATTTTAAGAGTAAATTTATGAAATAACTTAAGAAGATATTCAGGAATAAGGCCCATTATTAGCACTGACAGGTGATCTGAATAGCATTGATTACCTCGTTACAGTGATAGCTGGAAAGGAGTGGGGTGTATTAGGCAGAAAGTGAACAGTTAAGAGTTGATGTGTTGGAAGCAGGAAAAATGAACAAGTGTAAGGATCTAAGTGTGTTTGATAAGAGCCATAATGTGCTGGTTAAACAACTGGGTCTATTCATCCTAAAAGTGGCAGGTCTTGTGGGATGTTCCTGGTAAGCAGTGGCAAGTACCTAGCAAAGGTGGTTCATCAAAGGACAACCAGTGAACTGGTAAGAGTGTCATGGGTGCCTAAGGCTCACTGCTGCATATAGGGACACAGAACAATCAGGTAGTGTTATTGTTATTGTTATTGTTGATCAGTGTATGACCTAATTCCAAAAAATGATGTGTTTGTTTTGTTAATTGATAAAAATGTAATCCTTGGAAAATTGCTGTGGTGTAAGAGGAATAAAATGTGACAGGGCATGATGTTAAAAATATTACTGATCTTCTTATAATACACTGTGTTTTATTAAGGTGTTTTATTCCTTACATATGGACTGCATATTCTAGTATTACCACTGCAATAAAGCTGGTTCAATATTGATGATGAGGACACAACTTGCTTCCAAAATAATCAAGTCCCAGAGCATGCCAGGAAGCAATTTGAGGCCCTGCTGTGTACAGAGTTAAAGATCAGCGGTAAGCTCAAACCTCAAACTTTTCAAACAGAAAAGCTCAGTTAACCCCTCATGAAATTATACATTCCACCATAGTAAAAACATCGGCAGGGTGCATTTCTTTATGAAGTCTTACTTAGATCCTGTTTTTTCAATTAAACTTTTCCTGAGCATATTAAATGCACAAGCAGGTCAAAGTAATTTTTGGGAGACAAGATGGAAATCAACAAGCATGCCTGTGAAACACTTCCCCTATTTTTCCTCTTTGAAGTGACTGATGCCAGTAAGGCCTCCACTGCAAGCTGTGGTAGATTTACTAACACAAAACAAGTGGTATCAGCTGACTTATCTTTAGCCACAGAAAGGATATGAAAGTGTACCTCAGAGCTATGATCATGCATGCAGGCTTTGCATTCCAGCTATTACAGCCTGACAGCAGCATAGTATCATTTTGTGTGCATTTTGGTTGGTCTTTTTCTGAACCTGATCCTGCTGTTCATCTGAGAACTTTCTATGTGTAACTTTCATGCTCTCCTAATGCCTGCATGGGTTTCCTATAGGTGCTTCTGGTTTCTTACAATCCAAAGACATATGGATTAACTTAGATGGCTAGTCTAAATTGGCTATAGGTGTGAATATGAGTGTGAGTCTGTCTCTCTGTGCTAGCCACATGAGTTTGGCAACCTATCCAGGGTATATCCGACATCTCACCTAATGTCAGCCAGGACTGGATCCAGCACACCTGCAAAATGAATAAATGAATGAATGAAAATTAATTGGATAGTTGGATGGACAGATGGATGGATGAAATGCTGCATGAGCAGACAAGTGGCCATGGCAGGTAATTACAAAGATTTCCTTTCATGTCACCCCACTCAGCACTGTGCTGTATTCGGGAATCTTAAGCCATGTTTCTAATCAAACAGACATACACTGACAAACAGTCATTCTGCTCCTGTGTGTGCATTCTGCAACTTTTCTGTTTCCATAGCAGCTCAGAAACTCAGAGATCAGATGTGAGGTAGTCTGACAGTCAGAAGTGAAGCAGAAGCTGAATTCTGTGGTGATTGGACAGGAACGAGAGCGCCTGTGGGAGAACGCTGCTTATGGTTGATTGGGTCAGTAGCCAAAAGTGACTGCTCTCTCACTCTTATCTATGGAACAAATGGCCATAATGGAATGCAGTCTGTGTCACTGATGACCCTTGATGTATATGACATGGAACATGCATGAACACTGAGGTTGTTGACCTTCACATCCTTCTCACAAGGGGGCTAAATACCTTTATCTAATAATGTGGCTAAAAATACACAGACTCTGGAAGTCCAGCTGAATCTCACAGCCACTGATTTTTCTCCACGGTGTTTAAGCATTCTTTCTAGTTATTATATTATCAATAAGTTGCAAAAGCTAGGTGTAATTCTACAAATTAACGGCTTACTGATAATATCCCTTTTAAAAAAACAACCTTTTTTCTTTGTTTTTATGTAGTTTGTTTGACTTGTTTAGCAAAGTAAAAAGGTTTTGTTGTTATGCAGCACAAAATTCGAACACACACATCATAAAGATGTCTCCATACATATGGATTTTCAAAAATCCACCACAACAATACTCTTGACACAGCTAGGCCAACACTCTGCTAAAAAGCTCCAAAAAATCTAAACAAGCAAAAAACACCTCGGCCTACTGATCCCAGCTCTACTAAGAGTAGAACATATTGAATTCTGACTGCAGCTCCTGAACTCACCCAGAGGCTACATCAGACTCAGTGCTGCGGTTGATCAAGGAATGACATGAAAACAACTCACTTTCATTCCAGATCCGTATTCCAAATATAATTCACTCTCACTGCACTCTATATTTACTGTATGTAGGTTTCAACAAGTGTCACACTCTTAAAATAAGCTACAGTGATTCTATGAAAATGGGGGGTGGGGGGATTGAAGCACTGACCATCAGACCACTCACCCATCGCCTTAACCACTAAGCCACCACTGCCCTATACAGTTACATGAAGGGGTGTACTTGGTCTGCAAAAATGCTTAGGTAAATGTCAAAGTAACACATGAACACCAGGACCCAATGTTTCCCAACAGAGCATTGCCCACAGCGTCACACTGCCTCCATCATCTTGCAATCTGTGATGCACTGCGTGTGTTCTGACACCATTCTCTCCTAACCAGAACTAACTTTTTTTTTTAAACAATTTCCGGCTACAATAGCTCTTTTGTTGACAGGATAAGATGGGATAGCCTTCATTTCCCATGTACATCAGTGAGCCTTGGGCACCCTTGACCCTGTCAGCAGTTCACCAGTTGTCCTTCCTTGGACAACTTTTGGTAGATAGTAGCATCTGCCTACTAGTAACACCCCATAATGCAATACCTACCATTTTGAAGATGCTCTGACCTAATGATCTAGCCATGAGTATTTGTTTTGTGTTATACTTTCCCTTCAAAACCTGAATGTTCCCTTGCTGTCTAATAAATACCACCCCTTGAGAAGTGCCACTGTAATGAGATAATGCTAATAAATCATCAGTTATGCAAATTAATCACAGCCCTGTGATAGAGGTGTCTTGTTAAGGGTGTACTCTGCTTTTCAGTTGGTATTGGTGCCAGCTTCCTCTGTGAACCAAATGGATAAATGGTACAGATAATGGATGAATGGATGAACAAATGAATGTTATTCACTGCACATGCCATGTTAATGTTAAGGCTGATTGGTGTATTTATTCATTCATTTTCTGAACCTCTTAATCCAAATTAGGGTCACGGGGAGGCTGGCGCCCATCTCAGCCGACGGGGCGAGGGCAGGGTACACCCTGGACAGCTCGCCAGGCCATCGCAGGGCCTGATCGGTGTATGTGCCCCCTTTTTTAAGGAACTAAAAGTAACTGGAATGAAGCCAGAAGAATTTCTTTCCTGGTGAAGAAAACCTGAAAAACAAGAAATTGAAAATAAACAACACTTGGCCAGATGGAAGATACCCTCCAGGGGGTAGGTGTATATGTGTAAATGTCAGCAATAAAGAGAAACCTTCACCAGAGTTAATACCGAGGATTTACTATAAGATGCAAAACCCACTACTAAGCCTCAAATTCGGGGAGGAATAGATTTGGCAAAAACATCTTTAAAGAAATCTGTGCAGTTCTGAGATTGAATTGTACCAGGATAATGAGAAGAGTCTGGAGAAGGCAAGTAACTTCTCATGATCTTATGGTGTGGGCAGATGGCCACCAGTCACTTGGTTCCTGTATTTATGATGTAGTATCTGCTAATGAATGATGCCCACAATGAGAAGATGAATTCTGACTTGTATAGGACTATATAATTTGCTCATATTCAGTCAAACACTTTAAAAAACTCATTCGACTGCACTTCACTATGGAGATGGATAGAAAGCCAAAGCAAGCTTCAAAAGTATTTATTTAAGGTAATGTTCTGCAAATGGTCTTGTCAGTCACCTGGTCAGAATCCAGATCAGCATGCATTTCACTTGAACAAGGCAAAGTAAAGGTAATAGGACTCCAAGAACAAGCAAGGACTGAAGATCGCTGAAGTAAAGGACTAGTTCATTTTTTATTATATTAGCTTGTTCAATTACTTTTGATTCCTTAAAGGATGTAAAGTTTGGGTGTAAATCCACCAAATTAAATCGGATGGACAGCGCTTTGAGTTCATACTCATTATTTACTCATGTGGTCATTATATTGTGGTAGAAAGCTAAAATTATAAATAAACTTGCTAAAATACCAAGCATTCTATATTTAATTTACATAATTTCACAAAATATCTACAATATGATTATTGTACTTAAGTAACAACTACAAAACACCTACAGTAAATGGGTTATGCATTACATGTACCTCAAACTGACTAATATACTCTGTGTGTGTGTGTGTGTGTGTGTGTGTGTGTGTGTGTGTGTGTGTGTGTGGGTGTCTGCGCGTTTGTGTGTGGGTGTGTGCGGGCTTGCATGCATAACTGTGGCTTACGCACAGGAAATGAAACTTTCTGCAATAAATCTGAAGGAGCAAAAAAAAAAGTTCCTAACAAAGGGCATTTAGAGGACACTATTTCAATTTCATCATATCTGCCAGTTAAACAGAAGAGCAATGAAATATAGATTACTGGATGTGTCTGCAGAAAGAATATGATGTCATGAGTTCACGTGCCTCTTTTGCCTGGCTAATCCACTTCACAGTGTATCATAACATACAGCCAGTGACCTTTCCCAAGCTGTCTAAGCTCTCCTTAATATAGAACAAGTTGGTATCTGGGGTGATCTGGAAGTATGTCATGTGCAGTCTGGTAAAGGGCATCATAATGTATAATTCTTACCGAGGGCTGTTTGAGTCCAGAGTGATATACCTGGTTTGCAAGTCATGACCTTAGTAATGTAAGGTCTTATCTCTATATCATTGAAGTTCTCAGTCATTTAGAAAATCTGTTCACATTTATAGTGTTGTATATTATTATTATTATTATTATTATTATTATATGGGCAATTATGAATAGCCAGCTGACCAAATAAGCATATCTTTTGAGAGGGTGAGCATCTTGAGGAAACCCACGCAAGCACAGGAAGAACATGAAAGGCCCTAGTTGGCCACAGGGTTTGAAACAGAATCTGCTAGAAACAGACTAACCACTAGACCACTGTTCTGCCCCAGAGGAAAACATGTCAAGCCTTTATAAAGGACATTATGATCATATATTCTGCTCAAAAATTGTTTCTTTGTGTTCATTAAGATACAAGATATTTCACTTCTTAAAATCAGAGGTCGTTCCTAAACAAGCTTTTACTTTCAAATATCACTGCAAAAAAATAAGTGTTTTCGTGTATTTTTAAGAAGCATTAGAACACAGTGCCACCACATAAACACATGTTAATATCAGCCAGTAAGCCTTCAGTCACCAGTTAAACTGGAAGTTCAGCTTATTAAGCACATTGCATGTAGATGTGTAATGTCAGTAATATCTGACGGTAATGCTATCTGACATGAGCCTCAGTATTCACTTTCTGCAGGGCTGACGACTTTCTTATGTGTCTGAATGTTTAATCATTGTGATTACTGTAGACATGTTTTGTACAACCCATAGATCATACATATGTAGAACATGTACTGCAATAAATTACACAGATCTGTTCTTCTGTGTTACAGAGTAAATGCAACATGGATGCTGATTGGCTAAGATGTTGCATAACAGAAGATAGTTCTCTGGCAGGTTGAAACTGATCATCTTTTCTTTTTAATAACAGAATCACTGCAAAATCGAAACCCAACACACAAGCAGAATAAAGTACTCTCAGTGAGATGATGAGCACATCTGTGACCATATGTGCTAAAGCTAATATTAATATATGGTATGTGAGAAAAATAATATA
>JBCNYH010000021.1:26882841-26896504 GCA_039654325.1 Tandanus tandanus
CAAGTATCGACACAGTAACATCCATAACATTTTGAGAACCCGGAAGATGGTTCAAAATCCTCATTAAAAACTTGGGCAGCTATCTTTTCCTTATTATTTGTCAAAGGACGGACTGTCAAAAATTGTATTCGTAACAAAAACTAACCAGAAAGAAAACTTGTATTTTGAGATTCTATGTCCCGGAGATGTTGCTGTTTATCCCAGAATGAGCCATTTCTATATAACCACACACAGGGTGAGCAGTGGGACTTGACAGTGATAAGCCACTGTGGATAAGTAGCGTTCTTTTCACTACAGTGGAACTTGATTAGCCACATGGTGTTTTGTTACTGGGTGGCACAGCGGTGTAATGGTTCACATCATCACTTGGCTTCAACAGTAAATCTTTGAAAATAAATTTGAAAATAGAGCGTTCCTGTTGAAATAAAAACTGTTGTACACTTGGTTGTAAGTTTTTTTCCCGTACGTTAGTGAACGTGATAAACAGAAGTGGAAGTGGAGATTCCTCTAACTGAGAGCAGAGACTGAAGGGGTGGAGGGTTGGAGAACATGGTTCCTGATCACACAAACAAGGTTTCATCAGAACAATAAATGCTTTAAAAATAGTTCCTGATTGTATGGGGAGGGCAGAGCACTCGGTGATTAGGTTACAAACCACAACAGGGAACAATAAAAAACCCAGGTAGGCCAACTCAGTACATCGGTCTAATACCTGAAGGGAAATGACTCAATTTATCCCGAAACTGCCCATAGGAGACGTTTCCCACAATGCAGCTTCCTGTCTTTTTGACCTTAAAGAGGTCCAGGGTAATAAACGACCTGATGTCAAAGAGAGGTTGCACCTTACAGGCATGTACCAAGTTTACCTTTTGATGCAATAATATCATGTTTAATGTCATTTCCTGATCTTTTTTTCACAGTTTAATATCATTATACTGCCAATCTTTAAACTGACCTCCAGACTGCACATCTGGCCATAATGCACATCTCCACTAATCACTTAAAAGGCAAAAAGTTTTCTCCATGTAATTACTCGACTTTGTCGCTGCCAGTAAATGTCTTTTTATTTTCGATTACTTCCAGGTGCATCCTCCAGAGGGTCATAAACAATCATCACCTTTTTCGCACCATATCCAGCCCTCATTGAACAGAAAACTCAGCTCAAACTTCAAGATGGTTACACTGGGTTACTGTTGATGTCCCTGTAACATGTGACGATGGTGATGTGAGAGATGACCGCCTGTCATGTACAGCTGTTATCCACATTTAACTTCATATTCATTTGTTTTCATCAGTCCACAAATCCACAGAACCTTCTTACAGTGTCTATGTAACACGAGATTCTGTCTAATTTTACCCAACAATTTTCTCCCTTATTTACTCTCACTCTCATTGACTCATTTGCTGAAACACTTGATCACACTCTGAAAATATGTAAAAGTAAGATTTTGTTGAGCTGCACGCTAACAGACTTGGAGACCAAATTTCCATAAAAATAGAAAGTAGACCACCCTGTTAATGAGACAAAAATCAGCAGTGGCTCTTCTGAACCTCTTTTGTATTTTATGGGCCTCAAAATGAAAAAACACAAACTTTAGGAAGCTACATCTCAGTAATGGTTCATCTCACCCTGAATATATGCAGAAATGGACTCTCTGTGTGTTTTTTCTAACTATATGTAAAGTTTCATGATCCCGTGATGAATAGTTTGGGATTTATAGAGTATTGAAAATGCCCTTTCAACTCATGGTGACAGAAATGAGCTAAAATTGACGAAGTTTTCAAAAATCAAATAGATTTCAAATCGTCAGTAATCCTCCAATCTTACTGACATTTCATGATGTAGGTTATATATACTTTTCGAGGAAATTCTAAGACATGGTGGTGGATACCACCTGATTATTCGATATGGAATGTCCCCACTTGGTTGGGTTGCATCACACCATCCCATTTTTAATATTTTTCCTACAACAGGACGCCCCCTAGTGGTGTACTCTTCATTGACGGTGGAATCACAATCAAGTGGTCGTAGTAGTAGTTTTCATTGTTATGCTTCAGCTGCCAATAAACTTCTTTCTAAACTAAGTGTATTTATTGTTCTTTCATTTGGTATCCAATTTAGAGGGATATTTCTGTGTTAGGTTGGTGCTCAACATTTTGTTCCATGCCAAACATAGTGTTATATAAAATATAAGGTACACAATCTTCATGGTTTTAATGTCAGGAGGAAGCAGTAACATGTTTCGTATCATGTGGTTGGTATTTTGTTGATTGGACAGCAATACTTACCTTCTGATGTTGTTTTTCTTATAGATGAACGTGCGCTATGAATTAGCCAGATATTAAATTGCAAGAGAAGGTAGATCCAACAAAATTTAAATATTTATGCATATTGCATATGATTGGTGTTATGTGTTATTATTTGAGATAAATTAAAAAGAGTGGTACAAATCAATGGCTATGATGTTACATCTTGTTGAAAATCCTCTGATTTGGTAATTTCAAAAATCTGTTAAAAGCAGATTTTTACCAACATTCATACCCATAAAATAATTCAGTGACTAATTAAAATAAACGTGATTTATGCTACTTATTCTAATTATTCTAAAGGATCGTTGCATGGACTTTGTTAATTAGTTTTTGAGAAATAAAAGTGCTTCACATTGATCACATGAAACGTAGTGTCCATACATAGCTATCAGATTCATACAAAACTTGCAAACTGAAATCTGTATCTTTTGATTAAGTCTAAACATTTCACTTTATTATTAATGTAAGATTTGTGATTGGCTGATCAAAACAGACCTTGACAGATGGGATATTTTCATACCTAATGCATATAATTTTCTGAAAATGTTACATATACATATATATATATATATATATGTGTGTGTGTGTGTGTGTGTGTGTGTGTGTGTGTGTGTGTGTGTGTGTGTGTGTGTGTGTGTGTGTGTCAAGGTCCTAAAATGATAGAGTGATAGAGAGATAAAGTTAAATTGAGTTAATTGAGCATATTTAGTTAGTTAGAGTTAATTGAGCATATTTATATATTTTTTAAAAATGGACACACTAGATTCTCCACACTATAAGAATATATACTTTATTGTCTTAAATACATTTTATCAAAGTCTTTTAAGCGATGTAATTAATTTGTTCATTCATTTTCTTTCTTTCTTTTTTTAAGGTACACCCTGGACAAGTAACTAATTTACCTTCAGGCTAGAATCACACTCACCTTCTATACTATTTAGAGTAGCCAGTTGACCCAATCCACATGTACTTGGGCTTTGGGAGGAAACCCAAGAGGAAGACATACAAACTCAACCCAAAGAGTCAGCTGGAAAATTCAAACCCAAAATCTTCCATGGTGCAGAAATACTGAGGATAATGTTCTAAATTCTGGTCATGTGTTTATTTTGTTCACGTTTACTTCTGGAAAAACCCGGCATTTTATCAGAGTTAATTTTTGCTTAAAACGTAGTTTGTGTCTACAAACAAAACATTTTCATTTAGACATTAGGATAATCTGCTAACAAATCATCCAAATTTAGGATCTTTAATCACTTTAAAGAGTTTAGATTTATCTAACAGTTTGTTTTTGGTCACTGCACCATTTAATGAGCATTATTTCATAGTGTTATAGACATAATTAATTTTTAAAATAGTTGAAAATACTTAAAATATCAAAGACCGCTCTCCGAGCAGCTGTTTTTTAAAGCTTTGACTGTTTAAAAAAAAAATTTTTATGATACCTCATTAAGCTTAAATTTATTACATTGTAATCATAACCACCCCACACACACTGTATGTAGTGCACATAAGTAAATATAAAAAAATAAAGTATGCAATTATTGTTTTTGCATTATGGTAATTGGCTGTAAGAAACAGTGATATTAATAAGCAAATGTACTGTACATAATATATCTACTCCAACCCACTAGTAAGAAAAAATAAAATAAAAAAATCAACCTATTGCAGCAGGTCAAAAGTAGCACAGTTGCATCACTGGCAGCAAATTACAACCAGCATAAGAAAAAAAAAAATTAATAATAATAATTACAACAACAACAACAACAACAACAACAACAATAATAATACTAATATCCCAATTTCAGCTTTAAACACACCTACAGTACCAGAATCAGAGGCGTTTTGGTTAGAACGGTTCATTCAGGAGACCTCTTACTTTATGTCTTTGTGTCTTTCACATATCTGTACATATAGCCACATGCTTACATCACACTTGCTCTGGCTATATCAGTCTGGCAACAACCTCCAAACTGTAATCTGAGCAGGTGTGTACACAGTCATGCTTAAGCTTCAGACAGCTTTAGCACCTTGGCAGTGAAATATCAATCTGCAGTTATCTGACCATAGATTCACTATTTGATATGTTTATGTCTTCAGATTAACTCCTGATATATTGGCAGCCAGATACTGAAACCAGGATCATAAATTTTTATTTAATAAGAAAATAAACTTTGTGAATGAAAGTGTGAAAGTGCTAAATTACAAACATCCTGCATTAATAGGGCTAAACTTTAGACTGTGTGAAGTACTGGACTACGGCCATCCTTTTTCCATGTTCTTGGCTGCCGAGAAATGCAGAAAGCGTTTGTTCTGTTGAGAGTTTTCAGTGGGTCTATCTAATCTAGAAACGGGGGACAAGTGACAGATATGAGGTAAACATTATTAATTACTGGAAGATGAAGAGGGAAGATGAAGGTTAATATACTTTGCTTCCTGTTTTCCAACACTTCCACCGTTTCCTTTTGTTAGAACCCTTTTACAAAACATGTGAAATATATTTGCAGGTACAGTACACCAAAGCAGCTTTTTAAATGATATAAGGATTGGACATATAATTATAAGATGCATCACAATTTCTTCAGTTGTGTGCTTCAGCAACAGCATACAGAACACTGCACCTAAAATAATCACCCCTTTATTTATTTATATTCTGTTGCTTTGCAGCATGAAGATATGAAGCCAATGAAGTCACCAATTTTCCCCCCAGATGTATTTACTCAATGCAACTTATAACATCCAAGTAAAAGATAGAATAGCAACAGCTCAGTACCTAAAGATAAGTATTTTTTTCCAGTACTTTCTTATTTTTAAGTATCCTGCCATTTTGTACTGTTTGTGCAAGTGTCATTTCTGAATTATCTTGTGCAGACGGATTACAATCTGTTTTCTCTGCTTGGTAATTAGCTGTTTGGGATGTTGGTAATTCGAGTTATTCACAATTCCACAGGATTCTGCTGGACTGTGTGCATTTATAACCATGTTAGTCATTCAGAGCACACATGACATGAGGGTCAGCAGTCTTCCAGACAGTTTTCTCATGATGCAAAATCTATATATAGGCTTGTTTGTGTGACTGTGTAATCTTTGGTTCCTATGTGACGTTATAATTCCTGTATGATCATCTGAGCTGAAGAGAAGTTTGTAGTGCCCATATAAAGAACTGTTTTAATACCGCTCACAGCACTAAAAAAATTAATAAATTTAGTCTCTCATGAATTACATTTTTGCTGATGCAAAAGCTGCCAACATATTGTAATATAGCATATTTGCAAAGTATAATGTATATTTAATGAAGTCAGGTACCATAGTATTACATTATGCATATGACTTCATAGATATAGCTAAGAATATAAGAAATATAATTCACACATCACAGCATATGTGTATCATAAAAGAAGTTTATTTTTTATCTTATAATTTTTTTAAATCTTTTTTTCATATATATATGTATAGACATGGTACAAACATGTAAAATTACAGACATCAGAAAATCAACTTGCTTGTGTGACTTAATGAACGGAAACACAGGCTTTTATGAAAAAATGGAAACACCAGATTTTCATAGACTGTATGTTCACCCCAAAAGGTGCAAAAGCAGTAACGTTGAGGAGGCTGTTAGTAGAAGCATTCAATAGCCTCTGGTGGGCCTGGCGAGGTGGAGGCAGGGATTGGCTGAGTGTATAGTGTTGTGTTAGTTGCTCTGCCATTTCAATTTAAACCATAATGTAATTTGTCTGTAGTCAAACAGAGTTAGGAGGTTTGCAGGAGTATTGCTGACACTCTAAAGTGAGACACTATATATATAACAGTGGACATACTAATCATTATTTTGAAAAGGTGATAAATATTAGAGTTTTCTAATGTTAGCTTGTTGTTGCTATCGCTTTGCTGTTCAAATTTTTACATGAATGCTTAAAGCGTGATATAGTGAAGCAGTAGCAATAACCATTCAGGCCTATACTGTAAAAGTGTGCTGTAGTTTTTATGAGCTTCACACAACAAAGCAAACAATAGCCATGCTTATCATTGAGGGTTTTATTTTTCTTTCCTGTATGTAAAAAGTGACAAGTTAGGAAATTACATCATTACAACTGGCAAATGACAACTTACAAGGTACCAGAAAAGCAGAATTAAACCCAAGATAAGCCAATCACAAACATAGACATAGATATAAATACAATATTACTTTTTCCAGGAAGGATACAGAATGCAAGGTCAATGCTCTCTCTAAGCTACGCCAAGCTGTCACATGACTTAAACCGTGCTTGTAATAATTTCACTAAACTGGGACACCAGTATATCACCAAACTTGTACACCAGTTTAACCATGTTTTTACTCACTTCACCAAGTTGCTAAACCAGTTAATCATCTGCTCCAACCAGCAGGAGAACCAGCTCTGACCAGTTAAGTCTGGTGAACTTTCTAAATTAGTTCAGGGCTTAAGATTTGGGTTTTCCACCAGGGTATACAGATGCCAAAATTAAATGAGAAGCTTTGTAACAGCTGCAATAATGTTAAATATGGCAACAGATCGGATATGATCAAAAGTTTAGATATTCAGTAATCTGTACAAAATCTTTAACTGAAGAGTGAAAAAGGTCACTGATATGGATGATTTATCTACTTTAGCTAAATAATTTAGAAGTTCTCTTCAGAGGTATACATTACAATAATTATTTGGTGATATTTAACTACTAGTATTTCTAGTTAACTTCATCACAGGGCACTTTTAAGATACAGTGATAATCTTGATGTTACTAATCAATGCATAGTGTTTATTACTGAAGAAATACAATTTCACAATTTAGGAAAGAGGGCAGCATGGTGGCGTAGTGGTTAGCACATCTGCCTCACAGCAAGAAGGTCCTGGCTTTGGGTCCCCGGCTTGGCAAGAACCTTTCAGTGTGGAGTTTGCATGTTCTCTCCATGTTTGCATGGGTTTCTTTTGGGTACTTTATTACCTTTGAAGTACTTTGGGCATTTCCAAATCGCCCTTAGGTGTAAGTGTGAATGGTTGAGTGTGTTGGCCCTGCGACGAACTGGCAATCTGTTAGGATATACCCCACCTTCACCCAGAGTTGCCAGAGACAGCACTTCAGCACTCCAGTGCCGCTACTTCAGTAGGATTGACAGTTCAGCAAATGAGAATGATGATGAATGAATTTATAAAAGAGAATAATACATTTTTAACTCATGAACACAAAAGTATTTAGTTGTATTCAGAAAATCTTTGTTTTGTGAGGAATGTGTATTCATTGCTCACAAAAACACTATCATTGCTACATATAAGTCATCTTCAGGGCTTTTTAAAACCTCCATCGGGGCACTGTATCTCAAATACCAGCAAAGTATTTTTCATGCTCCACTGTTTAAAGCTTTTCATTTGAACTCTCCCTTCAGTCCATCTAAATTCTATAAATAACATGTCATCTCTGAAACATAATGTCAGCTGACACATTGTCTCATAGCAACAACAATCCTTTCCCATAGCTGAGAAGCCCTGAAGTTCATTTAATATTGAATTCGAACAGAAAAACCATGACTTATTGTTCTGGCCTTAAACTTCTCTTTGATAAAAGGAAAATCACTGAACTGGACAGATGAATCCGACTCTGCCAAAGGATAACTCCCTTTATATAAGCTATGACACAAAGAGTTAAGAAAAATTAGGAAAGTATTAAACTTCACACAATCACATTTATGCAGATTTGAATCATAAACTTTTCATTTTATAATGAATGTCTTATCATGTTATGGGTGGCACGGTGGCATAGTGCTTAGCATGTCCAAATCACAGAAAGAAGGTCCTGGGTTTGAGTCCCGGGCTCGGGTGATTCTGTGTATGTTCTCCCAGTGCTTCCATGGGTTTCCTCCAGGTACGCCGATTTTCTCCCACAGTTCAAAGACATGCACATTAGGCTAATTGGCTGTTCCAAATTGCCCCTCGGTGTGGATGTGAGTGAGAATGGTTGTGTGTGCTGACCCTGCAATGGTCTGGCGAGCTGTTCAGGGTGTACCCCACCTTTGCCCAGTGTCAGCTGAGATAGGCTCCAGCCTCCCCGAGACACTAAAATAAATAAGCAGTTTGGCAAATGATTGAGTGGGAATTCATGTTATATATAGAAAAAAAACATTTAAAAAAATTCTTATGTCCCAGGGAGCCTGGAATAAGGGAAAAAGCAGAAGAAATGAATGTAACCTGTTGGAATTTTGAAAGCTGAACCACCAAAAGAGATCACATTCTATACATTCACCACATTCCTATGCTTTTACTCACAGCCTTTACACATGTCCCTGTACACACATTCCTTTACATAACACAAGAACTGTGCTCAGAGGCACTGACAAGCATGATTAATTAGACGCCACAGTCTCCATTTGAGGATAATCAAATTACATGACGAATTTTGCACCATTAAAGAACATGTGCACCACTCACTCTTGGCTAGGCACCATTAGTGCTGCCATGACCCTAACACAGGAAACAATTGTAGTTTATTGATTCAATGAGGGGATATGATTGTAACAGACAGCAACAAAAACTCTGTGCATATTTATTTAGAAATGTGTAAAACTACCAATATATTGATTTATGACTATATATTGATTTACTGCCTAAAGGTGGAGCTCCCCATAATGTCTTTGCTTTTGAGTTGAGTTGTGTTTATTTTTTATTTTATGTATAGATGGGTTTCAGTGTCCTTGGCAACCGTTGTCATGAAACTCAGCAATACGTAACAGCCAACAGCATCAACACAGAGACGCGCAGACATGGTACAGAACATGGGACAACCATCCAATCATATTCCATGATCTTACACAGGTTTTCAGCCCATGCAGGAGCTTTGCTGTTAAAATGAAATCTGTGCAGATATAGTGGAAAAGATATTGACAAATAAATATTATACTGATGACCAGATATCCTGATCTACACCCTAAATAAGAACAGGTACCCCCCACTATACAGTATAAAGGAGCCTGGCGTGCATAGAACCATTAAATCATTCATTCTTTAAATAAACATATGCATAAATTAATTAATACATAAATTAATGTCTGTGGGTGACAGTGGTTAGAATTGTCGCCTTACAGCAAGAAGAATTGGAGTTGAATGTCAGGCAAGGGTATTTCTGTGTGGAGTTTTCTCCAGGCAATCCTCCATGATGAGGACCGATGATTCCTGTGAGACACCTGTAGCCAGCCACTGCATGTTCTTAAACTGTTGCTGATGGTACCTTACATTATATACATGTGCACACTCCCCTGTTCCTGGGGATCTATCTTCCTTAAGACATTCGCTCCAACCATACTCATGTTCACCTGACATAATCATGCCCACTAATCATCTAATCAATACTTTAAAATTAAGATTTAAGGGGGCAGCTGTGGCCTAATGGATGGAGAAGAGGCTTTGGGACAAAAGGTCACTGGTTTGATTCCCGAACAGCCCTGTTCTAAGGAAAGCACTAGCTCCATACCAGAGCTCACAGATGCTCATGATTGGCTAATGTTGAACTGATTGACAGGAGAAAGACTAATGCCATTGCTCCAAGGGAGAGATCATGGCCAGTTACTCTCCTGGATGGCTGTGACATCATTAAGATCTTGTGATATCCTGATGATAATGCAAATGTTTATGGACAGCTCAACAGCCCATATTACTTTATTTATATACATTTATATATTATTTAAAAAGGAAAGGGGGTGTTGTTTTTGCCCCACTGTCAAGTCTGCTACACAATACATCATCTATTGTTGATCTATTAGGGCTCAGTGAATAATACACAGTTGTAGCTCACTTGTAGCTCAGTGTTTTGCTGGAACATTTCTGTGTACATAATCTTGAATTCAGAAAAGTTGCTTCACCCTCTTCGGTTCATACTGGAGGCTAAAAACCAGTGAGAAACTGCTAAGTGTCATTTCTGAAGTTGGATTTGTTTATTCTTTGTACGGAATAAAGAGTCCTTTGACATACTGCACTCCAGCCAGCTCAGTCTTGGCTGGAATATCGTGTGTGTGTGCGTGTGTGTGTGTGTGTGTGCGTGCGTGCGTGCGTGTGTGCGTGTGTGTGTGTGTGTGTGTTTGTGTGTGTGTGGTGAGGATAACATGACAGCACCTCTTTTTTTCTTGGCAAGGCAACACAGTCCAAGCAGCTGTAACTAACCTCTTTAACTTTTAGGAAGGTTACCAATGACGCCAACAATGTTTTCCACTTCCCAGATGCTCTTTCTTTTTCTTTCCTCCTTTGTTTTTAAGGGTCAGCTTGGAACCCCTACTGCTTTTACTCCGATTATTATTATTACTAGAAGTTCTCATAGAGAAGTGGAGTGCTGTGAGGGGCAGTTAATTCAAGTCTATATAGTCCGCTTGTACGTGTTTTGTTTAACTCTCCAGGCCCGTAAATTCCTGCATGGAAGGTGGTGGTGACAATTGTGAGAACTCTAGAAACTGCCGCACACGCGCTACCACATAAATCGAGTTGCCCATGGAATTCTGGTAGGGCCACTGAGCCCAACCAAACTTAACAGCTCAACCTATAATTGTGCCGGGCATGTACTACCACATAAATTGAGTCAGGCGGGAAAGCACAATTAGTGTTGCTGTTCCGCTCGCTGCGCTCACTTCACAGCAATTATTATTATTATTATTATTATTATTATTATTATTATAATGCAACTTCTTCATGACATCACTCCTCTTCATTACTCTCTTATCACTCCTCCTCTTAATCACTCCTCTTCATTATCTCCTCTTCATCTTCATCAATCCTCATCTTCACTTCTCATCATTACTCCTTCATCACTCCGCTTCATCACCACTTGTACTCTTGATTAGTTTTCTTCTCTTGGACCCCGGGAATCACTGCTTGCAGCTATATTTAGAAATGAAAAGTCCTTTCCACCTTTTGGATTCCAGACATGTTGTTTTTAAACAATGTGAGCTTCTGTATTCCTATTCAACTTTTTTTCATCGTTTAAGTCATTTCTATTTGGACTGTTGGCTAAAACCACGAGTATATCCACTGCATATTTTCAAAATGTCCTCTGAGGATGCTGTAAGTTCTATTATTAAAACTCAGAATTAATGCATTTTGTCTAAAGCTCTTACTAAAAATATGATACTGCTCTTTTCCATGATTAGAACCACAACCAAAATTCTGAGGCCACAGAGATGGCAGTGTTTTTGGCCCTCATGCCTACCTCCATTCTGTAACATTTCAGGGTTCCTGAGACATTTTCATTATTGTTATTAAACAGAATGTTTCAAAGTAGTGGAGTAGACTGTTTGCATTAGGTACCCCATACTGATAACCTGAAGATTAAAAATTAAATCATAAAGACAGCAGCAATAAATTTGCATTAAATTCTGGAAAACTGCCACTATTATCCAGCTCTCAGCTAAATCCTGAGAAATCAATGTGTAGTGAATGATTTGTGTTTTTACTGACAGCTTTGTTTTTCTTCCATTTTTTGAATATAATTAAACACAATATCCTATCAAAACACAGAAACTATTAAAAGAAAAAAACAGGTAAATCATATGTCTCTGATTTTTCAAGACAATTCAGTTTGTAATTAAATAACAATATGTGGGTGACATGGTAGCGTGGTGGTTAGTACGTCCACCTCACAGAAAGAAGGTCCTGGGTTCGAGTCCTTGCTTGGTGAGGCCATTTCTGTGTGGAGTTTGACAGCTAACTGGCTGTTTCAAATTGCCTTTAGGTGTGAGTGTGAAGGACTGTGTGTGTTGACCCTGTGATGGACTGGTGAGCTGTGCGGGTGTACCCCACCTTCGCCCAGAGTTAGGCACCAGCTTTCCTGAAGTCATGAAGTGGTTTGGCAAATGCATGAATGAATGTACACAATATCCTCTCCAAGCCCAGAAACTATTATAATAAGTAAATGATATGTTTCTGAAGTTTTAAGACTGTACATTTTGTAGATAAATAACAATATATTCATAAACGCTATTTAAGGGGTGATTTTCGTCTAAGTACGTCTAAGTCACTGCTGATTGATATGATTTTCAGTGTTCGTCTAAAATAAGGTGTTTCATTCTCTTTCTTGGCACCTGACAGAGTGATGTCATTTAAACCCACTGATGATAGTTTTGGATATCTACATGGATGAACAGAGAAAAGAACGACTTACAGCAGTAGTCACCAATCCTGTTCTCAGAGATCTACTTGCCTGCAGGTTTTATTTTCAACGGCACCCCTCCAACTTAGTTGATCAAGAACTTCTTAAGGCAATGATTAGATGATCAGGCTGTCATGATTAACGTTGGAGCTAAAGTAATTAGAGAGGTAGACTGCCATGTACAGGGTTGGTGACCATTATTTACAGTTATAGTATACAGCAAGTGAAAATATTTAATAATAACACCATCTGTATATTGTTATAAACAAAATTAAATAACCATGAATTGCTATTTCAGTTCTTGGGCACGTTGTCAAGTTGTCAACCTGCCAGTTGCAGGTTCAGCTTGGAAAATATCGGGAAATATAAAGAATATAAACATGTGCCAGTAGTAACTCTACTTACAACTATGATTGCTTGCAGAAATTACTTCTGTATTTTTGGCTTTGTAAAATTTTTGCCTCGTGGTTTTCTCCTCATGTTTGTTTAACAATCAAACTCTCAAACAGCCTGAACTGAAAATGTGCCACATGCTGAATTCAACATTTTTAGTTGGTATAGACATGCAGATGAATGCAGCTGAATAAATAAAGACCTGCAATTAGAGCAATCTGAGACCTATATAGTGTCCAGTGCATGACAGCCTGCTGGGTCCAGGATTTTCACTTTCTTCTGCTGCTGCACTAAAGCTACTGTATTTTTTAGGACACATTGAGAGAGTGACTGATGAAGATAAACTCCAAGAATGGCTTCAAGTCTCCCTTTGTCCAGATGGAAAATAAATTTGGCACAGGTCAGAAGGCAAAGACAGAGCTGAAAGTATCTTTGGAAAAAATGACTGCGTCTTTGGCTGAGGTGCCGAGTAGAAATACAGAGGTGTAGCGACTGGCTTAGAGTCTGCCGGGTGGAGAGAGGTTTAGTTTTGTTAGTGCAGAGCATTTCACTAGCTTACAGAGAAGCGCTTCATTCAGAGGATTAATGGAGAGAAAGCGAAGCTGACCACCGACTGTGAGAGCCTCTTTTTTGTGTGCTGTGTACTGTGTGACCTTCCTGTCTAGAAAGTGAGAACGGAAGCAGACACACACAGCTATATCCCCTGATCCCTATATTCCCACCCGCATCAGACGCCACAAAAGGATGGTGTGTGTGTGTGTGTGTGTGTGTGTGTGTGTGTGTGTGTGTGTGTGTGTGTGAGAGAGAGAGAGAGAGAGAG
>JBCNYH010000021.1:26929137-26962857 GCA_039654325.1 Tandanus tandanus
TAGATAGATAGATAGATAGATAGATAGATAGATAGATAGATAGATAGATAGATAGATAGATAGATAGATAGACAGAGTGACAGAGAAACAAACAAACAAACAAATAAATAAAGACCCACAGTACCAATTTATTTTCAAAAAGAAACTATCTAAGCTCCTAAGACCTAAAACTTAATGTTGTATGTCTTGTCACTTCTCTGCACCATTTCTGTTCTTTACCACCTGATAACTTTTAAAAGTAATCAAAACAGGAAGAATTTTGGTAAACAGTAATACCCAATGGACCTCATATGAGGATCTTACAAGGACAAACATAGAGTGTCATATGAGGACAGTGGGTCTCAAGAGATTAAAGAAAATAGACATTTAATGATTAATAGAATATTGTTAAAGGTGGCATGGTGGCGCAGTGGTTAGCACGTCTGCCTCACAGCAAGAAAGTCCTGGGTTCGATTCTCAGCCTCAGGCATTTCTATGTTGAGTTTGCATGTACTCCTCGTGCTTGCGTGGGTTTCCTCCAGGTACTGCCGTTTCCTCCCACAGTCCAAAGATATTCACATTAGGCTGATGTGCTATTCCAAATTGTGAATGTAAGTGTGAATGGTTGTGGGTGGGTTGGCCCTGCAATGGTCTGGCGAGCTGTTCAGGGTGTACCCTGTCTTCGCCCAGTGTTGGCTGAGATAGGTGCCAGCTTCCCTGCAACCCTAATAGGATTAAGCGGTTTGGCAAATGATGATGGCAAAATTTTTATTTACAAACACAAATTTTATTCACATTTTTATCTGGAACCTATCTTATAATATCTTTGATAATGGCTGGTTGTGATTTCGACCACTGTTACACAATCAGAAATCCACAGAGCCCCTGGCTATGCTTCACATACCCTTTGAGAACCATGATCTAAACCCTCATCAGTTGTGGTTTTCTGACCACAGCTCTGCTGCTAGCTGGATATTTTTGGTTGGTGAATTTTTCTCACCCCAGCAGTGACACAGGTGTTTACATCTCAGCAACACTGTTATGCCTGGGCCTGACACTCAGAGGAAGACATTGTCATGTCACTGTCACTGCATTGCTGAGAAAGCTTCACCATCCAAACGATATTCTGTCAGCAGTGGTCACACGGTGGTCACTTTCCACTGATGATAGAGTAGGAGTTAACAAACTGTGTGACAGTTCATAAAAAAGATGAGCTGTATAGCTAAAAAGTTCCTCTACAGTACTGTCTGGCTGGGATTTGATTTGAATGGCCTCCTGGAGTAATTTCCTATTTTACAGGTGTTACACTATGAATTTATTTCTATCCTGATCGGCCATGTCAATGTTTTCCTCTGTCTTCCTCTGAGAAAATTACAGGTCTATCTTAACAGACAGCTGATAATTTTAAGTCCCATCTGGATACACATGTCTGTGATTTTTTTTTTGCAGATGTCACTTTCTTTGAAAAAAAAAGATCTCTAACAGCTGCCAGTTGCTGCTTTTAATCTTGTAGCGTGTGCATCAGTAACCTTCCTCATATATAAACACTTCCAGAATCACAAAACAAAAGAATGGATGCTTTAGAAAAGATACCCAACTTTATAATTGGTCTTGGAGGTCAAACCTCGACTACACACACGACATTACTTTATAATCACAATATCGTCAACATTTACATTTTGGTAAATAATGATTACTTGTATAATTGCTAGTTCCTTAAACATCTAATGCTGGTCAATTAATCCTGTGAGAAAATGATTCAATCGCTTCGAAACTGGGAAGCAGACGGTGGCGTAATGGTTGGCACTTCCACCTCACAGCAAGAAGGTCCTGGGTTTGAGTCCTATACTGTGCAATTGATGTGTGCTATTCCGATGTGTGTACTCCTAACGTGTACTACTGCCCCTAGGTGTGAGTGTGAATGGTTGTGTGTATGTTGGCCATGTGATGAACACTTTTATCACTGGGAAGTAAAAAAGAAATGTATGACAGATGTCCCTCTGATAGGGCAGGGGTGGCCTGGTGATGGGGTGCTGGATTACTGATCCCAAGGTCGGGGGGTTTGAGCCCCACTATCAACGGGTTGTCACTTCTGTCCCCCCAGTGCAGCTAACTAGGTGAGAGGCATGTAAAAGAACCATTGCTGATTTTGGTCAAGAGTAGGCTGCATAGCCGTCAGCATGTTTCTGCCCTGCGATGGCCTGGCAAGCTGTCCAGGGTGTACTCTACCCTCGCCCAGAATTGGCTGAGATGGGTCCCTAATTTTTTTAAAGAGATTGTTTGTTTTTATTAAATGTGTGTTTGCTTGTTTATATGCATAATAACAATTGCTTTAATTAATGTCATTTCCAGGCTAGCTTCAGGCAGGGTGCGTAAGTGCCATGCGCGCAGGTGCGTGCAGCGTTAAGCCCCGCCCCCTGAGAGAAAGCGAAAGCGATATGGCTTCTTTTCAGCGCAGAGTATTTAGCGGGAACAGCAGCAGCTCACGCTAGCGTGCTACATAGTGCACAGAAAGAGTGCTCTGGAATAGTGCACACCACAGGTGCAGCTAGAAGAGGAGCACTCTTTTACCATACTGTTTATTACACTAGTATATTCACATTTTACACACTTAACCGCCTGCTTATAGAGAAGATCCGCGGTGTGAATAAGTGCCTCGCTTTCCTTAAACTTCAGGAAGTGTGTGTGTGTGTGTGTGTGTGTGTGTGAGAGAGAGAGAGAGAGAGAGAGCAGATCGGGCTTACATGGAGCTGAAGCTACACTTTGACAGCAGTCTGTTTGTGATCTCGGCCTGTCCCTTTAACAGGAAGAGCGCAAAGTTGAATGCCCTGTGGGATCAGGACAAGCCGGAAAGTTTATTATAGCGCCTATAATAACTCGCTGGAGATCAGACGGGCGTTTTAATCATGGATATCATGATCCCATAGATACATCACATCATATCATATCACATCACATGGCTGGTGCTCGAGTCTAACTGTAGGAACATCAACAAGCCTGTGTGTTTATTTTATTTCCTTCTGCACTGGAAGCTTTCTGTGTCGGAACAGCGTTAAAGCCAATAACGTCCTCGTTTCAATCCGCCAGTGTGTGTGTGTGTGTGTGTGTGTGTGTGTGTGTGTGTGAGAGAGAGAGAGAGAGAGAGAGAGAGAGAGAGAGAGAATGAAGCCGTGACTAGTTAAAGTAGTGTCCGTGAAGCTGTCACCTCTCACTGGGAACTACACATGCCCTGGAAACTAGAGACACACTGTATGACACCCGATCGCGTCGCCATCCCATCAGAAACTTCTCCACTACTACACCAGGCACCTTGTACCCAAGAGGAAAACACCATGCGATCGTCATGGCTCCCTGACTTTAATCACAAGCCCTGAGTCTCTTACCTTCTGGAATCACGAGTCCTCCGCCATGGTGCTGCGCATTAATGTGGCGAGCGTGTGCTGGAAATGTGACATGCGGAAAAGTCGGCGGGGAGAAGGCGGAACTGCTCAGTGTGTGTGTGTGTGTGTGTGTGTGATGGTGATGGAGATGATGAAGGGCGGGGCGGAAGACTCGTGTTTACGCCGAGCTGCTTCAGCGCTGAGACTCTGATTGGAGCCAAAGTGGGGCGCAGCTGCTGTCGTAACGGCGGGCTATACGAGGCAAAAAATCCACCAAACCTGTTTTTCAGTACAATATTAAAAAGCCAGACACTGAATATGTGGACTTATGATGATAATCAATAAGTCTCTTTTTTTGGGAACCGCGTTTTATTTATTATTTTTTATATAAATGGGCCCTTCAGGTTCCCTTCATCACAGCAATAAGAACTTTTCTTATAATTATGACTTACATTCTCACAATAAAGCCTTCAATTCACATAATAATCACATAATTTTCTCAAAATTCACACTCTCTGTCTTATAATAATAATAATCAGATCAAATAATTAATACTTACCATAAATACTATAATTATATTATCAAATAATAATTACTTACTATCTCATATTTATGACATGCTAAAAGTGTTCTCGTCATAATTACCTATTCATTCATTCATTCAATCATTTGCTGAACAATTAACCCTATTAGGGTAGCAAGATGGATGGAGCCTATCTCAGCTCACACTGGGCGAAGGCGGGGTACACCCTGAACAACTTGCTAGACCACTGCAGGGCAACACATACACAACCATTTATATTTACATCCACGCCTACCGGTATTTTGGAACAGCCAATTATCCTAGTGTGCATGTCTTTGGACTATGGGACGAAACTGAAGTACCCAGAGGAAACCTACACAAGCAGAGGGAGAACATCCAATGCCTGAGCCCAGGACTCGGACCCAGGACCTTCTCGCTGTGAGGCAGACGTGCCCGCAGCATAACATGACCCATACTCACAGCTATTCACACTAACACTCAGACCTAGGGGCAATTTTGAACAGTCAGTTAGCCTAATGTGCATGTCTTTGGATTGTGGGAGGAAACTGGAGTACCCAGAGGAAACCTACACAAGCAGAAGGAGAACATCCAAACTCCACACAGAAATGACTGAGCCCAGGACTCGGACCCAGGACCTTTTCGCTGTGAGGCAGACGTGCCCGCCGCATAACATGACCCATACACACAGCCATTCACACTGACACTCAGACCTAGGGGCAATTTTGAACAGTCAGTTGTTCAAATTCCATGTCTTTGGATTGTGGGAGGAAACCGGAGTACCCGGAAGAAACCCACATTAGCACTGGGGAAACATGCAAACTCTACGCAGAAATGCTCTCGCCAAACACAGGACCTTTTTGCTGTGAGGCACACATGCTAACCACTGCGCCACCATGTTGGTCATAATAATAATTTAGTATCTCATAATTATATCTTGCTAGAAATACATCATTCAAAATAATTATGAATTAGAATCCCATAATAATGATTTACTTTATCAAAAAATAATTACTTTATTTTGTTTTATTAGAAGGGTAGTGGTGGCCCGCTTGTAGGGTGCTGGATTACTGATCCCACGGTCGGGGGTTTGAGCCCCACTATCAATGGGTTCTCACTGCTGTCCCCCCAGTGCAGCTAACTGGGTTATCAAATGTTGGCCATGTCTCTCACTGTCTATGGTGAGAGGCATGTAAAAGAACCATTGCTGATTTTTGTCAAGAGTAGGCTGCATAGCCGTCAATGTGTTTCTGCCCTGCGATGGACTGGCGAGCTGTCCAGAGTGTACTCTGCCCTCGCCCAGAGCTAGCTGAGATGGGCGCCAGCCTCCCCGTGACCCTAATTAGGATTAAGCGGTTCAGAAAATGGATGAATGATTTATTAGAAAGTTTCTCACAGTTATGACTCACTGTTTTTTTTATGATTTACTCATAATTATGACTTAAGTTCTCATAATAAGGAGATATTAAATTATAATTTTGAGAAAAGTTTGTCATTATTAGGACACACTATATGACTAATTTTTAAGTGGTGGAAATTAGCTTCAGTAAGGAATGGGGTACACTCTTCATGATAAAACATAAAACCACAGCAGTAAAAACGCAGTGCTGCTACATGATTGGCTGATTACATTCATAAATGCACAAGGGGTGTACACGTGTTGCTATAAATGTTTTGTGAGTGTAGATATCTGAGAAGTATTTCCCCAGAAACACCGGCCATGTGAAGGCTAGACTTCCTGTCGGGGTCATCTGTCCATCACAGGTCACCATGCACACACCCACATTCACACCATTGGGCAATTTACTTTTGACAGTCTACCTAGAACGTGTCTCACAGAGAACCTGTATGAAACCAGGTAGTGTGAAACTGTCACCAGAGCTTAGGATATTACCGGAGAGCCTGGAGGTATCAGTTGCACTTAGGTGCAAAAGAGTGATTCCGAATAATTTTTTTAAAGGTCACAATTAATCTCGGTGGCATATATTGAAAAACAGATCTGCTGTCTCACATATAAATCTTCTAAATATATAAAATAAAAATATAGTTATAATCTTAGGTATACATGTTTATTTTCTTAGTGTTCTTGTGTAGGCTTTACAATAAATAGATTAAATTTGTGCTACAGATGCAGTAGACAGATATCTGGTTAATCCATGTTGGAGTATTCCTTTAAGAGCTCTAAAACAGTCTTCTACATCTTTATCACATATAAGACAAATCTTTTAGAATTATAACCATAAAGTATATTTGCATATTACAGACTCACTGCAAAATAAAAATTATTATGCCTCATTTAGATGTATGGCATTTGGCAGATGCTTTTGTCCAGAGAGAATTGCAGAAATGTTTTAAAGTACTTTGAGTTTAAAAACCCTTTGGTAATATAGCATGAAAAACACACAATACATTTATAACCCAAGATCTAATTTTCATACCTTGTTAAGAGGTACGTCTTTAGATGTAGTTTAAAGACAGTCAGTGACTCAGCTGTTTAGACATCAAGCTCAGTCATCCACAGGCACTACAATAGAGAAGAGACATGCATGAGGTGCATGTATACCCTGTACCCTGTGGGATGGAGGCTCCAGCCAAGTAGTGCAAGAGGATCAGAGGGAGTGTGGTACAATATGTTGTGTGATATACAGTATAATACAATATAATATAATGTAAAGTGGGTATGGGCAGTGGTGGTAGGGTGCAAGGGTTCAAGCCCCACTGTCACCGGGTTGTCACTGCTGTCCCCCCAGTGCGGCTAACTGGGTTATCAAAGGCCAGCCATGTCTCTCACTGTCTGTGGTGAGAGTCATGTAAAAGAACCATTGCTGACTTTCGCAAAGAGTGAAATTGCATTGATCGATGAGTCGATGCACGACTGCATTGCCGTCAGTGTGTTTCTGCCCTGCGATGTACAGGGTGTACTCTGCTCTCGCCCAGAGTCGGCTGAGATGGGTGCCAGCCTCCCCACGACCCTAATTAGGATTAAGCGGTTCAGAACATGTACGATGAACGATATAGGTGGGTACAGGGGCATTTTTTGTTTTTGTATGTGTGCATCAAATGTGAGAACTTAGGAGGGTTTCAAGCAAGTCATGCGGCTGCACAATGGCGCACACACAGGAAGTCCTGCAATAGAACAGTCTCAAAATGATAAGGGACTCAGTTTCGTCTCATACACTACAAGCAAACTATACACTGAGAACACCACGTATTATATACACTGCCAGGCCAATAAAAGGTCCTGCACTCTAATATTTTATTGCACCACCTTTAGTTTTGATTGCAGCATGTAATATCCATGGCATTTTTTCAACAGACGTAAGTAACATCACAAAATTAATTTCCATCCAGAGTTGGGTTCATTTTTCACCAACATCTTGAATTGATGACAAGAAAATCGAACCACTCTACAAAGTCTTCTCCCAAAGACTTTCAATAGAGTTAAGGTCAGGACTCTGTGGTGCCAGTTCATGTGTGAAAATGCTCCCTCTTCCAGTGCTCTTACAGTACTTGAGCCCCAAATTTATATCCGTGCCACCAGGAAAGAAAAAATCAACTGATGAGATAACCTGGTCATTTAGTACATTTAAGTCCTCGGGTGACCACATTATGTTGCTTAGCCTCGACCTGACCAACTGAAGCAACAATTCCATGGCGATAATGTGCTATAAACAAGGCTAAAGATGCTTCAACAAAACAATAGAATTCCTGATTTTTTTTTTAACAGGACAGTGTATATTTGCTTTGAGTAGTAAAAGGTATGAGAATGTTCAGCTTAAATGCTTTGCTTATTTGAATGTGAATTGTGTGGAATAAATTCATGTATGAAAGCATAAAACATGGAAACCTAAGCAAAAATAGTACATTAAAACAAGATTTTTAATTATAGTTGCTGGGGTTTTTTTTTTTTTTTTTTTTAGCACAATGTGTACCAGCACGTCTTCAAACCCTATTTAGAGTTTTAGTATATAATACACAGAAACATTAAGGCAAACTAAAACAATATTTTGTATTATTATTTTATATTTATTTAAACTAAAACAAGATATTTATTTAATCTTTACATATTTTTACCATGACAGTGAGGTCAGGCAAGTACTGTGCTCGGAGCTAACAACGCTGTGTAGCTACTGGAGTCTCTTGAGCCTAATCATCCTGAAATAATACATACTACATGGAAACTAATTAAACGGCACTCTGTACAGATGGGTTTACCCACTTATTTAAAGTTTTGCTATATGAAAATACATCAAAAACAAACTAAAAGACAAACATTAATTAATTTTCAGATTTTTCAGAAATTTTTCATTCATTCATTAATTTTCTGAACCGCTTAATCCAAATCAGGGTCGCGTTGAGGTTGGCGCCCATCTCAGCCGACTCTGGGCGAGGGCAGAGCACACCCTGGACAGCTTGCCAGGCCATCGCAGGGTAAAAGACAAACTAAAATGTGATTTTATGGTTTCTTTTTACCTTTTAAATCCCAACACGCTGCCTGTTTTAGGTGATTGTGAAAAACTGTTGAATGATATCCACTTCACCTTTTGCTAATAATTGTTATTTATATATACTTGAATGAATCACACCACAAGTGGTTCTTCAGCAGCACAGCACCAAGGACATGGTCTTCATTGCTCTAATGTGTTTCTTGGGTGGGACTGCAAGTGTGGGGGGAACCAGCTGAAAGTGAGATATAGTTACCGTTGAACAGCTGTGAAAAAAACCCCTCTTTTCTTAGAAATCTATACATAAATTCAGATGTCTCCATGGGAATAAAAATAGAAATGGTGACCCAGCAGACAATTATAAATACAGCAGGATCCTGCCTTATAGATCTATCATGGGATGGAAAGTGTGTCATAATTCTGACAAATGTGTTATGGTCATTTAAAATAACACCGAAAAACCACAAAAAAAAGTTTAGTTAAATCCTTATGTACTGTATATGCATGTACAGTATTTACTATTTCTATATTACCTACGATTTTTGACTCGATAATCAATTAAAACAACATTGGAAAGTAGACCAGAATAAAAGGAAATTATTAATCACTACACCTAGCCTCACTTGCCACTGACAGCACTGATGACAAATGAGGATCAGCAAGTTCAAGCTTCACACAGAGTGTGTCAAGGCTAAAAAAGTGCTGCCTCAAAGAAACAGTGGGTGGGAGAGAAACTGACTCAAAGAAACAAGGACATCACCATAAGTGCCTGGAGTTTTCAGTGTGTGTGAGGTACAGTATAGACCTTAAATTCCAAAAGAAAAAACATCACTGCATATAGTTTTGCATCACTAAAGGGGCATTTTGAATATCTATGAACTGCTAAGGTAAGGAATGCTTAAAATATAATATCATGGATATTGAAGTCATTCAGATAATTTGGTGCATTAACACTGCAGGAAAGGAGAATTTAGATGTAATACAGTCCAGTCCATTATTAACAGCACTGTGATACTTCTCTTAGTACTCTGGCCAGTTTGAAGAAAAACAATAGCAATTGCTTTAATTAATTAATTAATTAATTAATTAATAATAATAATAATAATAATAATAATAATAATAATAGTAAAACGTTGTGCTGTTATTTCTAAATGTCACTTAAAATGTGAAGTCTGTTAATGGAAGTGACAGTAAAATCAATTTCAAGTGAAGTAAGCTTATCATATATATGCATTTTGTTCATTTAGTTGATGCCTTTAAAGAAGTGAAACAAAATCCAACTTTGTCATACTACTGATCGTACAATCTTATAATACACTTTAAGTTTATTATTTAGATTGAGTCTTGTTCTACAGTGATTCTGTATCAGCTCTTGGAATATTCAGCCTTCCATGAGTACTGAAACTTAAACACTACACTGAAAGTGTTAACATAACAATATGATTTGAAATCAAGATAAATGATCCATGCCAAACTATTAACTGTGTTAAACATCTTGTAAAACTTTGTTTAGAACCATTGATGAGCTTAGAAATGGCAAACAACCTACAGTACTCTAGTAGACCATCAAAAAACTGTTGACCCAATTAAGGCAATCCAGGTTCATGGAATAACATTAACTTGCAAAATGACACCTTAAAAACGTTTTGCCTTCATCTCATTGTAATGTTTTATTCAAATACAAAAACACTCAAGCAGAGGCAGAAGTGTTAACCACTAAGTCACTGTGCCACCCCTCTACTCACTATGGGGAAGTACAAATCCAAATCCAAAAACTGTTCATGTTTAATTCTGGACACACCGCGCTTTCACTATTTTCAATGAATTTGATAGGCCTGTATCTTATCTTTTCTTAATTATCTGTGTCTTAATTATCGTAATATCACCATTCCACATCAATAAAAATAGATGTACGATATTGTAAAAGTTTACTGCATTCCAAAATTCATGACATTTTTATCAGATTTGTTTTTTTAAAAATGCCAATTTGCAGGTTTGTCATTCATTTCCATTCCTACTTTCCTCTGAATACTAAATATAACACATAATATAAATGTTGAGTGGTGTAGTGGTTACCACGTCCATCTCACAGCAAGAGGGTCTTGGGTTCAAGTCCTATGCTCGGTGAGGGCGTGTTTGTGCATGCAGGGGTTTTCTCCTACAGTGACATGCACCTACCAAAGACATGCACACACATGCACAGCATTAGGCTGATTGGTGGCTCCAAATTGCCCCTAGGGGTGAGTGTGAGTGTGAATGACTGTGTGTGCTTTCGCCCTGCGATGAACTGGAAACCTGTTCAGAGTGGCCTCTGCCTTTGCCCACAGTTGGCTAACTTTAGTAAGATTACGTGTTTCGGCACATAAAACTCATTCATTTTCTGAACCGCTTAATCCTAATTAGGCTCGCGGGGGAGGCTGGTGCCCATCTCAGCCGACTCTGGGCGAGGACAGGGTACACCAGGCCATGCTGACGGATATGCAGCCTACTCTTGACGAAAATCAGCAATGGTTCTTTTATATACCTCTCACCATAGACATTGAGAGACGTAGCCATCCTTTGATAACCCAGTTATCTGCACTGGTACAGCAGTGACATCCCGTTGATAGTGGGGCTTGAACCCATGACCTTGGGATCAGTAATCCAGCACCCTACCACCAGGCCACCACTGGCCATGTATGTCAGTGATTTCACCTGTGCCCTGGAATAGAATCTTGTTGTAGAAATAATGTGCACATTCACCTTCTCAGCAATTTCCCCATTAATAAACATACCACACAAAGCAGCACTTCTGTTGTGTATCCTCCAGTAAGCTTAACTCAAGTGTGACTGTGTGAATCATATTATATGGGCAAAAAATTCAGATTATGTACAACAGCAGCTGAAAACTGCAATCCTGAAATATGTTAATTCAAAAAGCACTCTTTTGTGTTAAACTGTAAAAGTAAAAGAGTCTTACACTGACCATTGTTTATATTTTATTGTGTGGCTTCTATGTTAATGTTATTTGTAAATATAGTAGACTTAATATTTTGTCACCATTTCAGGTGTGACAGGTCTGGGACACTGATGGAGCGCCACACCTGTGGTTTACTTCCTGGTGAAGACAATGAGCTGGATTTTGTTAAGGTGAGTCATATGACAAGGGAGTTTTTGCCTAGGATATACAGGCATATAGAGAGTGTGTAGATTTTTAAGAGGCTGTTCAGTTTCTGGGGTGGCACGGTGGTGTAGTCATTAGCACATCTGCCGCACAGCAAGAAGGTCCTGGGTTTGAGGGGGTTTCTGCATGTTTACATGTTCTCCCAGTGCTTGTATGGTTTTCTCCAGGTACACCAGTTTCCTCCAATAGTCCAAAGACATGCACATTAGCCTAACTGGTTGGTCCAAATAGTCCTTAGGTGTGAGTGGTTGTGTGTGTGTGCTGGCGAGCCGTTAAGGGTTTACCTCCCCTTCGCCCAGAGTTGTCTGACATAGGCTCCAGCCTCCACTAATAGGATTAAGCAGTTCAACAAAAATATGAATGAGTTATACGTTTTTGTTAAAAAAAAAAAAAAGATGCGGTGAACATGTGCTGCTGTTGACAAATATTGCTTTTTAACTAAGCAGTGCAATGCTGAATTTAATTCATTAGTATCCACTGAGTGATTCTCTTCCAAAGACACTACAAGCCAGTATCTCATTAAGACATCAGCTCTTTGCTTGCTAATAATGAAAAAGTGTCAGCCCAGTGAATGAATTTAATGAATAAACGAGGAGACAGCAGCAGTTACTCTCATTATTGTTGAAAGCAAAGTTTGACGCTAATCACTGACAGTCAGCTATGTTAGCTTCACCATCAGCTTCATGCACATGTTAATGCTCACCTCCCTGAAACTAATGGGTTTGTACAGATAATTGATTTATACCATGTCTTCAGTTGGATTTTTTGTTTTACAGTCATGATCTATTAATTTTATTTGGTGCATTATTGCTGTCAAGTGAAATTTCATTCTAATTATATGGAATGCATAAAAGTACAGTGTGTGATGAAAGATTTAATAAAAACTTCATACCAACAGCTTGGTATGTTTCTTCTGCCATGTCAGCACCAGTCTGTGTCAGTGCCAAGTTCATATTTCATATTCCATATTAATCTTGAGAATGGCATGTTGTAGCAGCTCCATGTGGCGACAGGTTCGGGATTCACACGGGCCTTTCATTGGAAAATCAGTAAAAACACCTCCCTGAATCTTCTCAGCAAGGGCCTCAAAATTTGTTGCATTCCACATCACACACACATACACACTTGGCCGCAGCTGTCCAAGGCATGAGAACAGCCCACAAAGGCGTCTCATGCACAGCACCTTAAATGTCTTGTGTTTTGCATTTGCTGTTTCCCTTCAGAGCACACCTGTGTGTCAGTATGTAGCACAGCAAGAGAAGGAAGCAGCTGCAAATCATCAGAAGCATAATGACAATTATTGCTGCTGCTCTCAGGGTCAGGCAAACAAAATGTTCAGAAGAAAGCAAAAACAAATTGATTTTCTCTCCCCTCTTTATACCCCAGAAAAATCTCATTCAGACAGGATGCTGGTGTAGTGGTTAGCACTCTCACCTCACAGAAAAAAGTCCTGGAATAGAGCCCCGAGGCCAACTAAGCCTTTCTGTGGGGAGTTTGCATGTTCTCCACATAAAGGATATGTATGGCCAGTGGTGGCTCAGTGGTTACGGATCCGAAGGATGGGGGTTCAATCCCCAGTACCACCATGCTGCCATTGTTGGGGCCTTAAGCAAGGTCCTTAACCCTCAGTTGCTCAGTTGTATATATAAAAAAAAAAAGTTTCTCTGGTTAAGAGCCATTAATGTAAAGAACTGGATTTCAAATAACTTGTGTTAATAAAAAATGAATAAATAATAATAAAAAAACATGGATTTGAAGAAAATGGAAGCATTTCAAAATGCTCTATAGTTGTGTGGTGACTAAACAGGTGTGAATAGTAATAGCTCAACACCCACTATTAACTTCTAATGAAGAATGAACAATTCCTTATAATTAATAATAAAGTAATAGATGGGTAGTCTATTAATTACCAAGTCTATTTCATGCAGAGCTACTAGTTAAGTAGTCATTAGTAATAAACAGGAATGGACAAAGCACTGGAAAATTATAATTAAATGTAGTTAATATGCTAAAATCCTAAAAGTGAGAGTAGTCAAGCCAAAAATGTCTCTCATGTGAAAGTAAAATGCTGCTATTTTTTATATGTATCAGCTATTAAGAAGCCAAAATGAAATGTTTAGTCACGTTTTTCATGTCAAAGACAAACGCACACACACACACACACACACAAATATATATATATATATTACGATCATTTTAGTTTTAAGATGTGAAAGCATCATTTTGTCTCTGTATGCTTGTTAGTCATAAGTATCTATAACACTACATTATTCTCTAATGATTTAATCAGAAGTAAATATCTCTTAAATAGCCAACATTTAATTGAATTTGCTAGCAGATTTGTGCTAGCTAGTGGAATCGATGCCAGTTTAAGATAGTGTTAGCAAGATGAAAGGTCAACTGCTAATGTTAATTGCTAAATACTGTATTTATAGTAACAAGTTAATGTTAGCAAATTAGTAAAACTTGTCTCCACATGCCTTTTAAAATTATGTGGAGTTCATGCCATCGAGGCAGGTAAGGTAACTGCCTCTTTTTATACAAGCTTTTGCTTGCTCCAGCATGCTGAAACATGTACAGAGAGCTGGGGACTTTCATCCTCATGTTCCATATATCAGTTGGTGGCTTATCCATCTATAGCAATACACAGATGGCTACTGTATATCATTAGCTACTTTGTGTAACATAAGAATGGTACATTAGATGATGAATTGGTCTGATTCATGATCATGTTTCTATGCTAAAGAACTTTGATGCTAAACCGAGCCCATTCAGTGGCCCATTGGCTGGATTAAAGCAGAAGAGCCCTATGTGTTTTGTAAGAATAATACAGTTTATTAAAAGTATGATAAATTAACACTTAGCAACAAAATCCAATTGCATTTAACAGTATTATCCGCTGAGGAAGACACACTATCACTTCAGTCATTACATAATATATTCATTTATTCATTTGTATAATCTTTCTATGGTCGCAGGGAGGCTGGGGCCTATCTCAGCTGACTCTGGGCAAATACAGGGTACACCCTGAACGGCTCACCAGTCCATCACAGGGCCAACACACACAAACATTCACATTCACACCTAGGGGCAATCTGGAACAGCCAATTAGCGTAATATGCATGTCTGTGGTAGGCTGAGTCAGCCTACCCGTGACCCTAATTAAGATTAAATGATTCAGAAAATGGATGAATGGATGAATGAACTAAACAAATAAATACATAAATAAATAAAAATCATTAAAATGGTTAAATATCATTCTGTCCTGAAACTACTTGTAAACTCTCTGAGGTGTAACTTATCACCCTTTCCACTGCACACCAAGCTAATTGGCTTTCACATGTGATCGGCTATACCGAATCTGATTAGTTCAGCAAAATTAATTAAGCAAAAATTTAAGAGCATTTCAGCACTTAACTGTAACTGAAAGCAACCCATCAACATATTAAGTTGTGGACAAAAAAAAAAAAGAAACATCAAAGGCTTTATTAGTCCCTAGGAGCACAGTAAAATCTATAATCAAGAAGGGAAATGTGTTTGGTGCTAGGACCCTTCCCAGATCAGGCTGTCTCTCCAAACTGGACAAAAGAGTGAGGAAGAAACTGGTCAGAGAGGCCACCAAGAGGCCTATGTCAAATTTGAAGCAGTTACAGGAAGTTAGGGCAAAGAGTGTTTATTGTGTGCATGTGACAGCAATAAGAAGAAGGTTCCCCTTCCAACATGACAATAATCCAAAATAAGGTGAATGTCCTTGTATGGCCTAGTTAGAGCCCAGACTTAAACACTATTGTAAATCTGTGGAATAAATATTGCAGTCCACCAAAAGTAACCATGATGACGCCAGTGAAGATTCCTCCCGTTCCAAGTGACCATGACATGACATTTAAATTCAAGCAAATCCACTCGGGATAGTGTTTTTTAATCACCAGATAGAAACAATTAGTTTAATAATTCCTTTTGTTTTGGTTGTTTTTTTACTGTGTAGACTTTTAGACTGAATGTTATTGATTAACAATCTAACCTGCTGAAATCTCCAGTTCAATTCTTCTGAAAAAAAAATATAAATGACTCAAAGGCTGCCATGATCTTAAATTAATCTGACCTTGTCTTGACAGTAAATTGATACATGTATGCTTCAATTTTTTCTTTTTCAGCTTGCTGGCAAGCGATTTGGCTTCAAAGAAGGAACTGACTCTTTAAAACAGGAATACCTGGCAGGTGAATATGAGAAATCCTTCCACCAAGAGCGAAAAGATGAGTTGAGGATCAACAGTAAGCTTGATAGTAGCTATGAAATCGCAAAGGTATGCTAATCATCAGAATCTTTTAGGAATATTAGTTTAAAATATGTAATCAGGGCACCACTCAATTCTCATATGCTGTACAGTGTAGTTAAGGGAAATTTTGTTATTGCATTTCATTTTCTTGTTTTTACAGTCAAACAAGATTCACAGCCTAAACCATGACTTCCAGAAGGTTTTGGAAGTGAGACAGAGGAGGAACATGAGGAAGACTTCTGAGCACAAACAACAGCCAGCACCTGAAGTAGTGGTAAGAGCATGTAGTGTAAGTTAATTGCGAGTGATCATAGTAAAACCTGTAATAATGTTCGGCTATTATGCCCATAGAATGACTGTGTTGATGAAGATGACTTTCTGAAAGCAGTAGTGGAAAACAAATTACCAATAGTTGAACGTTATCTCACCACGCATGCGGACCCCAACGTGTGTGATAGTGTGAGTGCTGAAACAAACCCCATGTTTCATTCAGACTGTTCAGCTTTTCGAACTCCCGCAGAGATGATCATCACACACTCTCTCTCTCTCTCTCTCTCTCTCTCTCTCTCTCTCTCTCTCGCTCTCTCTCTCTCTCTCTCATAGTTTAACTGCACAGCTCTCCAGAGAGCATGCTCTCAGGGGAATGTAGCGATTGTGAGGAGACTGCTGGAAGCTGGGGCTTTAACTGAAAACAAGGATAAGGTTCATTTGAAATCTGACCATACAGAGACATGTCAAAAGTACATAGACACCCCTCATTACAGAGTTTTATCTGTAAAACTCATTAAATCTGATCAAACTTGTCAATCTTATTATTTATTTGATACATATTACAGTATATAAATTGTTGATAGAAACAAGCTATGGCGCTAACACCAGGAGCAGAAGAGTTTGGAGTCAAACTGAGAGTGGGTTAGTCAGTGTCAGGTTGCATAAAACCTTGGGATTCCTCTTGCCACAGTCAACAAAGTGATTGTACAATTCACCCGCACAGGCAAGCATTCAACAGCATCCTGCTCAGGTTTTCCTGGGCCCTCTGACAGGTGTCTTCAGACCGTTAAGTGGACTGTTAAAAATAATCCCCGTTGTATGGCAACGGATGTCATGGAAAATCTCCAAGTGAGTTGGAGTACTGCTGTGATCTCTATCATCTTGGCTATTGTGGTGTAACAGCTAGAAGAGAAAATGATGGTTTCAATGTACTTTTCGTATGCTTCTGTATATGTTTCAACATTATGTCATCAACATTATCAAGTTTTAGCCTTGATTTCTAATTTTGGTGTCACAAGAATGACAGTATTTCATTATGGATTTACTTGAATTAGATTCTGACCAGAAAAATTCAACAAATAACAGATGATATCCACTTTTTCCTTAAGTACCATGATGGAAAAATCTATAAATGCTTATACATGACAATTTCGAATGCTTTGCACATTGCTATTCAAGGCCTGTCATTTTCACTGCGCTGTTACTTGGTGTGATAACAGCTAAGGTGTTAGTGGAAAAAACGGTTCTCCAGAATGCAAATGCATCTGCCATTGCTACCTCTAATCTTTGATCATTTAAATAAAAAGAAAAAAATTATAATAATAAGGATTAATGTGCTACTTTTCATTTTTGGTGCTATGCAAAAACAAGAAGGTTAAAACATGTATAGCCACTAATTCACTGATTAAACACTACAAATCTTGAAACGTAGACTGATCTAATCAACAGGACATTTCAAATTCGAATTTAAACATGTCTACTGCATGAAAGCAGCCTCTAGGGTTGCAACAATATCCTTAACTAAAGCTTTTAATTTCACAAAACATCCATCAAAGTCCAGGATTAAATCATCAACCTCACTTTTTTCTGTTTGATCAAAAGTTTCTTTTTGTCAAAACATTTATTTCTTTGACAACTTCTATTATAACTAGCTATGCAGCTTCACCTAGACAAAGTACAATTTTAATTTACTTGTGAACTGCTTTGTATTTGGGGAGAATTAAGGGGTGACTGTAGAAAAGAAAAGCATTCTGAGACACCATATTCCACCTTTAAGCTCCGATATGGACACACTGATTTATCCATACATGTAAGACATGCTCATTTCAGCTAGAATACATTCAACACTTTGATGAATCAAGGAAATAGACTGAAAATGCTTGTTTTCCTGGTATTCCAAGTTGTTGGGTGTCAAGTGTATAAAATATAGAAAAATCCTTGTATTAAAAAGACGTGATGGTGAATCTATGGTAATGAACAATTCAAGCAGATAATGAAAAATTCAAGTGGAGAATTTATGTTTAGTAGAAGCTTCACAATAGCTCATAAATGAAATGGTAAATTAATTAATGGTAAACCTCTTTAATAAAAAAAGATAAATAAATAATAATAATACATCTCCAGTACAGAGTTACTTCATAAGCATTAGCTGAATAAAATACTTGTATATCAAATAAAAAAATCTTTTTTATATTCAGTGTGTATAAACAAAATGAAATGAAACTGAGACACCTTCTGGCTGTTTATCATTACAACCCACTATAAAACATAATGAATTGCTGGCAATCTGCAGCTAAATTTAAACCCTTCTCTATTTTTGTACTGAAGGTGTCTGAGAAATCATCTCTGAAGAAATCTGAAAGTCAGAAGTGATTTGATTTGTTTAGATACTGTGATCATTAATATCTAGTATGTATTCTTTTGCCATTTTTTACATCTGTTCTTGTATTTTGTTATCTTCACCATCACACCTTTCTTCTTTCACATGATTTTAGAGATGTGCGATTGTTTAAGAGCTTTTCTAGTAATTGTTCTTTTCTTTTTTTTAACATGAGGTGGTGCTAGATTATCAGTAATTCTGTTTTTATCCAGCTTGACGCCACTGCTGTTCACTGGGCCTGCCGTGGAGGAAGCCTGCCTGTTCTCCAGCTGCTCCTCAACCACAAAGGCAATCTCCATGCCAAAGACAAGGTAAAATTGCACACAGCCAACAGCAGGGCCATCATTCATAGTCTGTCACTTTGGGACATTCTTAACTGGCATCGTCTGAAATCTAACAAGGATCTGTATACATTTCAGCTTCAGAGTACTCCTCTTCATGTGGCAGTGAGGACAGGTCACTATGAATGTGCTGAACTGCTTATTCACTGCGGTGCCGACATCAATGCAAAAGACAGAGTAAGACTTATTAATTGCCTTCATTATCATTACTTTCAAGTCATTATTATTTACAAGGTAAATATATTAAAAGAAAACTCTGGTTCTTTTGAACCTGGGCCATATTTAATGAATATTATTTTTACTAGAGACAAGAACAATCGAAATTGGTCCAGTAATGAGTTACCATGCCATAAACATTTTGTGGTTGTTTGTTATAGTGTGCTAACTTAATACTAAACCTATTCTAATCATTATGCTTCTAAAAAATAAAAAGAAGTAGATGAAAGAAGAAGAAAAAACATGAATGAAACAGAAGGGGAAATAGGGCCCAGGTAAAAAAAAAAACCCTGAGTATTCCTAGAATGTTTTCTTTCTTTTTAGGAGGGAGATACACCAATGCACGATGCCGTATGGCTGAACAGATTCAAATTTATCCAGCTGCTCCTGTTACATGGAGCCAATCTGAAGCTGAAGAACTATGTAAGTTTATTTAAAGATCTTCTTCCACAGATTCAGAAATAATGTGCACTCCTGAGTGGGCAGGAATTTCTTTCTCTGCTGATGCAACTTGAGTTAGAGTTAGTGTATAAATATTATCCATGCTATATCCTAAATCAATTACTCTACAATTGATAAAATTAATCTTGTTTCTCTCTTCAAATTATGTGCAATAATTAGATTTTTTTTGGGGGGGGGGGGGGGGGGTTCTCAGGTCTCAGCTGCATGTTTATGGTTAACCAGTTTCGGTTTGGACTGCACACAGTGCCATCAACTGATATGTGTGAACACCAACTAATGCACTGTCTGAGCATTGTTTCAGTGATGATGAAAACGTGCCACAGGAGTTTTTAAAAGAAAAAATTACATGTAGCTTACACGCTTTCTGTTCACATTAATTCTGGACAATGGTGAAGCTTCTGTGCTGTTGGAAAGGTTGTGAGCTCTTAACCTCAGTTCTTCAGTTTCAATTAGCTTCTGCTTTAAGGTGTCTGAAGTAAATTTGTCTGCCAAATGAATAAAGGTAAAGGTTTTTCCTTATTCTGACACAAGGCTTGTTTCCTGCAGGAAGGAAAATCTCCTATGGACAGTGTTCTGGGGTGGCAGAATGGAGCTAAATCAATCCTAGACAACTATAAGCAGAAGAAAAAGTCCCAGGACAAGTAAACAGGCGAAGTATCAACAAGTTGTACAACTTGCTGTGTATAAATCAGATTTCCACACATGAAAAGGAAGTGATTCTTTAAGACGGTTTGCTAATATAGTATAAGTTGGAATGAGAAGCAACGTGTTGAAGAATATATGCAGAAGTATGCAGTATAAAAAGATGAAAAGATTGCCTCTTGGCAAACTGAGAAGAAATGTGTCTCATGTTTGCAGTGGAGTTCAGCTGCATGTTTGACTAAAAGTTAATGACAATTTTAATTCCTGAGAATTTTTTCTAAACCCTAAGAAAACAATTAAAATGAGTGCCTTGTTTGATTGAAATGCAGTACTGTGCAAAAGTTTTGAGCAACCCGCAAAGAAATTCTGCAAGGATACTTCCAAAAATAATGAAATTAAATATTTATGTGTGTGTGTTTATATATATATATATATATATATATATATAAACAGTAGCCTCTAGTACACTTTTGTGCAGCTATGTATGATAATGAGCTGTAGGTGTTACTGACCTGCTGAACACTTTAACTGTTATTTTTGTAGCAAGTGTTTATATTTGACGAGTCGTCTCTTGTGTAATCTGCTGCTTTCTTTACTGACAGACATGAATTTTTATGTAAAATTTTATATTGTGCTGGAAAACTACTGTTTGAAATTGAAAATGGTTTTGTACAGACTCATGTACTGAAGTTATCCAATAAAAATAACAAACTTTGTATATAAAAATAGAGGGTGGTTCAAGACTTTTGCCCAGTATTGTATATGTGATGAGTTTTCACTAATGACTTCATACTGTTCATAAAATAAATTTTTGAATACATTTGTTTCTTAATGTACCTTAATTTAGCAAAACTGTACTGAATAAACTTTGTACTACCCTGCTCTGCTGTTTGATTATTAAGCTACTAAAATAAGATACTAAAATAAGAAAGTCAGCAGGAGGATTTAAACAATGTTCATTTATTGACCAAAAATATGGATTGCAGACTTGAGTGTTGGTTTCATTATTTCTTTCCAAACATCTCAGAGAAACAAAACAAGAATAGACTGTGATCCACACAGGAACTAGTCTTGACTCTGCAGGAGTAATGACAGCATTACTGAACAATTTCTTGTGCTCATATCAGTGTTGTTTCTGTTAATATCACAAGAATAAAAAGACATCAGTGGATGAAAAAAAATCATGTCACATCTGAATCAATAGCCAGCAGTTCCGACCGAAATCATTTTCATACTGAAAAGCAAAGTGCCTGGATGACTCCTGTAACTCAATCGGCAGACTAAACAAAAACAATCTGCTGTTATAATCCAGATGAAAACTGAACTACACTGCTTCAGTTTTGGCTCTCTTTAAGGCTGGAGTTTCTTCCTCTGGCTGTTCACTGGGCGGCTGGCTCTTCTTCTTCATGTGAATAATACCCAGTGCTGTCATACGGGTCTCTGTAAAGGAAAAATCAGCAAGATGGTCTAAAAACACTGTGCTCATAAATGAATAAATAACATGCATTACATTTAGAATGCAACATGTAACATATTAAAGCCTTAAATCCTGAATTTGTGAAATTTAATTATTTACTAGCAGTATAAAACAAAGAAAAACAACAAAATCAAATTCACGTATTTTAAAGGGGTCCATTCACTTACCAGGAATATTAAATATACCTGAAATACAGTGTTGGAATACAATGGAATCGGCCACAATGTCTTTCTGAAACCATTTGCTTACTCCTATATATGGGTGTCAATGGCCTGTACACCAAGCTATTTGATATTAGTGAACATTACGATCTTTTAAATTTATATTGAAATCATACACCTTCTTCTGTTTCTTAACACTTGATCTCAGCCTTTCCACTTTCTATGAATCAGTGCTGCACTGCCATGTTATTGCACATGTGCAAGATTGTAAACAGACAGAGAACCAAAACAAGATACAAAACACGTAAATAAGAGATACTAAGCCTGTGAGCTAGGGTGGTTTCTTCAGGAAACCTTTGAATTCAGTTAAAATGAACTTATAATGGAACACGGGCTATTCACTAGTGATGAATTAGTCAGATGGTGTAAATTTTCTATAAACAGCATCTGACTGCAGGGCCAGTTACAGAAACATTTACAGTGGATGTAATGGTCATGTAATTTTATCCAAATATGTCCTGAATAATAACAACTGATTAGAGTGTGTTAATAAATAAAGAAAAATGAATCATTGATATGTTGAAGCTTTCATTCAGGTGTAGAGAAGAATCTGAAATGTCTGCGCATTTTAACGAACTTTACATTTACATTTACAGCATTTAGCAGATGCTTCTATCCAGAGAGACTTACAGAAGTGCTTTACAGTCACCATCAGTGAATATATTCTTATACTGGCTCGTCAGGACACAGACTAAGTATACCATCAGTCAAACTCAGTGGGTAGGTGTTGTGCGTGCGGGTTTTTTTTTTGTGCTATCTCTCTCTGTGCGTGTGTGTGTGTGTGTGTGTGTGTGTGTTTAAAACATAGTGCTAATCTAAGTACTTCCGAAAAAGGTAGGTTTTCAGACGTCGTTTGAAGACACCCAGTGACGCAGCTTTTGGCTTGGTAGGCAAGCATTAGTGTTTTAAATCTAATACGAGCAGCTACAGAAAGTCAACTGAGAGATCAGTGGAGCAGTGGAGTGCTGTGAGAAAATTTGGGAAGGTTGAAAACAAGCCGAGCAGCTGCATTCTGGATCAGGTAGACCTGCCAGGAGTGAGTTGCAGTAGTCTAGTCTTGAGATGACAAGGGACTGAAAATGTATCTGAGTTTCTCATGAAAGTTTTTTAATGAACTCTTTTTTTCTGCCTTTATTTACTTTTCAAATGATGGAGGGTGCACTAGCAAGCTACACTTTTTGTTATATAGAAATGAAGCATTCCAATTTGCATCAACGCACTAGGGGTTTTCTCTAGTTCAACCATGTGCAGGAGATGCATAGGGAGTCCTTACGCCATTGCTAGACACACCCCATTACTTTTAGTGTAAATGTTCACTCTCGAATTCTCTTTACTAAATCTGTCACAGAACTTAATAGTTTCAGCCCATTTAAATACATTAGATTGGACACGACTAAATTTTTTCTGGCAGACTACACAAAAAGTATGGCGTTTTTAATAAATTAAAATTGTAACTGCTGTGGCACAACAGAGAAATAAATCATTACATAAAACAAGAGGTGCTACATTAGGAAAATAACCAGTTTCTTGGATTAATGGATGCCACATCACACCACCTGTGTGCCGATTTTTTTTTAACTATAACAGTGCACCAGGCATGTTTTATAAGAGAAGACAAAACTCTATTAATCCCCAGACTGGGAAATTTAGGTGGTAACTGCAGCAGTTAGTTAGCAAATGAAGTATAGACAGAAATACAATACAATCAATATAATACAATATATTGTTATTCCTCATATAACAGAAGTGACAGAAAGTTCAAGTCCTTTTACCTCCATGCAGTACAACAGATCGGCAGTTTGTAGAGACTGCAGCTTTGGCATCCCCTTCAGACAGGCCAAACACTAAACCTCTGCGCTCTGAATTAAGGACCAAGCCAAATACATACAGGACTTCAAATACTATATAAATCTGTAAAGGACTGTAAAGGATACAGGTTGGCGATGTCATATGGCCCACGTAACTCAAGCGGCTAAATGGCAAAAATCAAAAGGAGAGCTTGTAAGAATAATAAAAAATTAATAATAAAATTATTAGACCACCTGTCATAAATGAAAGGTTTCCTCCCACAGTCCAAAGACATGCACATTAGGCTAACTTTTGCCCCTAGATTTGAGCATCAATGTTTGTGTGTGTTGGCCTATCAATGGACTGGTGAGCTGTTCAGATTGAATCCCTTCACCCAGTGTCGGCTGAAATAGGCTCCAGCCTCCCTGTGACCCTAATAGGATTAAGCTGCTCGGAAAATGAATCAATGAATGATTAAATGTATTGATTCCATTTATAACAGGTGGTCTAATACATTTGTTAAGACCTGTACATAGAGCAGCATTTCAATCAAAACTGAAATAAAGTGCTCTTACTGTCTCTGCTCCGCTCGCCACAATGACATTCTGAAAAGGTGAAAAGCCCAACGTTACTTCAACACTGAACTCTTTATAAATATCACAGCTGTGTATCAGAGAGCTAGTCACCTTCCCCTTGCACACATCCACTAGATTGATGGCATTCGCGATTGTGTATTTCTTCATGGTGGAGTCTCTGATTGCTGCTGTGTAGCTTATCTCAAAAAACACTCCCCTTTCGATTGCCTTGAAGAATCAACATTCAGAGAGAATCCAGTACACTTAGGCAATTATGAGTGTCCTGAGTTTTATGGTATTTATCTCTATGTGTTATATTGCTTATCCATTACTCTATTTTATTATTATTGTGAAATAGATGCCAAGCGTCATAAATAAAATGGCTCAGCTGCACAACTAAACAACAGACAGTGGATTTGAACTAACCCCATTTACTGGTGACCTTTTGCAATGGAAAGGCTGTTTTTCAGTCGCTGCTATGGAGATGATGTCCACATCATACGTCATGCAGGCAGCCTGTTACAACAAAGATAAACAGAGTTATACTACAAAATTATACCAGCATGTCAATATCCCAAGATTAGAGGAAACTATTTTAGACCGTGTTAACAAAAACCTCAGAGAAATCAACAAATCTGCACTTGATTCTCTACCCAAGCTGTCCCAGGAAGTCAGGCAAGTGTGGCTTAAGGAAACTAAGACCTCTTTTGGACAAGACAGTGCAGGAAGCATGGTGTGCAATTACTAAAACCAGAACTACCTGTACCCTGGGTCTGTTTCCTATCGCATAAACAAAACAAACATGAACGTACTCTTGATGCTGACATACAAATAACTATGATCGGTAAAGTCAGTGTTTCCCATACATAGACTTTACTTGGGTGGGTTTCCCAGTAATATTTCCAGTTGCCAAAGTACATCTGGCAATAAGTATAAGGAATGAGAGCGTCCTGTGAGCAATAGAATAACGAGCACTCGGAAACCACAAAACAAAGTAAACAGTGCCCCCTGCTTGACCTGCTGTAACACCACACTTTCAAATAAATACATGAACAAACACACAAATAAATAAAATCACCCTTTCACATTATGTTGAAAAATTCCTGAGTACAGAATCTGATTCTGATCATCTCCAAAATCTAATGGAGAATGGAGAATCTCTGGAAAGAATTTCATGAAAATCTGAACTTTTTGCCTGATGCTGTTAAAAAAGACAAACATACAATGATGGTCCAAATAGCTGACCACATGTACAGTAAACCATGCACACTACATGTTTTTATTAACATCACCATAACATGGAGTGCTAGATCCCAGGCAGTGCATTCGGCTTTCTAATAGCTCTATTTCCCACCTAGCCAATTTAACTGATTAAAGAGACATTTACGGTGCATATTAATTTGGTCATTCTATTTTCCTGAGATGTGGATTAAAAGAACACAGTGTCTGGCTATATGTGAGCCATCACAGCAAAGCGGGTATTAAGTTGGAAATTTTTTCATTTTTAGTTATTGGTACCAATTTATAGCGGCTATCCTAAGCTTTAAAATGATACCAATATTTTCTAACTTATGCTGCTAGTGCTGGAGTAACTAATCAAAACCTGCCAGTAATTTCCAGTCTTTAAGCATGCATCTTTGGAAAAGATCACGTTTAAAGTACAACAAAGTATCTAATCATTTCCAACTTAATATCCACTTTGCTGTGATGGGTTACATATGTGTTTTGTTGGACTCATGTTTCAGGCTTCACTCTCTGTTGTGTGATAGAGACAAGTTAGCTAGAGGGAGGGAATTAGCTACTGACTAAAGTCTACTTCCTGAGAAAGAAGAGGAAATGGATACTGCCAACTGGATTCTCATTGTTAAGTATCTGTATTATTGCATAGTGTAGTCTGCTTCTATGCACATAAACTGTAGTTAAAAGATTGTTGACACCTGGGTACCAGAACTATGTCAGTCTTCCCCAAGCTGTTGCCACAAAGTTTGAACAACTGTTTAGGATTTATTTATTTATTTATTTTTTTACTTTTTGTACAGAATTGCAGTCTCCCTTTACTGCAGTGGTGTCAAATTCATTGTCACTGAGGGCCACATCACTAAATTTAAAGGTGATCGAGGGCCGATTAATCACTGAACATCTATTCTAAAAAGGCAACCATGAAATCTGCACGGCAAAATGATTCGTTTAGGCATTTGTCCTCTTTACCTTTATTCACTTGCATTGTCTGACAACGCTTAACAGTGGCAAGCTGGCATGCAATCTTTCTTGAATCATGAATAACTAGCTGTTTACTTGAAGTAGGGTGCTGCCAGATAGTGGAAGGATGAATAAGGTTTCATGGTAAAGGTCAATGCAAAGAATGCGTAATATTCACTTTAAAAAAATAAATAAATAAAAAGCCCTTGCGGCCCACACAAAATGAGTTGTCGGGCCAGATTTGTGCTTCCAGCCTTGAGTTTGACGCCTGTGTTTTATTGGAACTAAGGGTCCACACCATGTTTCACCATGACAGTGCCTCTGTGTGCGAGTACAACATACAAGCTTTTACATTTTGCAAGCCACTGTAATTTAGTGTGCAGACTGGAGGTTATTATAACACCCAAACAGAATTAAATCAGAAACAGGGGCATCAGCAAACACATATGGATGATGGTTAGCTGCCCACAAACTTTTGGCCATATAGTGAACAATAGTAAAGGACTTTACAGATACTCACATGGAAAATTTTCTCTGTTTTGGGATACACAGCCAAAATGTCAAAGTTCTTGTATTCATTGGATGGCCTCTAAAGTAAGGGACACATAATCCTATGAGATTAAGCATCATCATCTAAATCATCTCCATATCTCATATCAAGGATTGACTTTTTTCATTCCACATGCACTTACAAAGTGTGAAGCATCTGTGGCCACCACCGTCAACCGGTTCAGCACTTTAATTGCTCTGGATTTACCCTGGATATGAATGTGTGTGTGTGTGTAGGGCAGAAAGCATTATTATCAAAACACTCACCATGCTTATTAACATCACTACCGAGATAATGAATTATAACAAATAGATCACCTGCACTATGGGAAGTTTTTCACACAGGTCTGAAACAGATAACGGCTTAGGAATTTGCTGCAACACAAATCAAAATAAAAGTACATGAATAAAATATCAACATGCAGTGAAGTATTCAGTCAGGAGTAATGAAACACTATCATACCTGTTTTTTGTGCTGTGGTTCCACTATATAATTAATTGCAACTGTGGAATAACCAACTGTAAAACAACATGATATTCCAAATGTGAACATGGCTTATAGAGACTGCAGTAAAATCAGTTTAAGGGCTGTTTCACAATCAGGGTACACTTTTTGGGTTCACAGTAGCTCAAAAATAGAACTCTTAGTTTTTGTGGTTTCTTGTTACCAGTCAATACCTTATGAGACTAGAATATTTTGTGCAAAGTATCAGAGCTACAGGTCTAATGGTGTCTAAATTACACTGGGTGAAAGTATAACAGGTACAGGGTCTCTAGAATAACTACATCTGCTTGTAGTGTATCAGAATTGTAAAGAATTCACAGCATTAAGAATAAAAGCTCACTAAACACATTATCTGAGCAGGTTTCATGTAACATTAGTTGTATATATTATTAAATGCAGTAACAGCAGCATCAGTGACAATCATTGTGGTTTTCCGGAGAATACACTTTTTGACCGACATGCTTATCAAACTGATGTGGAACTCATTTTCACATGTGTATTTCACATCCAATCCAATTAGATTTTTCAGCAAGCTATACAGTACTATGCTGCTTTAGAAAAGACAATTAATATCTGAAAAAAAGCACTTCTGTCCTCCACATGTAATGTCTACTTTCCGGAGAAGACATTTTTGACAGCCAAAGGACAAAGCCACTTAGATGGTGTAGATAAGATCACTTATGGTGTAACCAATGCTGGGAAGACATTATAAATAGAAAACATTATAAATAGAGCTTACAAGCAGCAGGACATCTTTCTAGATCGTATGAAAATACACCTCCAAAAGTAAAAGTTAGTAATTAGGAGGCAATTCAGAATTTTACAGGTAAAAGCTACTATTTTTATTACAGTGGAGAGAATTGAATTCTGTACTTGGTCAAAATTTGAGCCATATTTTCCTCTGATAGCACTATTTATTGGAATTGAGAAAAGATTTCACTAGTGTAGCTGGGACCACTCTTCCTCTATACAACAATAAACAAGAGACAGTCATAAAGTACACAAGAGCCTATTTAAAGGGGTCCCTTGTATACTTTTTAAAACACAGCCCTGATCATTAAACAGCTCCTAACTAGTAAAGTTAGTTTAACTTTCACAATCTCAGTATAAGGTTTCTAAACCAAAAGATGATTTACAGCTTTAGTTTTATAACTATCAAAATAATTTAGAGCAAACTTACGGTGTGCAGCTGTCTCTATTATATCTTGCAGCTTTTTCTTGTCACTAATGGCGATTATGTTTAAATCCATAAATACAGACATTTTAGTTTAGTAGCTTTGGCGGAAACAATCAGTCAAATATACACACGAAGAAATATTTTTCACAAAAATAAAGTTTGCCGTATTCTCTTTTAAAGAGAATAATAGAGAAATTAAAGCTGTATGATGAGCTCTCATTACACTGCATTAGCTGAGGCATGGGCGCCATATAAAAACGTGGTGTTGTGGTTCCTGTTTGAGTTCCTGGGAAATGTAGTTTATATGTAGCAGATGTTCCGTTGAAACCTGAAGAATGACAATCCAGTATAAACTACAATATGGCGCTTCCGCTCACTCCCAAGAGCCTTTTCGGCTCGACGGAACAATCTGATTGGCGGAATTTAAACAGAAGACCGCGGAGTTGACATGTTTTTTTTGTTAGGTTAAAAAAGAACGGTTAAATAGTTAGCTAGGACACTGTTACAAACACGGAGAAGAAATAAAACAGGGGGACGAAAATAAGGTTTATGTCGAATGTGTATCACGCAGGAATAATTGTATGTTGTTCACAACGTACTTTAAGTGAAGGTATGAGATGAAGCTGGTTTGTAGCTATAGCTACCGTTAATGCTAGCAGACAGGAAAGCACCTATCCTACCTTTGTTATTAACTCGGGTAAACATCAAAGATTATTATTGTTGTTGTTAGATAGTGGTGATTATTATTTAGTAACAGAACAATATTCTCTTCGCATGTTGTATAGTTGAATCTAAGAAGTTCACTATTTTAACACCACTGTTTATTTATTTTTCAGAACCATGGAGTCCTGCTTGAATTACAAACCCGAGAGAGTGGGCTCTGTAACTGTGGAAGATCTGAGAAAAAACCTTTTTACTGAATTCTCCAAAATACCTGCGTCTCAGGTAACACTGTGCTAGATCAGCCTCAGGTCTGATGATGTGCTTTGTTTTTCTTATTTGTTTACCTTGGTATTTACATGCTGGTGCTTTAAGCAATCAACCGTAGCTCACTCTTCCTGCAGGATCCTGTAATTGTGGAGAAAGAACACTTGAAGGTTTACTTGCGGGTACGTCCTTTGACCTCGACCGAAAGTGAACTTGGAGAATCACAGGTATGTAGTGTTCATAAGGCTGAACCTGTTTGTGTCTCCAGACTTATTAAAGCAGATTAGTGTGATGGATGCATGCAGAGTCACTGACAAGTGTAATAGAAATGATTTAACTGTTTTCTCACTTCACAGGATTGCATTTCAGTCGAGCCCCCAGACACAGTGGTTTTAAAAGCCCCTAGATTATCACTGACAGCGAGACAAAGTGAAAAAATAGGACCCCAACTTGCCCAGAGATTCCAGTTTTCGAAGGTGCAAAGATCATTTTTATGTGTTTTTACTGTCGAGCTTGGTTAAAAACTAATTTTATTAAAAGTTTAATTGCAATATTTTCTAAATCAATTCATATTTTAGGTGTATGGGCCAGAAACAGCACAAAGAGAGATATTTGATGGGACGACAAAAGCCCTTGTGAAGGATGTCCTTGGAGGAGAAAATTCTTTAGTCTTCACTTACGGTGTAACCAATGCTGGGAAGACCTTCACTTTTTTAGGTGAGGCTGTTTTTGTACAGGGCTTTTTGCTTATGGACATTTTATGGTTCTTTCCCAGTGAATTTATATAATGTTTGTTCAATCTTATTTTTAAGGCCCTGAAAGTGATGGAGGAATTCTGCCCAGGTCTCTGAATGTGATCTTTAACAGCATTGTGGGACGAGTCTATACGCAAAATAACATTAAACCTCATCGCTGTGTCGACTTTATAAGGCTGACTAAAGACCAACAGGAGGAGGAGGCCAAGATTAAGAAAAACCTTCTCAGAAGATTTAAAGAGGTTGGGTATTATACAGAAAATGTCTTGTTTTGTTTTTTCTTTTCATTGAATGTATTGTTGGTCTAATCAACTTTTCAAAAATGTTTGAATTTCTCTTTCTAGAGTGATTTACAAAAAAGCACCTCCAGCATATCAAATTCAGCTTGCAGCACCTTACTTGAGGGCAAGTATCAAATACTTTTAGATGTATTTATAGAGCCGGATAAAAATTTGGAGACTCCTGCCTATTAATTTTCAATTAGAAGCTGTGTCCAGACTTTTGCCTGGCACTGTGTGTTTGTTTGCTTTATTTGTAGTTTGTTTCATCAGCTGTAGCAGGAAATAATAATAATAATAATAAAAAGATTCCTACTAACTCAAAACATTGAAATTGTGGATGTGCATCGCTGCATGCTTCTCACTCTCCGTGGTCACAATCTTGGATTCGTAATAAAAGACTACAAAAAAAGAGGGCAGGCCGATAGTGGTGTAATTTTGTTATTACGTACATTTTTACGTAGATAAGTGAGAACATTTTAAAAAGCTTTCACTTATCATTATTCCCAGTAAGTGCACAACTTGGCACATTCAACCACACATATGAGACAACACAATCCTATTGAAATTCATCCACCCTGCAAGTAACAACATAATGAGGAATATGTACTACATTGAAGTACGCAAATTGAGACATCGTTATTGTTCCCCATAGTGATGTACAACAAACGGACTTTTCATAAATTTCTTAATGTTGGGTGTAATTAATTAATGCAACTTAATGTTTGGTGAAATATTAGACTTTCTAGAGACTGAGAGTGATTTATATGTAATGGTTTGGGTCTTGTGGGGGTTTGTTTGTTTGTTTTGTCCCAATCATTTGACCATTTTCTTGAATAGATTAAAATATTCTTTAGTGACAACACTATTAAAAAAAAAGTTACTAAAAAAAAAATATTTTTGTCAGTGAATATCTGCTTTAATTTGAGCAGAGGATTTGGCACCTGATGTGTAACTTCTAATTAATAGTCATTTTCAGGCCTTTCTAATCTTTCCTGCTTTAGGTTCCAGCTATGGTGAGTTAGATGAAGACAGTCTTTGTTTGGAGGAAGATTCGCATGTGAAGTTCTCAGTGTGGGTCTCCTTCTGTGAGATCTACAATGAAAACATTCACGACCTTCTGGACTTTATCTCTAATACATCGCACAGAAGGAGTGCACTACGACTGTGTCAGGATGTGAAGGGCAACACATTTGTCAAAGGTATGAGTCGTGGTGGCCTGCTTCTGTTCTTTCATTTTTTTTTTTTCTCTCCCCATTTCATCTGCTTATCAACTAGATGATGATGATGATTGAAATTCGATACTGGTATTTAAAATAAGAGTTTAGACATTAATAGCAATATTTTTGGTTTGTTTATTTTGTTGTGATTCATTGCTTTTTTTTGTATCCAGGAAAACACTAGTCTTATTTTTTGAATAGTATTCAATATTATTTAATAGCAAGTGGTAAATCATTATTTTAAACAAACAAACAAAAAAAAACATAGATTTTAAATTGTATTGGCCCTTCATCACATTATCTTTGAAGAGGAACAAATACAATCATATACATTTATGCAACAACCTTTAATATATCCATTCTTTCACATGATAAAGTTTGTTTTTCTAGAAATTAACATTGCTATCGGTGAATGTCATCTTGGTTGTTGATGGCATAACAGTCGTTCACTAAGTCGAATATCGGTCAGTACTGACATTAGAAATGCAGTATATCAGTGCATCTCTGGTGTCAATGATGCTGATTTAGTATGTGATGGTAGTGTAAAAGCCATGCTAAAATGTTTAATGCCCTACGTGAACATTTATATTAAATATTGTTTCAATTCTTTTCCAGATCTGACATGGGTCCAGGTAAACAATGCAAATGAAGCCTACAAAGTTCTAAAGATTGGAAGGAAAAACCAGAGCTTCTCTTCTACAAAGCTCAACAGTGTTTCAAGTAGAAGGTTCTGTTTGTTTGTTTGTGTGACATTTCCATCTTGCCGTCACTTCTTAAATGTTGCATGTATTACTCAAACCTGTTTGTTTTTTTTTTTGTTTGTTTTTTTTCTTCAGCCATAGTATTTTCTCCATCCGAATCCTGAGAATTGAAGACATTGGTGTTCCTCGAGTCCAGACAATTAGCGAGTGAGAATTACTTTTACATTTACTCCAGTTGGTCTGGGTCTCTCTTTCTGTTTAGGAATTATGTTGATATTTCTGAATTTTTTTATGCTTCTCATTAATAAATAATTTTTTCATGTTTATCTATTAAATATTTATAATTTTTTTTTATCATGACTCCTATATGTGCAGGCTCTCTCTGTGTGATCTGGCTGGATCAGAACGATGTGCAAAAACCCAGAACAGAGGAGAGCGCTTAAAAGAAGCTGGGAATATTAACACGTCGCTGTTAACTTTAGGAAAATGCATGAATGCCTTAAGACTGAATCAGACACAGTCAAAGTAAGTTTGGTATCTCCGAGCTCTTAAATCCATATTAGAAATGATGAAGAAGGGTCGTGTTAGTGTTGAAGTATCATATTGGTGAAAGATGTGAATTTCGAAAAATCATGTGTTTAAATGTTGTTTGTTCCTGGTAGGTTCCAGCAGCATATCCCCTTTAGAGAGAGCAAACTCACTCACTACCTGCAGGGCTTCTTTTGTGGTCGGGGAAAAGCCTGCATGATAGTGAACATCAACCAGTGTGCTTCCATGTATGATGAAACTATGAACGTCCTCAAATTCTCAGCAGTGGCTCAGAAGGTCAGTCACGCTCCGGGTTTCTCTTCTCCTGCTTCTGAAATGCCAGTTTCACATAAGTATTTAGAAACAAAATTTAGAAACAAATATTAGGGCTTGTATTCACCAGTGTTTTTCTTTTTTTTCCCCCCTCCACCCTTTCTAGCAGCATTAATTTTCTGTACAAATCATACTGAAGTTTAGTTGACAGCACTCAGGGTACTTTCATGTGAACATAGTTTTCTAACGCTGCTGCGCTGATTATTGGTCATTGTAAGAGAAGTGGCAATCAAAATTAAGGGGCGGGACTTCACTACGCAGCTCTTGCACCAGTTGGTGGTACTCTTCTGAGTGCTTTCTTGTTATCTAGCAAGAATGCTTCTAGGAGAGTACCACCAACTGATGCAAGAGTTGCGTAGTCTTTTTGTGGGTTTTTACATATATATATATA
>JBCNYH010000021.1:26970386-26987426 GCA_039654325.1 Tandanus tandanus
GATTTATTTTGTCAGAGAGAGAGACCTCATATTAACTCTCTAAGTGCCATTGACGTGTGTGTATAAATATATATATTCATTTATATACATTTATATACGTATAATGTCCCGCTGGGCAGCAACTTAAAAACACTTTTTTTTTTTTTTAAGTGTTGTGAATGCAGCGCGTTGGGACGAATGTCCGCGTGAGCCCAATAGAAACGAGGCAGCCAGCCAGGCAGGCGGGGGCTACAAACTATCGTCCTGCGGGCTGCAATTGTCCTGCGGGCCGCGAGTTTGAGACCCCTGTTCTAAGGCATGTTGGTAACTTTCACTCACCTTGGTTAATGACCCCATTACTACATTATTCACATTGCATGGAACTGCGGTGAGCTCTCTGTCTTGCTCTCTGGAGAGATGGATGCGCCGGTGCTTCAGAGCTGCACAACCAAATCAGTCTCCAAAGTGTCAACTTTCATACGAAATCTGTAATTGCCAGCATCGTGTCTCATCTCGCGATACCACGGTGGATATACTTGGCTATTAGTTTTGGACCAAGTAAAGACCCTATACGTGAACTGTTGTTTTCCTGTAACAGTTCCAGTTCACTACATGTACTATATTATCCTGAAGTCGTCAGATTTGTCCTGTGCATCCCCATTACACATCCATTATTCATAAGTACCCATGCATTCTTTGTCAGTAATTTTCTACCGGGCAAGGGCTGGTTGTCCGGTTGTGCGCTGGCCAATGGATTGAACGGACCTCGCCTGACAAGGAATGCATTCACAGAAAGAGAAATGGAAAAAAGAAACGCATTCGAACTGACTGAAAATGTTGCTCTCCATCAGACGTCTATTCATGCTATATGGCAAGATGTGACTGCTCTCTAAACAATGAAACCTGATTTCTCATGTATGACACCATTTTAACTGCGCTAGCAATGTATGCCTGTCAGTGGCAGACTAATAATTTTCATAAGAACGATCAAAATACACCACCCACCAGGAAATTAGCACCAGCACCACTAAACACGTACACAAATAGTATTTCAGTATAAACACTATGTTTTCAGGGTGGATCTTTCCTTGCATTGTTTGAGTAGATTGGAGTTAAGAACAGAAATTTGTTAGGAAACTCACAGGAAAGTGAATAGGACTGGTCAGTACTGGTATAGAAGCATTACTTTAATACAAGTGCATAAAGATGTGTTAATTTAATATTGCTCATCAGTAATTGGCTAATATTAAGAATAGGACTGGATTAGTAATGGATCCAGATTATTTTCCTGAAGCAAAAAAATCACTTATGTATCAAATCTTCTTTTAAAAGTCCCCCACAGTGCTCAGAACAAAGTGCAGTCAACTGAAGCAAAAAGATTCTCCTGTTAGTCTGAAAGGCATGAAAGATGGAACTTTACAGAAGATCGGTGACTTTATCCAGAGTTCCCCAACCCTCCTGGGGAGTAAAGGTTAGTATTGGCTCTTTGTAGGGTTCGACATTACTGAGCAGCAGCTCATATCTCTGCAGTACTGATCCTCTTTCTTCACAGCAAAAAAGATCATGGCAAAGGTTGCTTTAAAACCTCCAGAGTCAGAGAACAAGACTGAGACAAGCAACAAACCCAAGAGATCGAAACGCAAGCTGTTTAAGACTCAAATCTCCTCCCCCCTCGACATACCTTCACATCCGGTCAGTACAGTTTTATGATGCACATGATTTACAGTAAGATGCAAACTTATTGGAAAACACTTGCGAGGTGTGATACTCTGAGCAGATGTAGTGATAATGTATAGTCTCATTTCTGTCCTGAACCTTTCTCTACAAAGCAAATGATCTGCATCTCAATTACTACTTTTCCATGGATAGAATTAAAGCAGTGAGCTTCTTGTAGAAAAGTCCAAGATTTGTAACATACTGTTTATTTATACACACACTTTATTTTATTTTTCCACAGATCATTGGGATGGATCAAGACGACAAAGAAAGTGATCATCTCATCATTAAAAGAAAACTTAGAACAAGAACTGTCAAAAGATGATTTCAGTAATGAGCAGGCTGCCGGTAGAGTACAGTTTATTAGCATGTGCTGAATGAGTAGGTGCACTGATATAGAATATTCACTGCAGGGTTTTGTAAAGTGTGACTTGACTTTTAAATGTATGCGTATATACATATACTTTATAATTGGTTGAGTTTTAATGTTGCTTTTTGTTTTTTCTTTGCACCTGATTAAATTGATTGTTTTTAAAAAAAAATTTAACAATTATGGTTTAAAAACTTGTAAAATTGTACAAAACGTCAAGCAGCTCAGGTGCTCTAGGGAAAACTGTTTTATCATTTCTAATCCTGGTTGAATTCTGTAGTCAGACTCTGCTCAGGCCAAAAGCAAAACTATTAAAATAGTTTTCTAAATATAAGTTGTGGAGTGTATAGATGAATTCTTTCTCCAAACAAACAGCACCGAACTGTATTAAGGTATGTAAAGGCTGAGTGCTACGGCTCTGTGTGATGGTAATTTTTTTTGTGTTCAGTGTACCAAGGTGGTTGTCTAGTTAGAAGAGTAAGTACTGGATTTGCAGAAGCACTGCTTCATCTCTGCCCTTGGCATTGAATGGGTCACAGATGCATTCACCTACTCATAGCGGTCTACTAAACTGTGTCCATTTTAATGAATTAAAATACAGCCAGCGGCGACCACGTAGTGGTTAGCGCGTCTGCTTCGCAAGGTCCTGGGTTTGCGTCCCAGGCTCAGATGTTTCTGTGTGGAGTTTGCATGTTCTCCCAGTACTTGCGTGGGTTTCCCTCCGAGTACTTCAGTTTCCTCCCACAAATCGAAGACATGCACATTTGATTTATTGGCTGTTCTAAATTGCCCCTAGATGTGAGAGTGAATGGTTGTGTGTGTGTGTGTGTGTGTGTGTGTGTGTTGATTCTGTGATGGTCTGGCGAGCTGTTTAGGGTGTACCCTGCCTTCACCAAGTGTGGGCAGAATTAACATGTGATTTGCAGTGGGAACTCTATGGCCTGATGGTGTCTAAGTTGCATTCCTTAATTATTGAAAGCCATTCAGGTGATGTGACTGGAGTAGTTATTTTTGTGAGCTTGAACACTGGTGCAGATGAGCTGAATCACTACAGTTTAGGCTTTGAGCTGCAGCTAATATGTGCAAGTTTTTTATTATTATCATTATTATTCATTCATTCATTTTCTGAACCGCTTAACTAATTAGGGTCGCAGGGAGGCTGTGCCCATCTCAGCCGACTCGGGTGAGGAAAGAGCACCCTACCACTAGGCCATCACTGTCCCAACTATTATTATTATTATTATTATTAAACTTTCTGGCTCATATGTAATAGTTTTTTATGGCAGGTGAAAATCTGGGGGTGTTCATCAAGACCAGGGATGAAAAGCTTCATGGAAATGGTACAGACCAAACTATAGCTTCATCAAGTACACAGCTCCCACACCACACAGACATCCTAGCTGTTGTTTTTCTCATAAGGGAATAGGTATTATAACACTACTGATGTGCCATTTATAAATCTTCACTACATGTATTTCATTTCTAATCTTAGAAATATCAGAAAAAGGAACAATGTGTTCAGATTTCATTCATATTACAACGTACCAAATATTCCTATGAATGAGTAGATGTATGAAAACGTTTGACTAGTACCTTATATTTACAAGGCTCGGTGAAGAGGGAATTGTTTTTTTTGGATCATTTAAGGGGGATTCCAAAAAGAATCCTGGGTGGAAAAAAGACATTCGTTGTGTTTTTTTTTTTTTTTTTTTTTTTTTTTTTTTTTTTTGCAGTAGCAGAGGAAGTAATGCATTTGTTTGAAGTCAAGGACTGATATACAAAGTATACCCAAATCTGCACATCTGCCTATAGAGAAGGGCTGATTAATGTTCTTGTGCAAGCTTTATGTCAGAGATCCTATCGTGTGTACTAATTATACTTTCTCCTTTCCTACAGCATCTTGTGTGTGTCCTTCAGGACTTGCTGATTTATTAGCTTGGAGAATTTTTGGTTTAAAGATGGAAAAGCTACAGACACGTTGGTCTGTATGCATTTAGTTTACTCATAGCACTTGCATACAGCATAAATTCTACTGAGTGGAGTTCATGAAGTATACAACAGAGGCTCAATAACAAAACAAGCTAGCACATATAAGGTAAAAATAGACACTCCATATTCAGTGAAAAAAAACAATTATCTAAATCCAGGATAAACAGCCTGGTGGCAATGCTGATCTCTCATCCATTTATTCATGCAGCCTCATGACCAAAGGTAAAGTGCATGCCTCTTGGATTTAACTGAAAAGCTAAAGACCATTTTAATTTTATTTTCATTTTATTCACATTTAACTGCTCAGAAGGAATTATTGACTGGCTTTAGCTAAACAACCACCAGTTTATTTTCAAGAGTAAAACTGAGCACAGGGGATTTTGTGAGGACTCTGTTATTATTCTATATTGCTGCAAATGTTGTGAACATGTACACTCTTGGGCAAAAAAAATGGACCAAACCCCAACTTGGAAAACGTATTTCTGGAGCAGATTTTCTCACTTGTTTACCTCGGGACTTGCACGAGTTCATACTCTACTGTACCTGTCGGTCACTTCTGTTTCTATTTAAGAGCTTGTTGTCAGGTTTGTGATGAGCTGCATCTAATTTTTTATGGGGGAAAAGGAAATCCTTTTTTGTTTTCTGCATACAAGACGATATACAGTAATTGAACTTTACAGTTTCCGTTTCCCCACATCACTTTGCTGCACCAATGAGATGTGAAAATGGTATTACAAGCCTCCTGAGTGACACCTTTCATTCATGCTCATTTTCTGACCAGTGATTTGTTGTAAGCTCCATCAAAAGTATGTTCTTTTTTGGGGTTTGCCCTGTTTTTTTGCAAAGGAGTGTATATAAAAACATTATTATACAGTTTGTGTTTTTAGAACATCAATAATCAGTCTTAATTCAACAGTAATAACAAAGTGCTATCATTATTTCGATTAACTCTTGGACCACAGGTGCCTTTGACCAAAGTGATCAAAACAACCTTGATTATTAATTATATAGTTAGGACTATCTTTATTTCATGAACTGTAATCCACTCAACACTGAGGAAAAACTCAGTTTGGTAATGAGAAAAAAATGGAATTAAACCTCACTATTCAGTGCTTCAAGGCGAAGCACGGCGGTGTCCTGCTTTGTACAGTGACCTCACAGCAAAGTCATTCTACATTTGTATCTTGCAGCCAAGTGGGGCTTTCTCTGTGGGACCTGCACATTCTCCCTATACCTGCATGAACCTCCTCTGGGTGTTCCAGTGTCTTCCTGTAGTCCAAAGACATGCAGGACGGGATTTAGCTGGGCATTTTCAAACTATCTGTGTTTGTTCCCAATTGCTCACTTCCATGCCCACAGCTTGTGACTGATTTCACGTGTCATCTTATACTCATCCCCATTTCTTTATTATACTGTATGTGTTCAGCTGTTTCTACTCATCTTACATTAATGGCCTGTTAATGCATTTCTCATCAAATTAATATTTTCAGGGTGGTTCCACATATCCTGTCTCCCTTATCTGTTCTGAATGATTCCAGATTTAATCCGGTTTGATAGACCTGGACTTGCAAACTGAGATAAGATAAAATATATAATACTGTTGGAATTCATTTAATACATTTGGTTGTTCACTCAGCATTGGTAACACTTCAGTTATGCTATTTATAGTGCTAGGTAAGCCCTTCATGAGATCTGACAAAAAATAAGATTGCTTCTTTTTTTAATAGTTTTTCTGTCAGGTTGATATAACACTGGAGATTTTATTTTAAACTAAAGTTGTCTCATGGCATTTTCTGCTGTAAATGAAAGTGTTATGACGGCTCTCTGTTACAGAGTACTCTTGGTATGTCAATGTGATAACAGCTTGCCAAGTTAGATTAACCGGAAGAATGAACAATGTAACAATAGAACTGTTGTATGTAATGAAGTGCATATGGTGGTAATGGTCCTTGTCTCACACCACCACTTCATGAATTATTTCCCAATAACAATACATTTGAAAATGTTTTGTTCCTTTTATGCCACAAAACTTAGAATGTTTAAGTTTATTAAATTAACAGCAAGTCATGCTTCTAAAATGTGTATTGTTACATTTACACTTACTGACCATTATAATCTACTGACACTGGAGAGAAATAGAGGCCAAGGATGGGGGAATCGTACCAGCCCCTACCTAGCCAAATGGCTAGGCTGTAGGTCAAGTTCAAAGTCAGCAAAATGGCCGCCAGTTGTTTATAATGTTATAGTAACCCTTTTCATAAACTTGTTTCAACCTTTGGTCCCAAGTTACTACCCTGAAACTCTGATATCTCAAGCAGTTCTTGAGATATAGGTGTGCATAGCCACAAAACAAAAGATGAAATATCATATATTTTTAAGGTCAGAGCAAGGTCACAAAGTTTTGGAGATATTTTCTATGTTAAAATTGAAATTGCCAATATCTGATTAACAAAGTGGGGCAGCAAGGTGGTGTAGTAGTTAGCACGTCCACCTCACAGCAAAAAGGTCCTAGGTTTGAGTCCCAGGCTTGCCGAGGGTGTTTCATCTGAATTAGTTTACACCTGGTGGAGTTTTTTTATAAACTGCACTGAGTACCTACAGCAGGAAAAATATATTTGTGTGCCTTCATACGGGTAGATAGTCTCTTTCGTGTCCTTTACTAGGAAACTTGTCACAGATGTACGAAAGTATCTATACCCCATTGAACTTTTTTTGCATCTCTTTATCTTAGTCTTTAATAAGGCACCCATTTTGGCAGCCCCACAGGTGAGAGAGACTCTTTATACAGTGTTTTCATTTGAAATATATTGGAAGAGATACAGCGAATGATTTTACTGCCATCACATGGTGTTTATATACATGATCACACTGGCTTATAGATACAGTCTTTAGTTTGTGTTGTATCAGTATATATGTATTCTTTTTTTTACTACCATCACAAATACAAGTGTTATAAAAATTTACCAACACAAGTAGCCTTTTTAATGCATTAAGTGCAATTGAAACACACAGAAATCAAGTTTAATAGTACTTAAAGTATTTTTTAAAATATGTTTTAAAAAAAGTATGTTTATATGCTCTTCTCTGTTGAGCATTGCATATCCCTCAATTTATCTTGTGAGAATATACTGAAAAATAAAACAAAAATCTCTATATTTAAAAATATAGATAAGATAGGCTCCAGGTTCCCCACAACCTTAGGAGGATAAAGTGATTGAGAGATTAATGAATAATTGAATAAAAATAATAAAAATCTAGTTTCAGTTTGTAGTAGTATATAGTGATTAAAATATGTTACTAAACTAAGAATCTTGTTTTAGTTTGCTTTATGTTTCTGTGTAGCATATGCTTAAACTCTTAAGGTGATTTAAAGAGATGCTGTTACAAAGCTCATACCTGCACATGTGTGCTCTTGGACCTCATCTGCATCCTTCATAATTTTGAAAATGTAGTAATTAACCCGTAAAATCTGGTTTTGTGCCTATTTTTGCTTATTTTCCTGTGAAGTATAAACTAAAACAATTATTGGACTTCGGCTCAGAGGATGTCGATTTGAATTGGAATTAGTCCCCTTGACATTTCTTCTCAGGGACTTTTTAGTGATATCCACCCCACCTCCACTGCATAATTGTTAATTATATGCTGAAAATAGTATATGTAGACACTACTGTTATTTTTCCAATTTGGCTATAATTAGTACACCCATTTAACACTTATGTAACTTATTGTTTATTTTTGGACTCTAGGAGGAGGTCAGACACTGAAGATCACATACTGTAAGTGCTAGACCTGGACCCAACCTTCAATCCTGGACCATCACACCACTAACACCATACACTCTAACCCACAGCCACCCTGAACTTATTTACCTTTTGCTCTACACCCTGCATTGGGAGACAAGTGACTGAACTGAATTTACTAAAGATTCAACATTCCTCTCAGGTCAGAGATCTTTGTACTGGACAATTCAAATAATGAGCTAAACTTTAATGCTCTTCCTCCTGTATACAACATTTAACTCTGTATTTCATCTGCAATATAGCTTTTTATGCTCACTTACTCACTCATGTGCCACATTGCTTAATCCTACCAGGGTTGCTGGAAGGCTGGAGCCTATCTCAGCTGTCATTGGGTGAAGGCGGTGTACACACTGAAGAGCTCACCAGACCATCACAAGGCCACCCTTGTATGCTGTTATTCACTGTTCTTTTAACAACATTCTCTTTCTGTTATTTACATAATTATGTTTAATGTTTTGTGTTACTAATTCTAAAAAAAAGGTAATATGTTGGGGAAAAGTACAATATTTCTAATAAAAAGTGTAATACACATATTTGAATTATTTAAATTTTTCCTTCTCATTCAGTTTCCTTCATCTGTATTTATTTATTTATTTTAAAGTGACAATGTTTATACCACTGTTGGTGGCACGGTGGTGCCGCACAGCAAGAAGGTCCTGAGTTCGTGTACCAGTGGAGTTTTCATGTTCTCCCCATGCTTGCGTGGGTTTCATCTGGGTACTCTGGTTTTCTCCCACAGTCCAGCCATGTCCATTCAGCTAACTATCTCTTCCAAATTACCCCTAGGTGTGAATGTGAGTGTGAATGGTTGTGTATGTGTTGACATGCAATGGTCTGGCGAGCTCTTTAGGGTGTACCCTGCCTTCACCCAGTGTTGCAGGCTCCAAGAAGGATTAAATAGTACAGCAAATGAGTGAGAGTGAGTATACCAATGTTAATGTCTCTCTGTTGACCTGTATAACAGAGGGCCACTAAACCTATTTATGTTGCACAGCCAACTATAAAAGGTCTCTACTGATGCTATGCCAGCACATACAGTATCTATCTCTCTCTTCTAACAGAAGACTACAAAAATAATTTTGGATTTTTATTTAGTCCAGTCGCAAAGTAAACTGAAAATAAGACACAGAAGCACATATACCAAGAGCATGACGGAGTGGTTATTTTCTGCTTTTTCTATCACAAAATATAAGGCAAAAAATATGAAGTATTCAAAAATGAACACCTCTTGCCCAATATGTATACACAATACTATATATCTGGGGCAGCCGTGGCCTAATGGTTAGAGAAGCAGGTTTCGGACAGAAAGGTTACTGGTTTGATTCCTGGACTGACAGGAAAAGTGGGGGTGAGGGGTTGGGATGGCCTCCCCTTCCTCCACCTTCATGGCTGAAGTGCCCTTGAGTAAGGCACATAACTCCCAACTGCTCTCTGGGTGCCGCAATGTAGCCGCCCACTGCTCCTGTGTGTGTGCTCACTGTTTACGTGTGCACACTTTGGATGGATTAAATGCAGAGGTAAATTTCCCTTGCTTGAAAAGAAAATAATAATATACACTTGAAAAAAGAAGGCACACCCTCTTTCCGTTCTGTTTTTTATGCATCAAAACATAAAAACTGATCTGGTCCTTAACAGGTGATAAAGTTATCTAACCTCAGGTGTAAAACAACACACAACAAATTTCACCATGTTATTTATTTAGCAAAAATTAAGCCAAAATGTTGGCACAGTGTGTGAAAAAATCATGTACACCTTTAGGGCATCCATTCTTTTTTCTTGCAAAAATTTTTGAAAATGTCTTAAGGCCATGCGCTCTTAGTGCCCACACAGGCAACCCAGTAAGTGAAAGATATACTGCGCACGCATGTTGGCGCTGAGTGCACTTGGCAGAAAATTTTTCTTGTTTAGTCAGTGGTTTTCTTCTTGAGGAAAAATAGCCTTGTTTGTTGTGTTTTGTTTTTTACCCAAAAAAGCAGTTTATATATTGTATATTACGGCTGCTACTTTACTGAAAATAAATGCAAACATTTTTGGAGCTCTGCTTTTTATATTATACACTATGATCATTAGTCCTTGAACAATTTAACAGCCCATGGATCTTATTTGACTAATATCAGTTTATGTCTATTTATCTTCCTAAATGTCAAATTTCTGACACTTACTGTTAAACTATTAATAAAGAATAATGTCATTATTCCTTCTACATATTAGGTGAATGATAGAAGGGAGTTTGTGCCAAATCCAGGTGAGAAGAGTTTGATCATCTTTAGATTATTTTAATAATGTCTGGGTTTTTTTTAAAGCGCCATATATATACACATACATATATATAATAGATATATAGAAAATAAAACGCTGTGTTGCTGTAAGTACAATGGCAGAGTGAAATGAGGGCAGAGGTGAGACCAGAGCAGCGCCCCTTACCCCCCTCCCTCCTCCTCCTCCTCCTCACCCCGCCTTCATTCCTTCCTCTGTGCCGTGACGTTTCAGTCGGCGCGTGACGTCACCGACCGGCTGTTTGACTCGGAAGCTGCAATGCTCGAGCGAAACGCGTGAGGAAAAGAAAAATGACCGACAGCGACCTCGAATTCACGACCTAGAAAAAAAAGAGAAAGAGAGAGAGAGAGAGAAGCCTCGTTTTCCGTGTCCTCAGTGACAGAAAATCTCCCACCGACCAGCTCCAGCCGTCCTCCATTTCCAGCTCCACACCGACGGTGTTTTGGTGATTCGGTTTCATCGTCGCGTCGTCGAAGGAACTCGGTCGGCCGGGCGGTTAACGCAGCGTTCAAGGGTCGCTACTTGTTCCTGTTCCCATTAGATTGTGAAGCCATGGAGAATGCACAAACACCCGAACACAACGGAGCACCGACTCACTACACCAACGGTCTGTTGAACGGGTTTCACCCGGCGCAGTCCGGTCCCAGCGGCGGTGGTAGTGCTGGTACCGGAGGAGGAGGAGGAGGAAGCGATGATAGTGGCCCGAACGTTAGCGCTGGTGGCCATAATGGTATCGAGAATTTCCACCATCTTCACCACCAGGATGTCGCGCACAACAACGGCTCTCCTGCCAAGCGCTGCCGGCTCCGGAGACGGATGGACTCGGGAAGAAAGCACCGACCCCGTAAGTCGCGTCTCCTCCTCCACAGCATTTATCTCCTCTTCCTTCAACATGGACCGAACAGAAACAGCACCTCACACACATCTAACCAGGTTATAATGATATCAGACCACACACCAGTCTGGATCTAAATCAGTGAAGTGTGTACTGTTATTAATAGGCCTATAATTAAGGGAGATGATTGAATGGGCAGGTGATGTAAAGGTGTCGACTCAGGTGAGGCTCAGCAAAACGTTTATTTTGCTTCTGTATTTGTGTATTCAAACGTGTGAAGCTTAGGGAAAGTATTACTAAACACATTTTCCTGTTTATTATCTCCATTTTATCTTGAAACCGTCTCCGCCACCGCGTCCTTGATTTCCCATTTTTCCCCCAAGAATTCAGAGTAGAATTTTACATCTAAAAATCAAATACACTCGACAGATCATCCTGACAATCCACCAAAAAAACCATGCATTTTTACATTAAAACGCTGACAGTCATGTCTGATATCTGGCATATGATTAACATATTGAATTATGCCCAGAAAATGGCCCTGAGTGCATTGTGTTGTGAAATCATGTCTGTGCTCCGGAGTCTGGATTTGATTGGCCGCCACAGATTCAGGAGATGTGACAAAAACACGACCACTCTGATTGACGTGGCTCCTCAGCCAATCAGAAGCGAGTCCCAGAAAAGGGGCGGGTAGATAGGTCAGTACAATCGAATGGAAGATACAGACTTCATCTGTTCACACAAGACGTGAAATGTTCCTCTGTTCCAGCAGCATATCGTCTTTCAGTTTTCTGTACAGCCTTATTACTAAACATCCTGCCTCCCCCTGTGTGTGTGTGTGTGTGTGTGTGTGTGTGTGTGTGTGTGTGTGTGTGTGTGTGTGTGTCCTTTATGTGTTCTCTCTCTGTGCCTGTGCACTACATTGCACTCACATGGAGGGAGTAAACACACCTTTCACCTACATCTGCTCCAGCCAGTAATGCCCTTTCTTTTGTTGGACTGGGGTTAAGGTTCCTTCATAAACTCAGTAAGGCTTCACTGTTAGGGACCAGAGATAAGAATTGTAAGGAATAAATAGTAGCAAACAACCTCACTAAGAGAGGACCTCAAGTCCAGGGTGATCCCTGTCACCATTAAATACAAATCGTTATTTGCAGTAATGTTTATGTTGTTAACTAATTGAAAGTCTGTAACAAAAGGTGAATTCTTAATAAAAGAGACTTATTCCTCTTGGATATGGAGCATGAAAGAGTCTGTCTCTAAAGTCTTGCCCTATCTTTCTTTTGCTTTCTTTTTTTTTTCATATTTGTAGCACAGTTCTGTAGTTGCGCTCTACTACATTATAGTCTTCTGGTTACATTCATTTCTACCTTGTTTGGCAGAGTGCAGACACCCCAGGAAAACTGTCATCTCAGACACTGCTTCCAAACATTTTATAATGTCCTTATATCTTACATTTAAATATTTCTACCTACCGAGTACAGACTTTGCTTAAACTTTGTTTTCACCCTAAAGAAATTGTGGTTCACATCTGCAGTCCAAGCAATTATCAACATTACAGCTTACAATTGCTAAGGGCAGTGATGGCTCGCTGGTTAATTCTCGGGCTTACTCATCCAAAGTTCAGAGGCTCAAGTGCCAGCACCAGTCTGCCACTGTCGGGCCCTTGAGCAAGGCCCTTAACCCTCAATTGCATAAAAATGATAAATGTAAGTCGTGTTGGATAAGAGCATCTGCCAAATGCTGTAAATGTAAAAATGAAATGTTTAACTCTAATATCATTCAAATCCAACAATAATTTAAATACAAAAGTGAATTACATAATTATCCCATTTGCTCTCATTGTGTCTTAATTTTATTAAAAAATAATAATAAATTCACAAAATATTGCAAAAGTGCAGGTATGTCTGTAGGGCATATGTGTGAGGCAGGTATGAGAAATAGCTGTTTCTAATGGTGCTAATGGTGTATTTTAGCCTTCCCATGGTTTGGCATGGATATCGGAGGCACTCTGGTGAAGCTCGTCTACTTCGAACCGAAGGACATCACAGCCGAAGAGGAGCAAGAGGAAGTGGAGAGCCTGAAGAGCATCCGCCGCTACCTAACATCCAACGTGGCATACGGCAACACGGGCATCCGTGATGTGCACCTGGAGCTGAAGAACCTGATCATGTGTGGCCGCAAGGGCAACCTGCATTTCATCCGCTTCCCCACACACGACATGCACAGCTTCATCCAGATGGGCCGTGACAAGAACTTCTCCAGCCTTCACACTACCCTGTGTGCTACTGGAGGGGGAGCCTACAAGTTTGAGGAGGATTTCAGGATGGTTAGTAAAAAATAAATAAGCACATAATACATTTTGGACTCAAAGGCTTGATCTTCCTACATGTGGTATTTTGGCCACAAAAATGATGATGGCTTAAAAAGGCTAAAACTAACTTAAGAATAATTTCTACTGTTGTTTGTACACCTATCCAATCAGCTCAAACTAGTTCTCAGGTTTGCATATTTCTTCTGAGGTATGGGATGGGCAGCATTGCTAAGAACATTGATACTGCTCATATTACTTCTTGGAATACGCACAATGAGATTCAGTACAGTATCTGAACCATATAGATTTTGTATTTGGGTCATTCTCTGAAACTGGTACCATAAAGTGTGACATTCACAATCCCCAAGTTTCAATATTGACCATAAATTTATGAACCACTGTTACAAAGACAGTAAGAGAACTTCATGCACATAACTGCACGTTTATTAGTAACAAACAGGAATAAATACGTTTTTAACACCAAATTCATATTCAAGTTCATTCACGTATGGACACCAAATTCATCCAATTTGTTTTTGGTGAATAAATTAATTACTGCTTGACTACGTGTGAAATAAATACACTTAAGGAGGAACTCAATTGTACAGCGAACGTTGTAACATGGAACCGCACCCCTCACAGGAAAAATGGGTCGGTTTCTGTATGTAACTGGTGTGGACACCACTGGTTACACACTTAACAGTAAATTGATGTGCGATTCTCAGTCCACAAGGTAAGAAAAACAGGAATTTCTACGTTGGATATAAATTTGAATGCAAGATCACAAAAAAAAAGTCTCAATTTTCATCCACATATTGCAACCAATATTTCAGAAAAATTTAAATTTTTTATTTTTATTTTTTGATGGATGTATCCGAATTATTTTGTCTGACGTTGTATGCGTCCATGTGGTATGTTTTGTGCAGGGATTGCTCTTTTAATTCTTTATAGTTTTTGGAAAACATTAAGTCAAAATGTGAATCATTAAATTTGACCCCGTTTCAGAGAATGGCCCATATATATACTGTAGGATGCTTTGGAGAAGACCTCTGATTACCATCCATGCTAAAGCTATCTCTCACTGTGGCTGTGTATTTATTTTTAGGTGGCGAATCTGGAGCTGCAGAAGCTGGATGAACTGGACTGTCTGATCCAGGGCCTGCTATACGTTGACACGGTCGGTTTCAACGGCCACCCGGAGTGCTACTTTTTCCAAAACCCCTCTGATCCTGAAAACTGTGTCAAGAGGACATGTTGCCTTGACAATCCCTTTCCCATGTTGCTGGTAAACATTGGCTCAGGGGTCAGCATCCTGGCAGTTTACTCCAAAGACAATTACAAACGGGTCACAGGCACCAGGTAAATAACTCCAGGCCTATGGAAACATAACTATACTTGGAAACCCAGCAGTACCTAAATCTTTATATTAAAATTTTTAAGCATTATATAATAATAATAATAATAATTATTATTATTATTATTATTATTGTTGTTATTATTAGTGGTGGTGTTGGTAGTGTGTGTTTTTGTTTTGTTTTTTTATATACGGTTGTTAGTAAAGAAAGCAGCTTATTACATTAGAGCAAAACAATATGGATCAAGTGTGACTGTCAAAACCGTCTGAGGGACTGCGACTGTTTCCACAATATTCTAATTTTAATTTTAGCACAATTTAATTTTTGTACCTGAGACTTGTTTCTATATTTTAAAAAATTGATAAAGGTCAGTAAACAGCAGTAAATGAAACTAAGTCAATATTTTCCATGATAACCTTTGCTTTTACAAAAAAAAAAACCAAAAAACAATGGTCTGTTTTGTAGTTATAAAAGGAAATATGCTGGTATGTTTCACTGAGAATCTTGCAGGCCCATTTTACGTAGATACTGTATGTATGTATTGTAGGTACTCCATAATAATTTAAAAAATGTTGAGTCTCTGGTATCTTCAGAACTGACGCACCTTGCTGAAAGTATGTGCATCCTTTGTTGATTGTTGTTTATTATCTCTGGTATGTAGATCTGTGCTACACAATAGCCTGAAATTCTGGATTAGAAACAATTAAACTACCTTATAGACAACTTCATATCAGGAATAAAACATCATGCATTGTTATTGAATCATGGATGATGGATTCCCACATAGAACACGTCCTAAAATGATTTATTTTTCTTGCATTCGAAGCAGTTTACCAGGTGATTAAAAATACTATTAGTAAATAACCCATGATTCCTTTTAAGACTTTAGAGTTACGTTTAATGTTCTGGAATGTCTGTGCAGTAGGTTAGTTGCTCATATCATTTATAGCGGTTATAAATGTTTATTCAATAACCAATGTCTTTCTTCTTATTGAAATTAATGAGACAGAACATTACGTGTATAACACTGGCAGTAAAACATAACCCCTCTCTGTCTCAGTTTGGGAGGAGGCACATTTCTCGGCTTGTGCTGCCTGCTGACTGGCTGCGAGACATTCGAGGAGGCTTTGGAAATGGCTGCGAAAGGGGACAGTACCAACGTCGACAAGCTGGTTAAAGACATTTATGGTGGCGACTACGAGCGCTTTGGTCTTCAGGGGTCTGCTGTAGCATCCAGGTGCCAATTTTCTTTTCATCCACTCATGAAGTCTTGACAGTATTACAAAGTGTTTATAGATACATAGAGGAATCCTTATGTTATACAAGAGCATTTCTATTCTCCTTTTAGTTTTGGCCATATGATGAGCAAGGACAGACGTGATAGCATCAGCAAAGAAGACTTAGCCAGAGCTACTCTTGTCACCATAACAAACAACATCGGTTCCATTGCCCGCATGTGTGCTGTGAATGAGGTTGGACCCCTTTTTTTGTAAACGTATTTGAAATTTAACATGTTTATGAATCAAATTATTCATTGTGACGTTGAAGTTATTCTGTAGTTAGTCTGATAATTTATTTATTTACATCTAGCTTCTGCTCTGTACTAAATTCCCTTTATTAAAGTGAAATGCATATAAAATCTCTCCCATATACCCCCAAAGGGAAGCATTTCGAGCCTGTGGGAAGCAGATACTGTTTGCTTTCAGCTTCTTTACAGTGTTGCCTTGTGGCATGGAGATCAAGCAGCATTGTACAGGGCTATCAAAGCACACAGAGCAACATATTCCCACCATACTACGGTCCTTACTGTATGCTGATGTATGTGTAGTCATTAGAAAATGGCAGTTCTGTAGCTCACAGGTTACATTTACTGTTTTTATTATTATTATTATTATTATTATTATTATTATATTTTAAGTGCTGCAGTGCACCTGTGAGACTTATAGCCAAAACTGTACTTTATTCTTTATTTTTCCAAAGTCATAGGTTATTCTATTACAGCCAGTATTTCAAATATACAGGAAGTCCCAGACATTTCCAGCAGGGGGTGTTGTGAGGTTGAAAGTAAACGTGATCCTGTTTACACTTATACCCTGGGGTAACAATTTGTTGTGCTGACAGTGTACATTAAATACTATATAATTGTTAACAATTTTCAGTGTCGTTTCGAGGCAGATGGGCACAGACAGGCCTTCATACTGCTTATAGAGTGCCAAAGCTGTGATATTTGTTGATATGAAATGAATCAGTGTTTTATCCCAGAGTGAAGAGTGCTGTAAACCACTTACCCTGTGATGATCTGTAAACATGAACACATGCAGAATGTGTGCTCTCTCTTTCTCTCTGTGTGTGTGTGTGTGTGTGTGTGTGTGTGTGTGTGTGTGTGTGTGTGTGTGTATGTGTAT
>JBCNYH010000021.1:26987526-26997764 GCA_039654325.1 Tandanus tandanus
TCTTTTACATGCCTCTCACCACAGACAATGAGAGACATGGCTGGCATTTGATAACCCAGTTAGCTGCACTGGGGGGGGACAGCAATGACAACCCGCTGATAGTGGGACTTGAACCCCCGACCTTGGGCTCAGTAATCCAGCACCCTACCACCGGGCCACCCCTGCCCCTTCTGGAAGTTTATTCAAGACCAAAAGAGCCAAAACACCATAAAAAAAGACCTCCAGTGACTTGAATGCTTTTCACCGATGCCTCGGCACAATTAAGAGAAGATGGACATTTGGGACTTACACGGCTCAGGAACTTGGGTATCTTTTTTTTTTGTTTGCAGTATATACTTTCAGGCAGAAAGGATGGTGGTGGCCATTTCCCATGTCTTTGCGAGTCGTTTTCCTATCATTCGTTCATCCATACAAGCATTCCAAGGCCAGCATGAACCCGCAACTCCTTAACAAAGCTATCACCTATACTTATTTTTTGTGACTTTTCCTTTGTTTTTCTTGGGGGTTGCGGTTACAAAAATACCATATAAACAACCTCATTAGTTCACTTAGTACATCAAAGCCTCGCTCTGGAATGTCTCTGTACTGATCTAATGCTTGGTTAATAAGTAGTATATATTTATCATTTTCTTCTGATGTGTGCAACTTGAATGGTATATACACCAGTGTGCAAAATGCTTTTGGACCTCTATGTTTAGTTTTATTTCTTAATTCGCAGTAACACATTTATTCATTCATTCATTCATCAATTAGCTAAGCCTCTTAATCCTTATTAGGGTCACGGGAAGGCTGGTGCCCATCACAGCTGACTCTGGGTGAAGGCAGGGTACACCCTGAACAGCTCGCCAGACCATTGCAGGGCCAACACACACACAACCATTCATACTCACTCTCAGCAATTTGATCGAAAAGGGGCAATTTGCCTACTGTTCATGTTTTTGGACTGTGGGAGGAAACTGGAGTACCCGGAGGAAACCCATGCAAGCAAGGGGAGAACATGCAAACTCCACACAGAAAAGGCCTGAGCCCAGGAATCGAACCTGGGACCGTCTTGTTACGAGGCGAACATGCCAGCCACCGTGCAGCCCCACAGTAACACGTTGTTTAAAGAAAATTGATAGTGATTTATTTGTCAATTTCTGAAAGTGATGGACGAGTGACAGATTTGTCTTTACTTGTTATGAATCTTGAATCGTGTTAGTGCAAATAAACTAACTAGTGGGTGTAAGCGTTTGATATTTATGCTCACTCTCACTCACTCATTTGCTGAACCACTCAATCCTATTAGGAGCCTATCTAAGCCGACACTGGGCGAAGGCGGGATACACCCTTCGTATCAGGGACGAAGAACACACACAACCATTCTCACACACATACACTCACACACACACAACCACTCACACCTAGGAGCAATTTGAAACAGTCAATAAGCCTAATGTGCATGTTTTTGGATTGTGGGAGAAAACCGGGGTACCCGGAGGAAACCTGTTCAGTTCTGGGGAGAACATGCAAACTCCTCACAGAAACGCCCGAGCCTGGGACTCAAACCCAGGACCTTTTTGCTGTGAGACGGACATGCTAACCACAATCCCACCGTGCTGCCCTAATATCTAAGCTGTATGTTCAAACTGTAGTTATTAAAAAAAAAAGTACAGAATCTAGTAAAATGCAAACTTTTGCTTTGAGTCATATACTATAATCATTTCCTGCTTCTCATTTTTCAACATGTCACAATTGATTTATGGCTAATGAAGAGCACAACAGACCAGATATGAGCTCCCTGTAAACAAACCTGTCTTGGCTATGATTTACTGCACCAAGTCCCAATTTTTTCTTGTGTGTGTGTGTGTGTATACACGAAAGGTATTGTTTCAGGTTTTTTTTTTTCCCGGCCCAGTCAAGGTCATAACCTATTGTCTGTTCTCCTGATGCCAGATTTCCCCCATTATAGTCATAGACATTTCCTTCCCAATTCAATCTACTACACTAGGTACCGTGCAGAATATTCATCACTGAGACTGAGTATATATCTGCAGCATTTATATTCAGACTCTGACTAAAGAGGATTAAGTGACTGAAGAAGCTGATTAAACTTGAAGAAGGGAATGAAATTAAAATATTTCATAAAGTTCAAGAGACCAAAAAAACATAGTTAAAAATTGGGAAATATTTTTTTTTGGATCAGCCTAGTTTTGTTGCACCTGTTTTTGTACCATTAGAACCTCAATTCCTGGAGTGGAACCTGATGCACGTCGACTGTTGTACGCCATCTGACTGAAGATTTTAACACCAAGTTCTAAGATGCTTTTCTGCTCACCATGGATGTAAAAAGTGATTTGAATTACACTAGACTTCCTGTCAGCTTGAACAGCCCTGACATTCCATTCATCACACTCAGATTAAGTAGGGGGGTGTAAACTTCTAATATTTATGCTCACTCTCACTCACTGATTTGCAGTACCAGAAGGAAACCCACACAAGCTCGGGGAAAAAATGCAAAAATCCACACCGAAACACCTGAGCCCCGGACTCGAACCACTACGCTACTGTGCTGCGATCAGTGCTGTCAGAAATACTTGCTCCTGATTATAACTCTTCTACAGTCAAAAGAACACAAATTTCTTTTTTGCGTTCTGTTAATATTAAGTGACTTTCTTTCACCGAATCTGCACGTCTTTTACTTGCTACATGTTCTCTCTCTCTCGCTCTCTCTCTCTGCTGTATTCACAACTATGTAAGGACATTTCAATTCTATTATTGCAGCAGGAACCTGATAAAATAGTTGACATGGTGATACAAGCACCAAATTTGGTCTGATACATCCTTAAACTATATTATATTCAAATACTTAGTGGTCAATTCAGTGGGAAAAAAAAAGGCTAAAATATTCCAAAATGTTAAAATGAAAATTTCTGTCTGTTCAGTATCATAATTTTTTTTAAATTTTTTTTTTTACACAGTACATGCACAGGCTCAGAACTTTTCTAGGGCACATTATAGACACATTTCCTGACAGCCTGTAAATTGTTTAGATTCATTCCTCTATGCATGTACAGCTGCATAAAACGGTGCATGACAAAGAATAACTTTTTTGCAGTTCCAAGAACAACCTCCAGTGTTTTCATCAGCAGATGGACAAATAGACAGACTAACTGATAGGTGGGATGGATATTAGTTTTAGGGAATATTCATTCATTCATTAATTTTCTAAACTGCTTAATCCTAATTAGGGTCACGGGGAGGCTGGCACCCATCTCAGCTGACTCTGGGCGAGGGCGGGGTACACCCAGGACAGCTCGCCAGACCATCGCAGGACCAACAGGGAATATTGAAAAGGTTTTATCATCTAGTTAATATAGTTTACAAATTTTAATAACAGTTTGATATATACTATAATACAAAACTGCTATTTTGTTTTCATAGCGGCCATCTTTAAAATTGCGGAAGTTGCAGTGGCCAGCAATGAATTGACTACCATCCGAAGATTCTTCTTATCAAGTATCATGCTTCCATTACTAAGTAAGTTCTCGCTCTCTCTTTATATATATATATATATATATATACACACACACGCACACGAACTGTCTTTGTGAAACATTTCACACCGTTTGAATACGGGGAACTAATTGTACCCCTTTACATGGTGTCTTTATTATTATTATTATTATTATTTTGGGATATAATGTATTAATCCCACAAGGGAAATTAGACTCTACTTCTAAATCATCCAAAGTGAGCACACACACACTCCGAGCAGTGAAGATTAGATACCTTGCTTAAGTGCACTTCAGCTGAAGATAGGGGAATGCGAGGGTTCTGCTCACTACTCTTGCCACCACACAATTTTCCTGCCTGTTCGGTCTTCACATGCTTTTTAAAATTGCTGGTGTTAAATTTGGCAACACTGGTGCCACCCTTCCATATTTTTATTTTACATAACCTACACTTCGATTTTTTTTACTAGTAGGAAAATACTGGTTGTTCCACATGGCAGTAGACAGAAGCTGACAAGATCAGTGGGTTTTCTCCAGCACAGAAAAAGTGTTGATTTCAGGGATCAATTTGTGTAAAATCAGTTTTATTACGTGATATTGGATTAGTTAGATAGGTTGATACTTTATTAATCCCAGAGGGAAATTCACAGTTTCCAGCAGTACTTACAGTAAACACTGAAGCACAGACAGGGGTTCTCTCTGATACCAATCAGACATTTTTTTGCTGATATCGATGGCATTTTCGCTGCTAGTATCTGTATCGGCACAACTCAAATTAAATGCTTTCATTACAAACAAACTAACTTCTCGGCTCTTTAAGGTGATTTAAAGGCTTTATCTAAGGGTCATGATCTATTGTTTGCTAACTATAAACTGCACTTGTCATTGTATGTCTCAGACTTGTTTAAATACCTAACTAAATAACAAATCCGTCTTCTCTGTTTAACTGGATCTTTTGGAAAATGATAGAATTTACTACTGCACGCTAGAATAAAACACTTATCCACTGAATACTGATAAATATAGTTATGCTTTTCCGTCAGTGCTATTTTTAACAATTGTTTGTTTTGATCCAGGGAAAACGACACCATGGGTATTTGACACACACTGAAGCTCTTGTAGACTAATAAACATGATTTTAGTAGCAGAAACACTAGTAGATACAACAATTTATAAATGATGTAGAGCTGGCCTGCATCTGACAGGCTGATAGAATGAATACACTTGAAGGGAATATGTTGAAATATTGTGTTCTAACACAATCAAGAGAGATGGCACTAGAGATAAACAGATGGTAGTCAGCAAGGCTGGGGTTTGAATGATAAAAGAAAAGTATATGTTACTGCTGTGTAGGGAGTTTATTAGGCATTTTATTTAAGGTGCGCTCACATAATCATGAGGAAATCGGTACACATCGGAGGACGTTGTAGAATTTTAGGGAAAACTTTGGGGAAGAGTGACATATTTTGCGAGAGTTGAAAAATTTGGTGGGTTTTTTTGTGTGTGTGTTTGGAGTACATTAAGGAAACACGAAAAAATCAGAGTAACATCAGTACACATTGGTAGTGACCAGTGCAATATTCCAGTCATGTTTCCAGTAAATTCTCTAGGTTTTATTTATTTATTTTTTATTTTTTTGTACGGTGTCGGAGACACATCATTGCAAATCGGAGTGACATCGGTATCGATTGTAATAACATTGGAATCGTATCAGAATATGATCAGCGCAAATCGGTATCGTGTGACGACATGATCGTGTCATCTTCCTCTTTAAATAAGAGGTGATCCCTGGCTTGGCTAAATAAATCAGACATAGAATTAGAAATATGATAAATGCTTTTAGGTCACATATATGCTTAAAATAAATAGACATGACTTTCAGTGTGTAGTGCTCTTAACCTCAAGCCTTGTTTTGGTTTTAGAAAATTGAAAGGGTTGTGTTTGTTGGGAACTTCCTGCGGATCAACACAGTTTCGACAAAGCTGCTAGCGTACGCCATGGACTTTTGGTCAAAAGGACAGTTAAAAGCCCTGTTTTTGGAACATGAAGTAAGTGTTAGACGTTTGTTAATGTCTATAATATTTAGAAAGAAGTTTGTTTGATTTTGTTTATTTTTTGCTTTTGGTTACTACTGCCTGAGTCCTGATTCAAACTATTGGTTCTGCAAATAATGGAGAGATGCTAAGCATGCTGTATTTGACAAAATGTTGTTCTTGCCAACACAAGTTCTTCTTCTGTGTGCAGGGTTATTTTGGGGCTGTTGGTGCCTTCCTAGAGCTACTGAAGATGACAGATGACCTCTGAAGCATTTAAGAATTCCTGAACTTTCTAACCAGAAGCTGCTCTAAGATGTCAAAGAAAGCCTCCTTCTATAACCAGGAAAAGCCACTTCAGCTATCTAAGATGCCTGTATACTTCCCTGTTCGAAAGCTTAATGCAAGTCTAATGTAGACGTCTGTATCGGGTTTGGAGAGTATTGTGTGTATTTGCCATTAAAAGAACGGTACAATCTGCTGTAAGATAAAATGATAAAAAAAAAGATGGTTATGTCATTAGATGATGCCCAATAAGCCAAAATCTGCTGATGTTTTTAAACGGATGCTGAGCACTTCTGCAAAATCCGTGTTGCGCTGTATGTTTTAAATATTTGGTATAGATCATGACTTGATAGAACAAATAGATTCAAAGGAATCTACTTTGTCTCCTCTCCTTGTCTTAAGTCATGGTTCCATTGTATTATAGTCTTCTTTACTTTGTCCAAAAAATGCTTCAGTGAGATTTCTGGTTTTAAAGGTCCAATAAGTAAGCTTTTACTATTTACCGTTAACACTTAATGGTAGATTATGTAAGAAAATAATAAGGAATGAGGCTATAACTTCATTATCATAGGAATGAGCTGATAGCCATAATAAGAAGTGATGCATGATATGGGCAGTTGACTCCCTTTTCCCTTTATAGCAGTCACGTTGGAGTTACGTCCAGTTCACATCTTGCAAAAACTAAAAGAACGTGACCAACCACAATCAGCAGTTAGTCAGTAATATGCAATGTACAGCAAAGCCAGTAATTCCCTGATTAAGATGTGAGTGTTGGTATGCACACCTCAGTTAACTAAACACTGTGGTCCAGCATTAGTGTAGACAGGTGACCAAGGTCTGATTGCCAGGACAGGAGATTTGAGCATGTTACTTATTGGACTTTCATCTTTACATTAAAAATATACCGTTCAAAAATTCCACAGGACAATATAGCAGCATTAACAAATCCAATTAAATATATAGTCATTGTCATCAATAGGTGTCATTTTGAGTTTTCTCCACTTGACAATTTAGAAGCTATATATTTTGGGACCAAGATTTTTACCGTTTACCAATCAGCAGCTTGGTAGTTGATTTGGTAGTTGATTTCGAATAGTTGAATGCTGATTTATTGAACAATAACACTATGCTCAAGTTTTTAATCCCATAATCTGACTGATGAATTGCTCGCCGAATGACTACTTCACTTACATGACCATAATTCTTTTTACCTTTTGAGGTGTTCTTACACTGTAATAGATGTGTGTTTTAATTATTTGTTTTTATTTAAACCCTTTTTACAAGTTGTGTCATTTTAGCGCTAGTCATATTTGTGGCATTGTATGATATCATAGTTTCACTTGAAACTCTAAATTGAGCCTCGACACACGTCTCCTGCCTTTTTTTCCCCGCCTTTCCAACAAATGCCTTCATTGACCTCTCTGTACTTTTCATCATCAAAGTTCTGCCTGTAGGTGGAAAGCGTGCTGGGAAGCTAAATACTGAAAAATCTAGATAGTCTGGAAAATCCGGTCATTGTAATGAGTTCACAAACCTAGTGCTTACTGGGATGGGTTGTTCTTACCTTACTCCAGTGTGTGTATGTGTATCTACATTTGCAAAGAATGTGACAAAGGTTTAATTTATGCAGAATATCAGTAACACAATTCTGCTAACTAACTTTGTAGTATTTAAGGCAAATATACAGAGTGTTAAGCTATTCATGGAAAATGAAGTCAAACACTAGTAATATTTTCATGTCACCTCAAATGTCTAGTATTCAATCACCAGCTGTCAGCAGCCACATATTCATATTATATGTGTATTTAAAATGCCTCATGCTTTGAAACTCATTTGTAGCTGAATCCACACGACCTTTTAAGCTTCTGCTAACATTGTAATGCCAACGGGAATCACACATTCCCTTTTACCGTGTAGAGATTTGAACTGATATGTGATGCTGGAGTTCAGTCTGTTTTTTTCCCCTTGTTTTTTTTTCCACTTCATCCTTCCATCACCTCTTTTCAGTCCTCAGAATTGCCTTATGCTGTTGGACGCCATTTTGACCTCTGAGTATCTGTGTATGCACGATGGCAGTCCAACACAAAACTTTTCCTTTTCAATCAAGTGTTACTGGGTGCCTTTTACTAATGGAGACCAGACTTTTATCTGTGCATTTTCTTTCTTCATCTAGATGTCATTGTTAAATGTTGTGTTTGTCTGTTAATTTTTTTTTTGTTTTGTTTTGTTTTTTTTGTTTGTTTTTTTTTAGGAAATTGAATCCATATGTTAGTACGCACTGTTTTAAGCTCGGAGTCTACTACAACTATGCCAGGAAGAATGATATAAATACAAACCAGTGTGAATCAAGATGAGGCACTACAGTCTTTCCCATTATTGTTGAATATGTGCTTTGTACCAGGCTTTGTTTATTTGCATAATGCATGAATGGTAGAACTTAGCGTATCCCCAAGCATGTTCATTTTATGGTTTTGTTTGTTCATCCAACCTTTTTTTTGTTTGGTTTGTTTTTGTTGTTTTTTTTTTTTTCTTTTTTCTTTTTACATTCACACCAGCCTGTTTAGTCATAATGCATTATCATCTCAGACCTTTAAAGAATTGACCTGATTTAGTAATAAAATCCTTCCAGAATCTGGTCTTATTTTTAATAACAGACCACTGTTTGTTTCTTTGTTTCCTTTCAGCAGTAATGAGTACAACATGCCTGACGGTGTACCAGAATGTGCTTGGTCTCAGCTGTATGGCACATACCTTGTCTGTTAAAAAGGCAGTATATTACCATGCGTGTAATCCTTTCCTTCAGTGTTGTCACTGATCTGGCAGTGTGTGGACTGTGTTTACCTGTTCAAGAGGGGCCAGGACTAATTTTGCCCCATGTGGAATGAACAGATCGTTCCAACCTGCCCTAAAACTTCATGTCCTCTCATATCTCTTTTTTGACATTTGCCCCTGTTTATTCTTCAGATTTCCCTTGTTAACGATAAACCTTGTGAATAATTATTAAATGTGATAAATGTGTGAAAAATTCTTCCGTATGGTCTCGTTTAATGGCTCTGTGTGTGCATGTGTGTGTGTTTACTTATTCATCTCACTCATTTGCCAGATTGCTTAATCCTACTACTAGGGTCACCGGGAGGCTGGTGCCTATCTCACTTTAACACTGGGCGAAGACACAGCTCGCCAGAGCGACACACATAACCATTCACACCAACGTCCACATTGAAATACCTGATTAGCCTAATGTGCACGTCATTGGACTGTGGGAGGAAACCGGAGTACCCCGAGGGAACCCACGCAAGGACTCGAACTCAGTACCTTCTTGCTGTGAAGGTAACCACTACACCACCGTGTCACGCTTTGCACAATTTAAAATAATCTATATAATGAATAACTAGTACCAACACCTTCAGTCTTATTTGCTATCATCTGTATTCTTAGCTGTACAGGGCTCATGAATAATTCATCAGAAGGGGTAAGTGTGACCAATGGTGTATGCTGGTGTTCTGAACAGGGTTCTGACACAGTGCGCCCCCGGCAGTGAACGCTCCAGTACTGTCGCGTGTTTTTCTTCTGCTCTGTAGGAAGTTAGTGTGCAGCAGGTTGGCAGTTATTGCGGAAAGCGCGCGTGCTGGAGAGCTGCAGCTCCACACAACCATCTCACAACATGCCGGGTGGAGCCGCCTGTACAGAGCACGATGTTCCCGCGGGAGGCAGGTTTACCCCTGCGGGCAAATGATGGAGAAACCTGAAAAGTTACACGATGTTGAACCAGTTTGTGTGGTTTGAGTGTGGGTTCTGCAGGGCGGGTTAACTGCAGAGGCTGCTGCTGCTGTCTGAAGCGATGGTAAGCACTAATAACTTCTGTTTTCATTCTCATTCAGGTCAAACTTAAATCTGATTACAAATCTGCACGAAACTAAGGTTATTATAATAAATCATAATAATCAAAAAAACTATTTATATATTAATATAGAGTGTGAATGAAAAGTTTACCCCTTTATCACTAATCCAGGTCATATTTGGCCAAAACCTCACATAATAAATGTAGTTTATTACTTGTGTGTTTGTTTTGTGATTCGTTTTATTCATTTCCATATATTTATTTTTTAATTGGCTGTTAGGATGTTTTGCAGCGATAGGCTTGTCCTGATTGGCGGACAGCACGCTGGTACACTTTGCTTTGCAGTGCGCGCGCTGGCCTTAGTGCTTATATGTAATTAGCGGTGCTGGTGCAGAAGGTTCAAAGGGCTGACACATTTTCAAAAGGTAATGCACGTGGTGGGCGGCACGGTGGCTTTCCTCACAGCAAGAAGGACCTGGGCTCTCGGCAAGAGAACGTTTCTGTTTCAAGGTGTGAGGGGGGGGGGGGGGGGGGGGGGGGGGGGGGGGGGGGGGGGGGGGGGGGGGGGGGGGGGGGGGGGGGGGG
>JBCNYH010000021.1:27054099-27069171 GCA_039654325.1 Tandanus tandanus
TATAATACTTAAAATAAGTAATATATTAAGTAAGAAATGCACAATTTAAGTCCCATGAATATAGTAAATGAAGTAGTCCTTAATATTAGAATAACATTTAAAGTCACTTGAATATCATCTTCTCTTGCCAAGGAACAGCTCCTGGGCCCAGGAAAAGTCCTTCAAATGGTTCCTTTGGTTGGCGCCATCTAGTGAGTAAAATCTAAACTGTATTTATTTGCAAACCAAGTGTCTAGCCGGCAGAAAAATCAAGTTTACATCGAGAACAGGTCGAGTTAATGTCAAAATTAGGTCAAGTAGAGGTCATAGTAGAGGTCGAGTAGAGGTCATACAGGTCGACTTAGGTTGATACAGGTTGAGTTTAGGTCGGGACCAGGTCGAGTCGAGGTCAAGAAGTCTTTACACATCGATTCCGAGGCAAAAACAAACCGGCATCTGAGGCCACCTCGACCTCCAACTCAACCGACTCGACCTAATTTCTATGTAAACTCGACCTAACTAGACCTATTGTCGACCTGGTCTTGACTCCATCTCAGACCCAAGGTCGAGGAGGCAGTTGTGGAAAATTTTTGAGGTAAAAAATTTTTCAAAAACTTACTAGACCTGGCTCGACCTGACTCGACCTGGCTCGACCTCAAACTCGACTAACTCGACTTCAAACTCAACCTTGAGATCGAGTAGGTCAAGTAGCACAAAGTCGGCACTGGGACGTCACCTTTAGAGAGTGTGAGAAAAGAGAAGATTATCTTGGAAAAAACTTTTTTAACTCGCTTCTACTCCCATAATTTTCACTCTACATCAATAAATTTTACATCAAAATGGAGGAAAATGAAGGTGTGCTGGTTCTAACCATGTAACTTTAGAGTCAACAGCACTTGTAGAAGTGAAATGGCGAGCCTCTGACTGACAGCTGGACCAGAAAATACTCAATACAACTCAATACAAAATCGAGCTTTTTAAAATAATTTAAAATCATTTTGAGGGTCATCTTTAAATCGTGACTGATTAAACACTTTTTACAGTGCAGCGAAATAATTTATATCACCGTGTTCACCAAATTCTTAGCTCTCAAACGTTTCCAAAACCTCACTGCGATGGGAAATATGGTTTTGAAATTAGACCAAACCCGGCCCTCATTCCAAATTAATTGAAAAGTCCTGGTATAGAGCTTGGCTTAAACCCACAATAATGGGTAGAGTTAAAGCATATATGCTTTGATTCTTTGACTTATCACCACCTGTTTTGCCACAGCTACTTAGAAACCTGTGTAAACTGTGAGGAATTTCAGAACAGTTCAGCACGCCAGTTTTCAAGTATTTTTCTCAAAATTTCTTCAGGAATTTTTCTAGCTATAATTATTATTTAGACCAGTAGTAATAGTTTCATCATTATAACAACCGTGGTGTTTGTCAAAAAAGGTTTTAAATTAAATCTTCAGTGATTTATTCAAAATTTAAAATCTAATTGAGGGTTATTGATGCTTTGTTTACTCATAATGAGTAGTGCCAATCTGAAAAATTAACCTGGTCATGTTCCCTGCATGGCAACTATGAGATGGCATGGACAGACTGTGATTATACTCACTCGTTATGCTTGGGTGAGCAGACAATGGCAATGGCCTCAGGCAGCATCAGTTGATACGAGCTGTGTGTGTGCAGATCCACACTGGAAAGAAAAGCTGTCTGTGTGGGATGTGTCTGTAGGCATGCATATAAACACACACACACACACACACACACACACACACACACACACACACACACACACACACACACACACACACACACTCATTAATAACCAGCATCATTACATAATTGTGTTTTGCATGAACACTAGGTGACTTGACTGGGACTGAGAATGATTAGGGATGTTACCATGGTGACCCACTGCCTGAAGCACCATTATATTCAATCCAGCAGGTAATAGAAGCAACTCAATAGGGTCATTTTGAATAAACCCTCTCAGTTTTTTCAGTAACATCCCATTATAATTTGAAAATGACTCATCTTTCAAATCTGTACTTTGTTTTCTGTACCAATAAAAAAAAGGTTGGATGAAAAGAAAATGAGACAATGAGAATGGCAAAAGGTGTCCTACATGGATCCAGCCGAGGGTAAGTAGGTTATGGTGGTCCTGATACCCGAACAGCTCCTCCACATTCTCCATGTCACAGTAGTCTGGCCCGGATGACTGTTTGGGCACAATCACATGGGTGAGCATGAACTCGTTGTGTGTCTGGGGGTTAAAAAAAAAAGAACATAGAGAATGGTTGTTCTTTTTTTCATTCTTAGTCTGAATTCATTTTAACCAACTATGCAAACAAAGCAAAACTGCAACCTTTTATCCAATGTTTATAGAACCATTGTATGAGAAGTGGGCAGGTTATGAATATACTCAAACCCAGTTTCTGTATCACCACAGCTCGTTTAAACATAGCTATTATTGCACCAGAAAATGCAAATAAAGTGAAGTTGGACTATGTATAACCATGGAACAAAATCCATGACTAAATGATCTCTTTCACAATACTGGATAAGCATTTTATATGCTTCTTCCTTGAACACATCAATGAATGGATGGTTGGATGGAGCCGGCATACTAAAGAGCATAAAGTATACAAAAGGAGCATCAAGTTGTTTGAGGTCCATACCACTGACCACATTTAATGGACACAATCTTGTCTATACACTGTATTATATATTATATATTTCTTTGCAACTAGTATCTACACAAAAGTAGATACTTCTCTGGTTGGAGCATGTGCAGTAGATACATGTGACTTTGCTAGTCACACCCTCTTTCTTCATTGTCAGTGTTCAGACTGTCAAATTTACTTTATTACACCCATCTAGAAGTTTTAAATTATTTTAGACTGAAATATTTTGTTAGTACGGATGCATCCAGGAAAAACTTTTCCTTCTGCTGACTTCATTTTTGAGACCGGAAGCACCATCCATATGTCCACAGTCATTGGCTCATGCTATAGGCATGAATTCAAATTCAAATATTATATCTGGAGTTCTGCGAGGCTGCTGGGAGACGAGGTCCATTGTTAAAAGTGTTAAGAAATGAAACAGAATACAATGAAACTGAATTGAATACCAGTTTTCCGCAAAGCACGCCACATGTCTCAATGCCTCTGGCTGTGTTACGATCGGCCAGCAGCAGGAACCTGTACGTCAGGTCTCTAGAAATTAGAACCCGCCTCAGGCCTTCCACTTGCTGATCTAGATAGACACGTGCATACACATTCACTAACTACACACATACTGATTAGAAACACAGCCAGGTGAGCACACAAAGCAGTCGTCTTGGGTGACTCACTCTGGACTGCTGCTAATGTGGCCGCAGGTTTGGGGAGAGGTGTGGCTTGTTTGTTCCGGTTGGGGTCAAGGTGTGTGTGGTTTTTTGGAGTCTGTGACAGGCAGGAGCCATCCGTTTGTTCAGGTTCTTTAGAACCGGCATCCTGTTTACGGGTGGCCTGCTCCTGACGCCGCAGCTGGTCCTCGAAATAGCGGAACTGCTCAGACTCCAGCTGCATCTTTCTCAGATGTGCCACGCGCTGTTTCTCTTCCTCCAGCAAAGAGAGTCTCTGTAACTGTTCTCCACACACAGCTACAGGCACAGTCTGACTCTGAAAATACACACACCAAAACAAAACATATAGAAACACAAATGTTCTAGCTCTAATTACTTTAAACGCATATTCATGTCTCTTCTGGATGTAAAAGCTAGGGCAGCTTTAAATACAAAATGGTGAAACACGTGGGCTTAGAGTCGTAATGTGCTAACAAAACAACATGAGCTTAATCGGTACAAACACATCTTGAGCTTACCTGTCTCTTCACATAATCACTGTGCTCTTTGCTGTACTTTTCATGAAGGAGTTTCCTAAGTTGATCCTTGCGTGGAAAAGCCACTTCTTGCAATTTCTACAAAAAAACACATTGTGTGAAACTGAGGGTGTAAAAGAAATGTATATTTAAGGAATAGCTGCTTTAGGCAAAATGATGGTATAATAGTGATATCGCAAAGAAATATTCATTTGATAGTCATCTGAGAGGTTGTCAACATTCTGGAGGTGGTTTGTAGTCAGTGTAGTGCAAGTGCAAGGTGAAATATCTACTGTCTTTTTTAAGGTTTTCTGGCACTACTATCCTTAAAAGTAGCATTATATGATATTTCTGCCCACCCACTCTAAGGCACATCACATTATTTAGTTGTAATGCCAGCAGGACATGGCAGTTTAACGAATATCTTCCTACAACAGAAAGAACTTCTTCTTACAGCAGAAAGAACAGTTTCAAAAAGAGCCAAGAATCAAGATCAAACTGAATAGTAAATAGACAGTAAACCAAATAAAACGGAAGTGACAGATTTTCTAACAAACAAAAATACTCCATTTGCCTAAAAAAAGATTTTGACCTGACATGCACCACGCAGTGAGTCTGCATTTCTAGACTGAACTGCCTACACAAGAGCAGTACACTGAAAATAATTTTTTGTGATGTCTCAGTGGGAGCGAGTGTGCTCATGTCTGTGCTAATGAAGCAGAATGCTAAGAAGTGTTGCAGTGTGTTCAGCGTCACTGGGCTCCATTACCCAGTGCTTACCTTCATTATGACCTGTTTCTCTGGGACGTTGCAATGCTGATAGTCCCGATGACTAGGGAGTTTCTCCACAAACAAACTGCAGAATGACAACAGCCAGCAGTGAACAAACACAGAGCACTGCATTTTAAAAGCAAAAAAAAAGAACGGAGGACTAAGCTCCTGATATATTTCTTTTTTCAACTCTTAGTGAGTATTACAGTACGTATTAATTAACACACTTCTAAGTACAGAACCCATCATTTATAAAAAAATATATTTTCTTTTCTTGTTTCATTTCACAAGCATGCAGACTGCACGAGAACTGAGCTACTGCTTTTAATAACATTTTTGAATGATTCTTTCCCAGATGGAACTATTTACACGGATCATCATTTACAGTCAACCAACGTCACTTTTTCTCGGAAGTCATGACTGGTTAGTGCTCTGATGCTTCCCCTTCTAATATACAGTGGGTATAGAAAAGAATTACCCTCCTTACAAATATTCACATTTTGTTGCTTTGGGGCATGAAAAAAATTTTTTTCCCTCATCATAGCCAAGTAAAAAATATAATAGCATCAGTTTAAAAAAATTGTTTTTTAGAACCACATTTTGTTCTGATTACAGCCATGAGTCTGTTGGGATAGTTTACATATGTAGACTGTACAATATTTGCCCAGTTTTCTTTACAAAACTCTCCAAGTGCAGTCACACTGGAGTGACTGTTGGTGAACTACAATCTTCAAGTCATTCCACAGATTATTAATTAGGTTTAAGTCTGGGCTCTGACTAGGCCATGCATCTTTTTATCCTTCAGCCCGTGTGGTCAAATTTGGGTCATTGTCATGTTGGAAGGCAAATTTTCTTCCCATTTACAACTTTCTGGCAGACGGCAGCATGGATTCCTCAAGAATTTGACAATATTTTTGTTCCTTTTATATTTTTTCCATTTGGTCTCAGTATTTGCAAGGTGTATTTTTAGCAAAGCTCAATGGAAACTTGGCTTTTTTCTTGCAACCCTGACATACAAACCACATTTGTGGAGCATTGTGATTTGTGGAGCACTGTGATTTGTGGAGCATTGTGATATTGCTGTGAACACGCTTTGCCAAAAACTCCTGTAACAGCTTAAAAAAAAATGCCACTGGCCTCCTAGTAGCCTCTCTGACCAGCTTCCTCCTCAATATTCCATCAAGTATGGGATGCCGGCCTGATTTGAGAAGGGTCCTAATAGTATCAAATATTTTCCGCTTCTTGATTATGGACTTTTCTGTGTTCCAAAGGATTTATAAACTCTTTAAAAAGATTTTGTATCTCCTGACATGTGCCTCTCTACAACGTTATCTCTGAGATCTTTTGCCAATTCCTTGCCACCCATAGTTGATTGTTTGCGTTCAGTTAAACTACCAAGCACTTAATGCTCTGGGAATCACTGGTTTTTTTTTTACATTTACAGCATTTGTAATCCAGATTATCCAGACAGACTTACAATTATAATTTTTTTATACAACTGAGCAATTGAGGGTTAAGGGCCTTGCTCAAGGGCCCAACAGTGGTGATATTGGCGACTGAACCGCTGACTTTTGGACCAGTAACCCATCGCCTTAACCACTAAGCCACCACTGCCCTACTAATGTTTTTAATCTTGAACTAATCAGAATGATAACAACTGATCACAGGTGGAACACAATTAGTTGGTGTGCACTGAAGGTGATTACTTACTGATTTAGTATCTGATTAGTATCTGATTGAGTTTACTATTATACAAATTATATAAGTATTATTAAAAGGAAGTGGTCCTTTAACAATCATGGCGATTCTTTTTTCCTGTTATATGTTGCACTGAGTAAATACAGCTGGAAAAATATTTTTTGTGTGTTTTATGTTTTCATTTCAGGATTCAAAGTGGTGATTCTTTTCTCTACCTTCTGTATATAAAGATCATGGCAAGGATTTTTGATGCTTGCAATACCACTGAAAATGAAGGGGTGATCAATTCATATGGTGAGTTTGTGTTCATTGTGCATGAACCATAAGCCAGTCAGCAAAGAGTGGAATGGAGCAGGTCATACAGGTTCAGTCACAAATACCACTGAACAAACAACAAATAACAGAAATTCTTGTAAAATTCATGTATGATAATCATGAGCTTATTTAGGGACGTTTATTAAATATAGTGCTTCCATTTCAGTTTTGCTTTTTGGCATTGGGAATGTCTGTCACCATCAACTGAACAATAGATAGTAACCCGAAACCAGTACCAAATTTTCTGTCACCTTAGTGACTTTCACCTTAGTGACTCAATAAAAAAGACTAAATAATTTGCAAATGACACATCTAATTCAAATGGAAATAGAAGTTCCATTCAACATGGGATGTGACTGAACTCATAATGACCTACTGTTTGGCAACTGACAAACATGAACTTTGAGCATAAACTAGTTGAATTTAACAATCTAGCTAGCTAATTCACAGCCATTAAATCTTTTGTATAATCCATCTGAAAGCCTAGTGACAAAGAAAACATGAAAAAAAATACCCCCCTTTTCTCTCAGATGTGCTGGTAAATTTTTAAGAGAAGACGTGCCATGGCTTACATTTTTTACATATATTTAAGATAGAACACAAAACATACAAACAAAAAAAGCTTACAGCTGCTATAATAATAAAATTAACAACAATACCTCCTTTGTCCAAGTCCGTATCACATTCCCTCTCTGCCTTACAGATTAAGTGTACTTCATACATATTATCTTTACCACAGTTATCCTGTAACATAATGGAAAAGGCGTGTGAAAGCTTTGTATGGTACGTACGTGATAAATTTGTTGTAGAGGACGAAAGCATTTTCTAGACTTCCCTCCTCTAGGTAGACGGCAGCCATGCGCTCCATCTCTACCCCTGAGCGGAAGTAGCGTCGTGGCGCAATGTCCTCACTGATCTCAATGTTGTAGCCCATCTTACTGAGCGCTCGCACACGCTCCACCGCAGGCAGACTCACATCCGTATAGTCCGGCTCAGCTGCCAGCTTCTTCTGCAGAATGAGAACACAGACACACATATAAATTAGAGCTGTCTATTCTTCCTTCTCAGAGCTCTTTCAGAATCAAGACAGACCGGAAGCCGCAAGCAGTGGCCCTCAGGACCCATAGTACTAATCACACAGAGCCGCTTTTGAATGGTCATAGTGGAGAGAGGGCTTTTTATTAACATTCAGTACAGCACCACAGAGCTGGAAGGAAGATTGGCTCAGCATTCAATACATGCTGGAAATGACGACCAGTTTCACTTCAGTACAAAGCAATGAACAACAATGCCAAGCTTAATTGATGCTTCACAAATAGCTCCACAGTTGTTATTCAGCAATGGGAAAGAGGCAAGAGGGCACATGTATTTACTGAACCAAATGATGATAACGCACTCTTTGTCTTTAATTATCTATTCATGAATAAGGAAAGCAAAGTGTGAAGGGGGCTTACATCCGTTCCTTCCTTCCTCACTCCCTCCCACTTCAGGATGGAAGGATGTGAATGATAGGGCAGCTGCGTTGAGCATGCTAATGGATGAGTCAGAGACACACTCCAGGTCTTTGGCCCCTTCACACTCTTCCCCAGCACTCAGAAAACTGACCCATTAACCACTCCACCCCAACACACACTCCCTTCCATCCCCCGTCACTCACCAGTGCGCTGAAGCTGAACTCCTGCTCCATGATGCTTTTAGGATGCAGGCTGGCAGACTCTGATCTTCCTAATGTTTCCATCTGTCATCTCCCAAGATGATTCCTTACTGAGGGGGGGAAATACACGTGTCAGCTCTGACATCAGGACATCACGATCTGTCTGCTGCGAGGTCACTGGGTCGATACAGCATCCTAAGAGGCCATAAAAGCCTGCTAAATGCAGACCTTTCACTTTACCTTCTGATTCCACTTTCCATTACTCAAACAAACACCAACCTTCATACCAAAGCTTCTATCAGTTTTTTTAGATAAGGTATGCCAGTCTCAAGGTCCACACCACAGAGTTTAGCATTATAGCTCACTTAACATTGTCAATCAACTCCTTTATGTGCTGAATTAAGCTATTGTCCTGAGTTTGACACCACAGCTTCAGATAGTATTCCTTAATTCATTTATAGGGTAATAATGTGGGGGTGCATCAGTCTCCTTAGAGAGATTACTAAATAGATTTTTCACTAAAACACAGGTTTTTGTACCAAACAGCTATACACACTTCTATTCAGGGCAGAAATTGTGCTACAGTTGCTATGACAGCTTGTAACCATGCAGAAAAATATGGTGAGTCATGAATATCAGTTGTGGAACAAAAAAAAAAGACAGAGAGGAAGACTTGGTGGGCTTTTGCACAAAGGACACACCTTTGCGAACCATAGACACTTCTCTTCTATGAGGCTTTTTCACTCCTCCATCACCAAGCCACACTTTTCAGTTTATGAGGGACACAGCAGCAGAAGCGTTTTGTTTAATGAATACACTGTGGCACTCAGGTTGATGATGCCATGGCAACATGGTAAATGGATGTGGAATAAGAATAAAGACCTGGAGATGTATACAAGTAATTCTACTCTCATCAAATCTAATGCATCACTTCACACATCTGATTTGTCAGCTTTTCCATCAACATAAATTACATAATTCATGTGCATGGATGACTAGTGATGAAAAACTGCCTCAGTCCATTTGCAGATGATCGTGTAACATGTACAGGCACCAGGTTCAGATAGATTAATGCTCTGGTTATGGTGTTTTTTTAAGGGATTCATATTCTCTATAAAGAGTTGAATTTCTGCTACATGTTTGAAAGAATACATATGTCTGCATTTTATTCTTTTAACTTGCATATACAGTACTCACTGAGGAACTCATACTTAAAAAGAACGTGTTACGGCTACTGGGCATGCTCTGCTTTTTACAGAAGCACATTAGTAAACAAGTGCACGTGAAATTAACGGCAGTAGTAGTAGATCGACGTATGAGCTTGACTTGAAGGGGAATTAAACCAAAACTTACTAAAAGCTTGCATGGATAGTTTATGTCTGTTTCTATCAAAACGGGATGCTTCACGGACCCTTTATCATGGGAAAAATTAAAACAAGTTATAACTCCTCACACAGGGGTGCCATTGTACTGCAAAAGGTGGGACGGGGCAGACGAAAAAGAGACAGATAAACAAGGAAGTGTTTTCATTAGAAAACATTGCAGGGGGGGGGGGTCAATTGGGCATTAAAGAGCATCAAATGCAAATTAAAGAGATTTAATTGTAAAAAGCGCTATACAAATAAAAATAAAACTGAATTCATTCATGTAAATGAGCAGACACTTGTCTGATGTATGTAAATATAATGTAGTATTATGTGCAGATGTGCCTAGTTTTTTTTATTTTTTATTTAGAAGTTCATTAGTTTATATCTGATTTGTTAGTTTAATATCCGTATACTGTTATTTTTGCCGTTATCCTGCTTTATTGGAACTGACGTATCCACGTCCTATTCGAGTGATTTTGCACACTTTCGTATAATAGATTGTATTTCACGTCTCAAAAGCAGAAGCAATTTACCAACACAAACATCTAAAGTAAGAAATATACGAAACAAAACAACATGTTTTTATTTCTTCTGCCTTGCGATAACAGCTTGCGGCCTCTGCCATAGCACTTTCCTCCTCTTGGGGACATATCCAAAGTGCCAAAAAACAATTAAATGCACCTAATTTTTGAAAATAATCCCTCATATAAAACTATCTATCTTCTAAAAAGAGGATTCTATGATTTCACTTTGATATTAAATATTCCTAAGCGGTAGTAGTTGACAAATTCACTTCTGATTGATTTCGTAATGGAATGAACAGTTATTAAAATACAGGGCATGCACAGTGCACATGCCACCCAGTACACACCTGGCCACTTTAAAAGTACATACTACATACATCCCAGTCCATGTAATCAAACAGTGGCATTTTGAAGAAGGGAATGAAAATGACATATAATGGGAAAGCCGATTATTTAGTGAAGAACTAGTATTACAAAGCAATTGAATAATTTTAATTTTACAAATCTATTTTTTTTAATAGAAAGTAATTACAATCACTGCAAGCCATACAAATTCGCTTAACAATCCCAAAAGTCTTGGACCCATCCCATTCAGGGACACATTTGTCACACATTTGGAGATTTTTGAATACCTCTGAGCTTGTTAGAAAACAGTCAAAGAGAATAGACATTGTCAACGTGACTGAAGCAATAAGTGGTTGTGCAGCATACCATACCTTTAGTGCTGACTAAACATTACCAGCACCCATACTAAACACTCCTGTGAAAAAGGAAACGTCCACGATCTGTATTCATAAAGCTTCGGCACATTCTGGATTTCTCTATAACATGGTGACAAACCCAGTCCATACCCCAAACATTACGGTCATCAACCTTCACTTGAGTCTTCTTGGATCCTTAACTTCCTGTAAGGGTTCTAGTCTGGAACCGTTTCTGAAGAAGGTTCGAAATGGAACTTTTGAAGCATTTCCTTTAAATTGCTGCACATGAACAGGACAGTGTGGCCCACTATAAATATCTCACTGATAATATGGACTGATTTACATACACAGTACATCTGATGCTGCTCTGAGAGTAAAAGTGTAACAGGAAGAGTTGCAGTTCCTTCACCCACTAAGGCACCTACATGAAACATTTGATCCTGATGTGAGATAAACTGATTAACCTGATTAATGTGTCTTACTCCTGAATAATGAACGATGTGAGTAATTATCAGCCTATGATTTAAAATGTACAGGAGCCTAGACAGAAAGCACTGTGATCCTGTATTAAAAGGAGAGAAATCACGGCTATGATCAGCCCATATAAAATGGTAAGTAATAAATGAATAAAGCTTGTACAGATGTGTTTACCAGTAGGTGGACTGCTGGTGTCCCATGCTCCGCATCCCTCTCTCGCTCCTGTCCTCCTCACATGCAGCACATGCTTACACAACACAAGACTCGTCTCTGGAAAACACTCGCCTCGTTCCCTTCACAAAAGCCGCAGGTCGCTTCACATCTGGATTTCATAAACAGCGTACTTGTCCCTTCCGCCGAAAGGACAGGCCAGGTTTACGACAGCTACGCCTGAAACATCGGCAGCCTGCTCTATGCCCAGCAGCAGCACAGGGGATCTTGGACACATAACGTGGGTGGGGAACCAATGACACTACAGTGAGTCCTGCTGTATGGAAAGCCAAAAGTGCCAAACGTTCTCCAGCACAATGAGGAAGTGTTTCATGCTACAGTGTTTTCCTGAACCATAGTAACTTTTCAAACTATCAACTATCCAAATATTTTACTATGGTGTAGTGGTTATGGTGGTGATCTCACTAATGGCAATTAGCGGCTGTCGCTTTTCATTCTCACATTTGTCGCGCGACATTCGCGGCATCGCATTTTGGTTTGCCAGGTCCGTGAACTCTTTTGAGCACGTTTGAAATTTCAGCGATTGTCGCAAAACAAGGCTCTGATGCGGAGTAGTCTCAAACTCTTCTCGAACACTGCGTACATGTCGTGAGAAGGTCGCAGAGTTGTCAATTTGCTCGCAAATTATTTGCTTTCCGTTCGCAAGGAAAAGCGAGAACTTGGAGACTTCCACACGGAAAGTTTGAGACTTGCTGGCATCCGCGATATTCCGTATTCCGAATGTTTTCGCCAAACATCCGCAAACCAATCACAAATTACTCGCAGATAACTTGTGAAAATTGTCCGGCGACCTTCTTGCGACTTTCGCACGATATACGTATTTAAGCCACAAAATATTCGCATGTATGTGGAGTCGCAAAACATCTTGTCACAAATTCAGAAAAAAAATAAAATTTATTTGCGTCAGTCGCTTTTCTATCACACCTCTAGTGTGATCACCCACTTTATCCCGTCCACCTCACAGCAAGAAGGTCCTTGGTTTGATTCTGGGATTGTGGAGTTTGCATGTTCTCCCCGTGCTTGCATGGGTTTGCTCTGGGTACTCAGGTTTCCGCCCACAGTCCAAAGACATTTATATAAGGCTATTTGGCTGTTCCAAATTGCCTCTAGGTGTGGCTGTAAGTGTGAATGGTTGTGTGTGTGTTGGCCCTGTGATGGTCTGGCAAGCTGTTCGGGGTGTACCCTGCCTTTGCCCAGTGTTGGCTGAGATAGGCTTCAGTCTCCCCACGACCCTAGCAGGATTGAGCAGCTCAGCAAATGAGTGAGTGAATGAATATTTTATCATGTCTGAGTAGTGAAAAGCCATCAAATAATCTTTGGTATTCTTCTATGAGCTGAGTTATTGCATCATTGCCATTGGATAACCTAATTTTTTGCATCATTGCCATCAGATAATTTGAATGATTATTACATGATTCGCACATGCAACAAAGTAACGAGACTGTCTTTGAAAATATTCTGAATGAATAATAAAGCAGTTGTAAAATTTGGCTTTCATATGATTATGGAGAATTATTTGTTCTTGGATGGTGTTATCCATTAAAAACCCTCCGGCTAAGGCAAACATAAGAGAATCATGTCTTTGATTACAATTTTTTAAATTACGTGACTTTGCGTGTGCACACAACACATCAAGCTGGTGTCAGTGATAGAGACTGCAGATGTGGTAATCGTGTTGTAGTCCATTCCCGAAGAGTTAAATCTTAAACAAAGTTAGCAGAGAGAGAATGCCTGGATATAACTGTGTGGTTTTGGGTTACGTATCATGTGGAAGAATGAAATGCCTTGCTATATTAAAGTTAAAAACATTAAACAAAATACACTAAAATATACTTGAGTATATACTGTGAGGTAACAAATTGGTTAATTAATGGGGGAAACTTATAGAAAAAGAATTTTCAAGATGTTTTGATGTTTTTATCTTGAAGAAGATCAAACAAAAAGTTGGAAATGTAAATAGAATCAAATGAAATAAATGGGAAATTAGCATAGTAGCTCATTCATTCCTTCATTCCTTCATTCACTCACCAAAAGGCTTAATCCTACTTGGGTTACAGGGAGGTTGGGGTCTATCTCAGTGCCGACTCTGGACTGATTTCATGGTTGCCCTTTTAGAATAGTTGCTCAGTGAGTAAAATATATCACCTAGAAATTTAGTGATGTGGCCCTCAGTGAAATTAGCTCTCTGTTATAAAGTGTTAGTTTTTTTCCTTTTATGTAAAAGTCACTTACTCCCATTCCTCCCCAGAGATGCATGACTTCCTGGATGCAACTTAATATGACATGACCCCATTAAAAAAAAAACTGTATTTGAATCTCCCATAACTCCCAAAAGAAGCTTGGCGTCTCTGAGTATCTACACTGATTCTTCAGAGGGGATTTTCAGTTCTGTCCACCCTAAACAGTTTGAGTTACATGAACAAACAGCATAATGTTGTCGTGAGATATTTGGTCGTTAGATTTACTAAAATATTGAATTCCACCAAGCTTCATTAATAATTTAGACACTATTTCAATAATAGACACTATATGTATGTATCTATACATCTATATGCTGCATATAACAGGTGGGAAACTGGACTCAGGACCTTTTCATGGTTTTTGGACTGGCTTGTGTTTTGGTTACTGTTTAACAGTGGCTTCAATACCTCCACCTATGCTTTTGGTGTGTTTGTTTGTGTGTTTGCCTGGGTTTAGGGATAAGGTAAGCGTGATTTTGGGACAACTGAAAAACCGGGTCACACTGTGAATCCACAAATTAAATTTCACTTGTGCTAATATTGCAAGATACGGCGGTTATGCTCAACAATGACATACACCGTGAAATCCTCTAGAGGGATCTCTTCTGGAGGGTGTGTGTGTGTGTGTGTGTGTGTGTGTTTGTGTGTGTGCGTGAGAGAGAGAGAGAGAGAGAGAGAGAGAGAGAGAGAGAGAGAGAGAGAGAGAGAGAGAGAGAGAGAGAGAGAGAGAGACCACAGGAGGGCGCACATTCCCTAATATGAAAACTAAATTGTTATATTTTAAATATATATTTTTAAAAATTATAATTTTTATTATAATTCAACAGCAATTGTATGTATTTCAATTTATGATTCCAATCTGTAAAATGAAGATTTTTATTTATTAATAATGGACTAATCTGCACATTTAATGTATAGAAGTTTTATTGAATGGTATTTTACCACAAGTTATTCTGAATCTGATATTTAACATTTTTCCAAACAACATGGAAGAGCAAGAAAATCTAATACTTTTGGGTGGTAAAAGTAAAAACTATGCTTTTTTTTCTAATGCCATTTTTAACAAGCACGTTGAAGGTCTAACCGAAAACATAAGGCATTTTTTAATGTAATGTAAAGTGCACAAGTATTAAAATTCTGTCTTATTAAAATAAAGCATGAATATACCAATAAACAATGAAGTGCCCCCAGTGCAGCTAACTGGGTTATCAAATGCCGGCCATGTCTCTCACTGTCTATGGTGAGGGGCATGTAAAAGAAC
>JBCNYH010000021.1:27069271-27085242 GCA_039654325.1 Tandanus tandanus
TATATATATATAATCAGCTGGTCCGTACATGTCAGCAACCAATGCTGCAAGGAAATCTCAACAAGATAATAGAAATTTCTCTCCTAACCTTTGCTGAGACACTAAGACAGACATGGTGTTGATGGATGTTGATGAGCTTGAGAGGTGTGGACCGTGATATCTGTCACTGTCTCACATTCCGTTGTCTTGATGACATCAGTCGGATTAACTGATTGAATATCTTTGTTCCTTTTCATCTATTATGGATTAATTTGTCAATTAAAAAAAACTCTCCTCTGACTAATTTCATGTTTCACTTCTGTTTTCAGGGAGGGTTTGTTTTTAATCACACTTCTTTATTTCCCCCAAATACAGTATAATGCATGGACATTCCAAGTCAATTCAAATCATATTTTAGGGTCATTCCATGTCAAATCACCTAGCTTTCAGAAAACTTCCCAGGTGACCATCTCAGAATTCAACGAAACTTTAACCAGACATAGAACATATTTCAACATGAACACATGCAAAATTACAAAGTCCTAGTTCATAAACTTTCCGAGATATGTTCATCTAAAGATCGCAGGCTAGTACCGATTTGTCGGCCCGCAACTTACAATTTACCATTTTTGGCATTTTCTGATTCTGAGATGGTCACCTGGGAACCTCTAGGTGAATTCACATGGAATGACCCTTTATAGAAATGCATATAATGGGGACATACAGGACGTGAATTCAGTTGACCACCAATTAGAAATTGTATTAATATTTTGAGCCACTGTGCTGTTAAAGTTCACGTCTGATTGATTTTTTGTCTGAAAATGTTGATTTTTTTTTTTTCTTTAGTGTTAGATTTTTTTTATTTATTTTTTTTACATGAAGCAGTGAGAGCAGTAACTGCAGAATAATTAGCAGATGTAATCAGATACAGGTGTTTGTTTTAGAACTGCAAAGTACTAGTTGTGTTTTTGTTTGGTGATTCCATAATAATTTTCTCAGAATTTAATGATTCTGTATTTTTTTTCTTCTTTTTGATCTGTAAAAACAGTTGCATTTCACTACAATTCTCATTTACAATTTTTGTAAGTTTTTCATAAAGCCAGAAGGTTGGAATGTTAAATGAAAATAGTTTTGTGGTATGTCTGTGATTGTTTTTTTTTCTACACAATTAAACAATTGAATGAACATCTTCCAAGAGTAGTAACTAAATACCTTTTGTCAGAGGTTGTACCTGAGAGTACTATTTAAAGCAAAGGGTCACACCAGATACTGACTTTGTTTTATTTATTACTGTTTATAGTGGGGTTTTTTTTATTGTAGAAAGATTACAGAAAATAACTATTTTTAAGGCATCTTTTGCTCTACAGCATTTCTTTGCATGTGTTCAAGAAAAATTCTATATTTCAATGCATTTTATTTACCTACTATTTGCTTAAATCAAGGGAACTGTGCTTTGATTTTCAACCCTTTACATGTACTGTTCTAAATAATTTCTATGACTAGCAAACTGTTTCATTTTATTTATATATTATTTAACATATTATATGTTCCCAGCCACCCCCACACCATGTGTGCGCTATGTAGCAAACACACAAAATAGGATTACACTGCAGTGCTTGCTGTAAGAATGGGTTATACTTAGCATGTCCCATTTAGCTTATGTTCTGTGTACTTACTTGCAAAAAAAAAAATTATGCCAAAGTAGATTATTAGTTTATTTAAATTTTATTTTAATGATGGTTTGGAAGATACTTCAACCAGCAAATTACCACATTTGGTCTCAGATTTATCATGGACTTGACATTGTGTGGGGTTAGTGTTGTTTTGGTTTTACCCCATCATACCTGTCTTGACTTAGATATCATATGCTGTAGTCTTGGTCATGACTTGATTTTGGCTAAAGTGGCCTTGAACCCAAAACCGCATATTTCACTTTCTGTAAAAGCATAGTAGTTTTAGTTGAAAGGGTTATAATAATGTTTGTTCTAATATGTTTTCTATAGTATTCTATAATAATAGCATTAGTAGTATTAATAAATCATCAGGAAATAGTTTGTGTTTTCAGAGTTTATAGAAAATAGTCTGGTGAGAGAATGCCTGTTTATATAAAAAATGGTTTAAAAAAAAAAAAAAAAAAAAAAAAGAAGTGGACACATGTCCATCACACCCAGATGGGATATTCTCCAACCTATTCCTACAAAGTTGTAAATGCACAATTGTAGAGAATGTGTTTCCCTTCACTGAATCTAAGAGGCCCAAACCGGTTACAGCATGACCATGCCCAAACCTGTCACGGCGTGTCACTGCCCCAGTGCAAAGTGAGCTCTATAAAAACATAAAAGTTTGTGCGGAAGTTGCCTGAGCCCAGGCTTCAACCACACTGAACACTATTGGGATGAATTTGAATGCTAACTGTGCACCGGACCTTATCCCTGACACTAGTGCCTGACCTCACTAATGCTCCTGTGGCACAAACCCCTAAAACCACTCTCCAAAATCTAATGGAAAGTCCTTGAAGGAGAGTGGAGGCTCTTATAACGTTAATGTTAATGCCCATGGACAAAATGGACACACAGATATTGGTAGTTGAAATGTGTTAAGTGTTAAATAATAATGAAGGGATCTAACTTGCTTCAAAGACATGCTACAATATTAAATGTTACTCTATATAAGTAAAATGTACTTGTATTTAATTAATACACTAAACCTAGTTAGTAAATTGCTGCGAACACTGAATGTGTAACGCATAACTCCACCTGTACAGGATGGAATAGGTGGCATAATCTAAAATGTATGGGTGTATTGGCTGTGCTAGATCTGACTAAAGGTTTATGTAATGAATCAAAGCGTTGCTTCTGCACAGAATCAAGTTCTAGCATGAGTGTGGAAATTGTTTTTCATATTCATGTGTATTAGAGCAGTCTTTAAGACCTTTCTAGCCTATTTTCATCTGTATTATATGCTTGATTATAACGTTTAGTTCTTCAGATGATACCTATCTTGATGTACTTCTATATTATTTATTGATTCTGTTGTTATAGGATCTACCATAGCACAAATTTACATGCATTTGTCCTTTCTTTTTTCCCTGTAGCCTATTTGCGAAGCAGCTTACAGGGGTGACGTCCACCAGGTGTACCAACTGCTCAAGGCTGATGCCAAGAAATTAAATGTTCAAGATGAAGAACATGGAGACACACCACTTATAGCTGCCTGTAGGGGTGGAAATGTCAACACTGTCAGATACCTTTTAGATAAAAAGGCTGACGTATCCATAAAGAACAAGGTATGGCATGCAATTGTTTGTCTGAAGCTTATGCAGTAATCCATGTAGTGACTTTTTAAGATTATTTTAAATGTCATATTGGATTGTGTGAAATGGTAAAAGGATTTGTATCTGCTGGCATGGAATAAAAGGATACTTTTCTGTCTTTAGAAACAAAGGACTTGCTTACACTATGTTGCAAAAAGGACGTTTTCCTTCTTGGATTACCTCATGATTGTTATTCTCATGCCCATCTTATTGATTGGGTATCTAATATTGGTAAAGTATACTTTTATTGTTAAAGGTGACATGTTCCACATTAATGTACATGAATCTGCTTAAGAATGTGGAAAATGTATTATCGTAGAAAAGCACATGCATGCTGACACATTTTTGACTTACACATCAGATAAGACAGTAATTACTGTAACACAACCCTCTTTTTTTTTTTTTCCATAAAAATGCATTGGATAACTGGTTTTACCACTTTAACAGAACAGGAAACAGAAGCAGAATGTGCAGCTGCTGGAGATGATGTTAAAGAGTAAAGCAGATATTGATGCTGTAGACTGTGTGAGTAATGCTTAACATTGGTTTGTAGTCCCAAAACGTTGTCAATGTAGACATGCTATGTTGCTCATGTTCATTTCTTTAACAGAAAGGCAACACTGCACTTCATTATGCTTGCCGGTCTAAAAATCACCTACTCGTTCCAGTGTTACTGGAGGCAAAAGCAGATATTTTGATAGAAAACAAAGTAAGACCCAATTTTTTAAAATGCATGAGGGAATATAGGAGGTAAAATACATAGATATATTCTTCTATATTAATCATAGTGAAATAAATAAGGAATAAACATGACATGTAGAAAAATAATCCAACGTAGAGTGATGTGGCCTGAAGAGTAAACACTAACTATTATTATGGTTACATTTGTTCTTTTTCTTACAGGATGGAGAAACACCACTGGATATTGCTATCAGAAGGAAATTCAATAAAATTGCTGCAATGTTGGAAAAAAACAAATGATAACATTGCCTATTTGAGTGCACACGGATCATTAGGATACGGCGTACAGGTGTGATGTGAAATGGCCTACGCTTCAGTGTCAACAATGAAATGATGTCCTCAGGTCAATAAACTAGCATTCACTAGAACCATTTGTTTAAAAATGAAACTGCACATGCTTTTGACCTTTTTTTTGTTGTTGTTTTTTGTTAAAGGCTTGACACAGAAAGACACAGACTTGTATTTCTGTTTAATGTACTGAACTGTATTAGGTGAGAATGAATACACAGGGTTGTTAGGAAATGACTGACTGTATTCTTGAGGATTCAAATGTTTAGTGTTACTGATGTTTTGTGTTTAATGTGTCAGGGTTACAGTGTTGTTGTTTTTTCACCATGGTTGCAATTCATCCAAATGTTTTTAAATGGTTAAACCACATTTTTGCACGTGTGCCCTGTATTTCTAATTTAAGTATATTAAACTATTATCATGTTAAGCCTCTTTCTGTCACAAAGAACATGAATCTGATAGTAATTTTTAAATAATTAATGTTAATTCTACTTCTGTAATATAGTAAGAAATCAGTGTTGTACATTTAATACTTTTCCTTGAGCTTGATGAGGTAAAAAAAAAATAAACTAAATTAAATTAAACGTGATGTATGGTTTTTATTTAGTCCACTGATTATAAAGTAATGCTTTGGGTGATTCTGTTAGAAAATGTAAAAACTAATTTTTATCTCAGAATGAAACATATGAGTTAAAAGATTAATTTATAATTCAAGGCTAAAATGCAATATTCACATTCAATGCAGCATACCCTATGAAACACATTAGGGAAAATAGTTTCTTATTAACCACTGGCTCAATAAGGCACTTGGATACATTCATTTCAAAAAGCAGCTGTGTTAATGGCTTGGTTACTAATTACGGTAAATGATGTGTTAAATAATGAGTTGGATGAAGTAAGAAAAAATTTGAGGTAAAAACAAATGATGTAACGTTTTAGCTGGCCTTTCCCACAATTACATAATGATATCATTAAGGAATGCGGAGTGCTGGTTGTTGTACAGTTAGAAACTTTAAATCAATACACCATAACACAAAGGCTTAAAAATTGGTCCTATGTTAGTTGGCCTTTCCCATAATTCCCTGATGATACCAGTAAGAAATGCATAGTGCTTGTTGTTGTACAGTTAGAGACTATAAAACAATACAATATAACATCAAGGCATAAAAATTCGTCCCATCGCTAGCAGCTAAAAGGTAGTCAGACATGCTGTCTCATCAGCTTGATCATTGGTTCATACATCTCTTGTGGGGCGTCCAGTCCCCAGATGAAGTCCAGGTGCTCCCAGTGCTTGATGTCACGATGGAACACCAGGTTAGGGATCTGTGTGAGAAGCAATGCAACATCACTCGGGTCTGCTAGCGTGTCATGTCCCCCAGACCACAGCGCTGTGGGCACCTTCATGTCCCGCACGTTGTACACAGGAGGAGATGTCTGATGAAGTTATAAGAACACAATTGGCCAGGAGAAAACTTAAACACTTAAATTTGTGTTTGTATTCTGATTTCTGCTAATAAGATATAGCAAACCTGTAATGGATATTTAATTTCATAGTACTTTTAATAGTGTACTCTTACCTGATTATAATGAATAATATTTCCAGCTTTTCCGTAGTCATATGCCATCAGTTTCTTACTCTTCATAGCCTTTCAAGATAATAAATATTATTTAAGAAAATGTATAGTTCAGATAAATTTAATATAGCAGTGGTTTTATTAAAAATTAAATTAGCCTCCATTCTTGCTTTAATATTTATGTACAAATCATTTTAATGCTGTTGTTACTGCGTTAGAACACCAACATGTCTCTATTAGTTTAATCGGACTCTATCTGGATGGACGGATGGATAGATCTAGAGTTTTCTTGGATTGTCAAAATGCTGATTAGGTTGAAAATTTTTATTTAAAATCATAAATAGGCAAATTTGAGCTATTTGCTATCAGCTATCCTTTTCATGACTGCGTTGGTAAAAAAAATAAATTAATAAATAAATCAATGAAATACTCTCGGTCCCTTCAGTCTCACATTCTGCCATCTTACTGAACCTAAAGAGGGAACTGTCAAAGTTTTAAGTGTGTGAGTTTTATAAGCACTGCTTAAGTTTTAGTTCTCATTATTATATAATTATGTATTTTATTGCTGTTGAGGAGCTATAAAGGAATGAAGAGACTTGAGATGATAGGAGCCTTGCTGACCTGAGCCCAGTGCACCATGTTCTGGACAGAAGTTCCAGCTGGGCAGTGGGTTGTGTACACAGGCGTTCGGGTCTGGTGAGGGAAGAGAGGACGAAGATGTTATGGTTATGTACTTTCACTGAAAAACTGTATTTGTGACCCGCCCCAGCATAATACAGATTAAGTCGCAAGGTAGAGTTTTGAGTAAGAGCCAAAGTAAGTTGAAAATGGCGTACCTGGACCATAATGCGATATTGCCAAAATACATCCTTCAAAGCATAATCTTCAACATGACCAAGTTCAAATATCCATAAACACGATCTATCCATGATAAAATACTTGTTTAAGAAAGGGATCCCTGTCCAAGTTGTTGTAAAAAAAAAAAAGGAAATATCCACTTATTTGGCGATTGCTCAGGATATTTCCTTATTATCCATATTCGGTACCAGAATACTCCACCTACTTATGGGATCCCAGAGGGATTCCCCAAATTTGTTGCTAGGAAGAGGCTAGTCAGATCGCGCTGATTGGTCAAGAGCCGGATTCATTTAGTTTATGAATGCTAGTGTTTCAAATGAAGACATTCAGAAACTGGTTCTGTAAGTGTAATTGCTATTTTCTCAAAAGTAGCATTTCCTGATTAGACACATACAAACCGATCTAACTCAAAAATCTTCATGCTATAATCATGTATTATACCTCATTTTGAAGCATATTAAATTCTCTTTCCAAATAGATCAATATCTCAGTATGTAAAATTTCCTATTCAATCCATATTATGCTGGAGTGGGTAACATTTATATATTTTATCCTAGAAAAAGGCCCCACAGTTGAACAACTTACCATATTCAGGTTTTTCTCATCAAAACCACACAAGAGGAAAAATATGTTTCCACACAACACGCTGACTGGTTTCTTGCTGCAGAATTCGGTGGCAAAAAACTTGATGAGAGGACCCTGAGGAAAAAAGACTTTTTTCCCGAATAATTCCTGAGAATTATATGAATAAAAAATATACAACGTTAAAGATCTGAAAGGAATGCCATATGTTAGAGATGAATATGAATACAGTATATGTGCAGCAATGGGTTTTAAAAGCTCATACTCACCCAGATGACACACTCTGGGAGGATACTCAGTTTTCCAAGAGGACTGTTTGTGAAGGCGACGGTGGCTACAGGAGCCAGTGCAAAAAACATCTTGATTTTACTAGCCAGCTCTGGCATTGTGGAAAAAGCCATAAAGGCTAAAAAAGAACAGAAAGAACAGGTCAGAGATTCAGCATAGCATCTTGGTCTATGTTTGGTTCTTGGTGCTTTCAGATGTTAATGTCTACATATTTCTTTCAAATACTATCATAATGTAGAAATAATAAATGATTCATAAATAACTTTATAAAAATGTTAACTTGCTTCTCTAACAGCAAACAGAAGTGTACACAATTTATGGTTCAAAATACAGAATTAAGCAAAAACAAAACTCGAGCCATGTCTTATCTTGTAAGAATGATTAATACATTACCAATGGTGGTTCCCTGAGAATGGCCAACATAGAAAACCTGCTCCTGTCCTGTGGTTTTTGTGACGAAGTTTATTACTGCTGGAAGGTCTTTCTTAGCCATTTCATCATGGCTGCCACAAAGACACACAACAACAAGAATAAAAGGAAAGATTTGTGAGACCCTAGTTCACATGTAACATTAGTTATTTGCTCAAGGAGAATGCCCATTAAGCTATAACCTAAATAAGCTATTGTGCAGCTCTCATTAATTCATCAGTATTATGTACTCAGTATTACATTTACATTTATGGCATTTGGTAGAAACCCTTATCCAGAGTGACTTACATTTATAATTTTTATACAACTGAGCAATTGAGGGTTAAAGGCCTTGCTCAAGGGCCCAACAGTGGCACCGTGGTGGTACTGGGGCTTGAACCCCTGACCTTTGGATCAACAGAACTTTAACTGCTTTGCTGTACTGTACCTTAATGCAAAAAATAATTGCATACAGATATCAATTTAATACACCACATTGAGCATTTAGCCTTAATTTTCCTCACTATCGGATGATGTTTGATCAAGTTCAGATTCTGAACCCTCTGAGACACTTGCCTCATCACTACTCAGCACATTACCAGACTGACCAATCCCCCTTCTGAGACGACTCTGACTTGAAATTGTGGGTTATCTGCTTCTTGCATGGAAATTGACAAGTATCATTATGCTTTGAAATACTAGTGACACCTATTGTCCTTTGAATGAACTAATACTGTTATAACAATTTTATAGACTGTACTATGATGCCTAAGGTCTACAATAGTGCACTGGACTCACTTTTAATGGTCAAGTGGGTTATCTGGTTCTTGCAAGGTCCCACAGATTTTATCTTGGATTTTCAAAACTTTTTACTATTTACTGTTTCATTGCTTACACACACACACACACACACACACACACACACACACACACACACACACACACACACACTAAATCAAGCTTTTTATGCTTTTTTTTGCTGTTGTTCATTTTTTATGGTTCATTTTCAGTTGATTCAAGCATTAATTCAATTTGTGATTAATTTCTGCATTATCCACCTCACCTTTGGTGCATACTGGTTTTAGTATATACTACATGGCCACCTAACCAAAAATGTTCATGTTTTTTTCTTTAATCATTCAATTTTCATTCTATAATCATGTATTATACCTCATTTTGAAGCATATTAAACTCTCTTTCCAAATATATGAATATCTCTGTATGTCAAATTTCCTGCTTCATCCATATTATGCTGGAGTGGGTCACATTTAGTTTTCTCAATATTTATACTGTTGTAGTCCTATAATAGTAATACTGGTTTTATAACAATAATAATAATAATAATAACAATAATAATAATAATAATAACAACTTACTCATTTTCTGAACTGCTTAATCCTACTATTATCACACCCCGCACAGCACCGCGTTCTCTCAGATCAACTAGCACTGCTAGACTGGTCCCTCCTTCTACCAAGGGTCAAGGAAAAAATGAATCTAAACTATTCTCTGTTTTGGCTCCAAGGTGGTGGAATGAACTTCCTCTGGATGTTCGGACAGCTGAGTCACTGGGTATCTTCAAATGACGGCTGAAAACCTACCTTTTTCGGCAGTACTTAGACTAGCACTACGTTTTTTATTTCATACACGCACACACACACACACAAACACACACACACACACACACACACACACACACACACACACAAAAATAAAAAAAAATAAAAAATACCTGCACACAACACCTATCCACTGAGTTTTGACTGATGGTATACTTAGTCTGTGTCCTGACAAACCAGTATAAGAGTATATTCACTGATAATGACTTTAAAGCACTTCTGTAAGTCGCTCTGGATAAGAGCGTCTGCTAAATGTTGTAAATTTAAATGTAAATGTAAATGTAAATGTACTATTAGGGTCACAGGGAGGCTGGAGGATATATCAGACAACACTAAGTGAAGGCAAGGTGCACCCAGAACAGCTCGCGAGACCATCACAAGGCCAACACACACACAACCATTCACATTCACATCCACACCTAGGAGCAATTTGGAAAGGCCAATTAGCCTAATGTGCATGTCTTTGTGCATGGACTCTATGAGGAAACCCACACAAGCACAGGGAGAACATGCAAATGGATGTGCTAACCATGATGCCACCGTGCCTCCCCATTATAATAATAGTTGGGGGGGTTTTTTTGTTTTTTTTACTATTATGTATGTTGTTATTAATATTATGATTGTTGTTGTTGTTGCTGTTGTTGTTATTATTATTATCACATTGGAGAAAATAATAAAATGGACACTCACCTAAACTGCCAGTACTCTTTGTGGTCAGAGGAGAGGTTGACGTGTTTTCTTGACCAGGTGTTCCCACGACTGTTTCCAATCCACACATCAAATCCAGCATCAGCTAGCAAAAAGCCAAGGCTGGTGTTGGGAAGGTTGGTCACCCAATTACTTCCTGCAGCCAGGAGCCCATGCTGAAGGTACACCACAGGCTTGGGCTCTGCCACAAACAGGAAGGAGAAGCAAGGGAAGCAAGCGTGAGCTCCCTGTGTTTGTATATGGTACTCTGGTTTCCTCCCTCGGTCAAAAGGCATGCACATTAGGCTACCTGGCTCTTCCAAATTACCCCTAGGTGTGAGTGATTGTGTGTGTGTTGACCTGCAATGGATTGGTGAGCTGATCTGAGTTCACCCACAGTCAGCTGAGATAGGCTCCAGGCTCCTCGTAAAACAAATAGTAGGATTAACCAGTTCAGCAAATAAGTGGGTTGGTATTATTATTATTATTATTATTATTATTATTATGAGTGTGACGAGCATGTGTTGTGTGTTCACCTGTGATGGACTGGTGAGGCTTTACACTGGCTTTGCCCAGAGTCAGCTAAGATAGGCTCCAGACTCCCCATGCCCCTAGTATGATTAAACAGTTCGGCAGTTGAATGAATGAATAAATGTTATACTTTGCATATACAGTAGTGTGCAGTGAAGATTATACACCACCACTTTTGTCTAAAAGGGTTCCTAATGAAAAGAAGTAAAAAATTCAGTCCTCTTGACTTCTCCCTCTTCTTTATTCCTTTTTGACTTTCAACAACTGCTCTCCCACACACAAAGGAGGGAATTTCCTAGATCTTGTTTTCAGTTGTCCCTCCCCAGTCACAGGCATTACTGCCACCCCACTTTACATCTCTGACCACCACTTGGTTTCCTTTACTATCACCATACCTATTCTATCTAACACCAGCTTTCAATTTTCTTCCCCCACTCGGCAAAACCATCACACTGTATCTCCTTCATCTGTCGTTTCCTGTACTTTAGCTTATCTTCCTAACCCAGTCTCCTTTTCTTCCCTACCATTAGAATCTGCTACTGACACTTTCCTCTCTTCACTTTCTGCATCTATGGCTCTCCTCTGCCTGCTATCTACAAAATCCAAGGAGACTTCTTGCCCTGCTCCTTGGCTCTCGAAGGTGCTGCGAAGTAGTCGTAGACAACTCAGAGCAGCTGAGCGATCAGAACAGACTTGAATCAGATCTGGCTTCCTACCATGCTCTAGTATCCACATTTTCGTCTGATGTGACTTCTGCTAAGACAGCCTTCTACAAGGAAAAGTTGGACACTGCTGCACAAGACCCACGCAAACTCCACAACATCTTTTCATCCTTACTCAATCCATCTGTTCCACCTTCCCCATCCTCCCTGACCGCTGAAGACTTTGCCAAGTTCTTTGATGGGAAGATTAAACAAATCTGTCAGACATTCATTCTCACTTCAACTCCTATACTACACAGCGTAGATTCCACTTCCCCTTCCCTTGCACAGTTTTCCAATCTCACAGCTGAAGTCTTCCAGCAAGTCATCTCACCATGCAATCCTACCACCTGCTCACTGGATCCAATCCCTTCCACAATACTCCAGACTATCTCTCAAGACCTTCTCCCCTTTACCTCCACTATCATCAATAATTCTGTTTCATCTATATAATCTGGTCATGTACCAACAGCATTCAAAAGATCCAGGGTTCTACCCATCTTAAAGAAACCCTCTCTGAATCCATCAGGCATCAGCAACTACAGACCGGTATCACTTCTTTCTTTCCTTTCTAAAATTCTTGAACGCAACATTTATAACCAAATGTATTTCTATTTTTTGCAGAATAACCTCCTTGACCCTAATCAATCTGGCTTCAAAGCGGCACATTCCACAGAGACTGCACTCTTGGCTGTCACAGAAAAGATACATGCTGCAAGATCAACCAAGATGTCAACAGTCCTCATCCTCCTCGACCTTTCAGCAGCATTTGACACGGTCAACCACAAGGCTCTCTTGTCCATCCTCAGGAGTCTATGAATTTGTGGTTCAGCATGGCAATGATTTGCTTCCTACCTGAAAGGTCGCTTATATCAGATTACATGGAGGGATCCACATCTTCTCCATGAAAACTTTCCACTGGAGGGTTCCCAGGGCTCAGTTCTTGGTCCACTTCTGTTCTCTCTTTATACTAGTTCCCTCGTTGATGTCATATCCTCACATGGGTTCTCCTACCACTGCTATGCAGATGACACTCAACTTGTTCTCTCTTTTCCTCCCTCAGACACCTCTGAGGTTTCTGCACGGATCTCTGCATGTCTGGCAAGTATCTCCTCATGAATGGCAGTTCACCAGCTGAAGCTTAATCCCAGCAAGACAGAATTGCTGTTCATCCCAGTTGACTCATCCCCACATCAAGATCTTGCAATCCAAGAAGCCTTGGAGTAACCATGGACAATTGCCTGTCCTTCTCTTCTCATATCACTAGTCTCTCTCGATCATGTCGATTCCTCCTCTTTAACATCCGAAGGATTCGTCCATTTCTTTCCACTAAGACTACTCAGATACTTGTTCAGTCCCTTATCATCTCAAAACTAGACTACTGCAACTCACTCCTCCCAGAATGCAGCTGCACGGCTTGTTTTTAACCTTCCCAAATTTTCACGCACCACTCCACTGCTACGATCTCTCCATTTGCTTCCTGTAGCTGCTCGCATTAGATTTAAAACACTAATGCTTGCCTACAAGCCAAAAATGGACCTGCACCCTCCTGCATCAAAGCACTTATCACACCCCGCACTGCACCACGTTTTCTCTCAGATCCTCTAGCACTGCTAGACTGGTCTCTCCTTCTACCAAGGGACAAGGGAAAAATGCATCTAAACCCTTCTCTGTTCTGGCTCCAAGGTGGTGGAATGAACCTCTGGATGTCCGGACAGCTGAGTCACTGGGTGTCTTCAAACGATGTCTGAAAACCTACCTTTTTCAGCAGTACTTAGATTAGCTTAGCACTATGTTTTGCACGCACACACACGCACACTTTTTTTTTTATTAGCCATACTTTTACCTCAGTATACTTGTCGGAATTATTTTTTTGGTTCTTATTGCCTACAAAAGCATTGTTCAATACATTTTCACCAAAAAATTATAGAGGAGTAATTTTTTACTTCTTTTTATTAGGAGCCCTTTTAGACAAATGTGGTGTATAATCTTCACTGCACACTACTGTATGTGACAAATAAAGGCTATAATTTTCTTCAAATAATTAATGTTTATATTAAAGACATGTCATTGTGCTCTTGCTTTTAAAAGCTTCCACTCAGCAGTGATTTTGTGTGCAGCCAGCAGAGGGAACATGTGTACCAACTTTAGGTCAAACTCAGTGACCAACTGCATTTCCACATTTTCTTTTTGCTCAGTTTTATTGCTGATCTCCATCAGAAACAGGATGTAAGCTGGTTCTCTCTGGAGCACAGAGCTTGGCCTTATAGGATTGTTTAACTTCATATCAACCATACTTGCTGCTCCATCCCCCACCTACTAACCCATAGCCCATATCTCATAACCCCAAGTCACAGCTTGACCTGTGAAACTAAAGTTTACCGTTTTTCTTAAGTGATCTCATGTGAAAGCAGTGATTACACAAATTTTTGCCCCACTGTACAAGGGAAGGGAAGTGCTGTTATGGCTCAAACCACATTTTAATTCAAAATGAATTTATTGCAGCATTTCAGACATAATTACGGAACTAGGGCTGAGAAATGTTGAGTTTAAAATAAATCAAAACTCTAGATGGATGTCTGCCATTCTGTAGCAGCTCCCTTAGGTTTTTCCCTTAAAGTGTTATTTGTAATCTAACTGGTAAGGCTGAATTAAATAATTTCTTTCTTCCAGAAATTGTTTAGTTTTGCTCTCACGTTCCTCTGTGGTATGTTGTACTCCAGCTATCCTATGTGACATGGAGAACTGGGACAGCAGGAAATGAGATGTGCCTCCAGAGCTACAGCTTGAGCTCTAAAGCTCATCACACATGAATAGGCTTGACGGCACTACACTCGACAACTTACATAAACTGTTTGATGAGCTTTTTATTTATTTATCACTCATCAGAATTCATTATTAGCTGTTACCAGATAGTTAAACCATCATACACAACTGTCAGGGGCCTCATGAACGTAAAAGGAATCGCTTCAAAGCACACACACTCTTAGTGTTAATAAGCTTAAATACATAGCCTAACGTCTAATTTCATTAACTAAAAAAACATGGTACCTCGTAGAGGATCCTTGCAGCCTTGAAATATTCTAGCTGATTTGTGTCAGTGAAATCATTTCAAGTTAGTGTCAAGAAAGGAGGCTGATATACAACAGCTGAACTGGTTTTTCCACTCCAGCAGTTTTCCCCAATGAAAATATTATATGCGTACAGCTTTTAGAAATCACTGTGCTCATTAATGAAATACAGAGAATATAAATAATGAAGGAATAGAAGGACAATCTCCACCAGCAATATTTTACTGAACTGTAGAAACAGAAAAAAAAATACCATGAATGCAGCCCTGTGCAACTTGTGCCATGAAATAAATGTATAATCGTCCCAGAATCATTAATTTGTCACTATAAACCTGGTTATTAAAAATGTTTTAGTGTCTACTGCTCACTTAAATTGAAATGAATAACACTGCATTGGGTGTGCTTAAGCATGAGCCCTCAGTCTGTAAATAGCTAAAATACACCTATTTGCTGGCTAATTTTCTTCAAAGCAGTCTAACATGATCAGTTTGTGTTATTAATTAGCAGCCATATGGAGTAAAGAGTTGTCCTATCGAACTGTGGCTCCCAAGTACTAAACTGGAAACCCAAGGTCGAGTGTGGGTTGCGCCTTCTGCTCAAGCCTGTTTTTTTAATAGCATGAGTGATCCTCCCCTGCACACAGAAGGCTGACTAATCCAAAGCCCACTTCTCTTTTTTGCTTTGTGGTGCTGTGAATATTTCGAAATGGAAGACTTTTTGAGAATGTGTAAAACCATGTTCGGGCATGGTATTATATTTCTGCCCTCTTACAGAGGAAAGGTATAAATGTCATCAGTGCAATAAATGCATGTCCATAGATGTGCTCACATATTAGGATTAGGGCATTGAGATAACAGGTTTGAAAGCACTCCATTACAAAATCCTCAAAACATTACAACCTCACCTTGCTCGAATTTACTCAGGACACCGTGTGGGATCCTGTTGACACTCAGGATGTAACCGTCCTCAGTGACCACCTCGAACTCTTCTGCAGGATAACCCCAGTGTCTGATGATCTCACTCTATCAAATGTACACACAACCAATAAATCTGAGCAAAGTCTAAGTGGCACATCAGCACACAGACGTCATATAAATAAATATGGGAAATCAACAGCAATAATCATTCATTCATTTATTTTCTAAGCCCTAATTAGGGTCAAGGGAAGGCAGGCGCCCATCTCAGCCGACTCTGGGTAAAGGCGGGGTACAGCCTGAACAGCTCGCCAGACGATTGGAGGGCCAAAACACACATACAACCAATCCCACTCATACTCACACCTAGGGGCAATTTGGAACAGTCAATTAGCCTACTGTGCATGTTTTTGGACT
>JBCNYH010000021.1:27134229-27152003 GCA_039654325.1 Tandanus tandanus
ACACACACACGCACACACACACACACACACACACACACACACACACACACACACACACACACACACACACACACATCAATTAATGTCTCAAGGCTGACACACCACATACTTTCTTTTCACTGCTTCCAGACAGCCCTTCTCAGGTAAATTTTTATTAGAGCAGATTTTATTACCTTGTTTCTTAGAATTCAATGAGGAAAGTGAGGAAATACATTGGACTGATCTATTGCAGGTAGTGTTCAACACACACACACACACACACACACACACACACACACACATAAACTAGGCTTCTAGTGTCTATCCCCTATTTATCAAATGTCACAATTTCCTGATATTAGGTGTGTCTGAAGGTGTGTGTCAGTAGAATGCACCTCTAGGAATTCTCTATGTTGTCACAAGCAGAATGGTGGTAATTTAGACTTGTAGTTCTCAAAGCAGGTTCTACGGGGCTCAAGAGATCTGGGGCGTATATCCAGGTAGTCTGTGAATAAATTACTTTTCAAAGACAGTATGATCACGACGATCACTATCGACCACTATCGAAGTTGTATTTTGTTGTTATAGCCATACTGACTGGCCACTGTGATATAAAACATATAAATAATGTTAATTATTTATGAAAAGTGTAGGAATAAAATGTTTCGAATAAAATTAAATCATCAATAAATATGATGGTGGGTACTAGCAGAGCTCCCATGAAGGCCCATACCTAAGAGAATCTGGTAAGCCATCAAGTTAAATTTTTTAGTGCATTTTTTAGTTTCTGCGTGACATCACTAACCGTTGACAACCCAGTTTGTAGCAGGAAAACCACGATGAACAGCCACACGGTTTAAATTCAACAAGATTGACTTCCTATCAATAGAGGCATCCATCTGGAGCTCTGCTTTTAGGCAATTATTCTTGTTGGCACTTTCTTTCTTTCTTTCTTTCTTTCTTTCTGTTTACATTTGAAGGGTCTAGAATTAATATTAAAACTTAATTAACTAAACCAATAATTTTAGGTTTAGTTCACTACCTGATACCATTATGATCATAATGTTCATTACACTCTCTCTCTCTCTCTCTCTGATAAGCACTGGGTGTTAAAAGGAGAGAACAGAGTGCAGCACATAATCAGAGCAGTTAACAGGACAGTGTTTCGCATGGATAAAGCCTATTCAGCTCAGATTAAGCTGGCTCTTTGGTGTAATACTCTTTCAAAAGCTTCTTTCTAAGTTGTAAATCTGTAACAGCGCTGGACTTTAGACTATAAGAAGGGCAGAAATATTGAAACATGCCTAGTGTGAACCTTGATATTATATTTAGGATTTTGGCAGGGAGAAATGTTAGCATAAAGAGAGATATGTCCAGGAGGCATTACCTGTCATTTATGAGAATCCACTGTGTCAGTAGTTTTTCTGTTCATTGCTCTCAGAACTAAAGGTACCAACTGTACCTTTCCTTGTCACCGGGTTGGTACCATGATGGGAACATCTTTTGTATGTATCCTTTAATATGTATTTTTAAAACTTTACACTAAAATCTAGAAAATGGGACACAGATTTTCTCCCCAAAAAAAGAAACTGTGAGCCTCATGTTGAGCAATATTCATTCGTTCATTTTCTGAACCGCTTAATCATAATTAGGGTCGCGGGGAGGATGACGCCCATCTCAGCCAACTCTCGGTGAGGGCAGAGTACACCCTGGACAACCTGCCAGGCCATTGCAGGGCAGAAACACACTGATGGCAATGCGGCCTATATATGTGTGTGTGTGTGTGTGTGTGTGTGTGTGTGTGTGTGTGTGTGTGTGTTAAATTGAAGCTTTATGACAGACAGCATACATTTTTACTTTAGGAATGAGCCAGAAAGTCATGAATCATATTCTGATTTACAGGGAACTTTAACTCCAGGATCAATTTCTTTCACACCACCTTTTTAAAAACCCACAATGAAAGGAAGTGTTCAGTGTCAACTATCACTGTTGGTACTAACAACAGAATGTTCCACAGGCTGTATTTTTAGGTAAAGGGCAGCTGAACTGTGATCTGTTGCCACAGTGTAGGCCATTGCTGGTCATACATTAAAAATCTCCTTATGCTAGCCTTTACATGCCTTCTGTCATGAGTGCAGATTCAGTGGTCGATTCCTCCTGCTTCTTCTTAATGGCTGTCATTAATTTTGGGGGTGTCTCTGACTGGGGTGCCTCTGCCAACCCTATCTGATTTATAGCTGTACTTATATACAGGATATCTACACCATCTCATAGACTCTTTAATGCTGTGACAAATTAGCATGTCAAAAACACTGTCTTCCTCAACCAGCAGTCATCAGCACTTATCTTAGCAGCCTCTTTTTGCAAGATTTAGATCCATCCCTGGTCTGCCATACTTAATCAATTTCAAAATGGGGTTCTAACACGTAGGTAGATCCTCAGAGGGATAGTTAGTACTAAATAGCATTTTATAATTATTGGATTTTCATGAAGAAGAATGAATGCACGCAGGAGTGGATGAGCCAGCATGCAAGCTTTAATGCCTGGGGTTGGAATGGCTGTGGGAAAGGCCAACAGGTCACCTAAATTTCGTCAGCCCTTTTTTTTTTTAGCAATAACAAATTCAGAATAATCTCTTTTCCCCCTTTCCTCTACATGCCTTGTTTACTTTTACCCACTTCCCACTGCACGGTTCCACTACAGCCTAGGGAATATACAATCTCCATTTTTTTACTTGTGCTTACTGCCGTTGCCTTTGGCAGGAAATGCAGCCGGTCCCTGAGTGGCCTCTCTGCATGGGATCACTGAAGTGGCTCCCACTGCTGCTGCCGTTCCTGGACGGTTAGTGTGAGACAAGAGTTAGATTGTCCAAGCCTAGAGGAAGATCCATGTAGGTTCCTACAATGCTGATGTGGCTCTTGAGTAGTGCAATGAGCTACATTTATTCCACTATCTTTCTTCTTTTTTTCTTTTTTTTCTTTTGGGTGGGGGGGGTTACAAACTAGTACATCTTAAGTTTCATAAGACAGGACAAGAAAAACATGGCTTCAACTTGCCTGGAAATCTCATTACCAGCAGAACTGCTCAGGAATAACAATGTGGTCGCTGGACTGTGAAGCAGAGGAGAGCATCAAAGCAGGCCAACTTGTCTCGCACTCCCACTTTCTGATGGTGCTGCTGAAACAAGGGCTACGGTTTTGATTCTACATGTCCCACTAACATTAATATTAAAACAAACTACCGCATTAAGAGTGGCACTCATAACTGCCACAGTAATTATTCCTAAAACAAATTAGGAGCTCGACTTTCTGAGCAGAGGAAGAGAGGGGAAGGCTTGCACAACTGCAGTCCTAATTAGACTGAGTAGGGCTGTAGACTGGGGCAGCTTTGATCAAGTTCAAGCTTTAGCAGGCTGAATTCCTCATTTGCTCCTATCCTATACTGGGTACTGCACGGAAGCTTTAAGAGGCTTTAGACAAACAGTGTGTCTGATAGAGCTGGAACACAGAGGAGGAGAAAAGACTGGAAGGGAGGTGCAGGGCTGAACTGTTCTTGACCTCACTTTACACAGGTGCTCCAGAGAAAAGGAACTCGCTATCCAGTTTTATCTCTTATACAGATGTTGCTAAATGTAGAAGGTTTACCAGTCGGATGAAGAAAGAAAGTAAAGCATAAAGGAAGGGAATTGCCATGGTGTTGGGAATGATGGTAACACGGAGAAGAGAACACAGTAGTGCAGTATAAAAGTTCTGAATTAGGAGTCTGGAAATGTGGCTTAACTCTTAACTGGCCCCTTGGAACCCTAAGTATAATGGACTGCCCAGGCCTTCATGGACAGATGCATGCTCACAGTACACACACACACGGTACATAAAGGAGATGAGCAGTTAAACTTTATACCATCAAATATACTGCATATACACATATTTCAGCCATTCTGTAAAAAGGTACCATGTTCATGGTTCAGCACTGCTACCTCTGTTGCTGACGTCTCGTTTTTGCGGCCTGGCAGTGGACCGGAGTGTGATGACAGTGGAAAGTGGAGGAGGGCCTCCTATATCCAGTGGACATGCACTGTTAGTTTATTCTGCAGTAAGTATGAGGGGGTTGGCCCAAAGGACTCTCACCATCCCAAGAGCTTTACTTTCTCACCCACCCCCTCATCCCTTCCAACGGATCTGACTTCCTCTGGGCTGTGGGCGTCTGTAGAGACCCAACCCCACTACAGCACCAACACACACACACACACACAGACACACAAAGAGAGAGAGAGAGAGAAGCAGCATCATGCAGAGTGGCAGAAATCAGGAGGCAGACGGAGAACTAAATACAGACATTGTCTGGCTGCCTTTTTCCTCCATCTCCACCATGAGAGAGCTGTCTGTTCTCCGCTGCTCGGCCTAATTGAGTGAATGAGATGAGTTTGTGGCCATATACCGACATCCTGTCCCTGAGTGACTCCATTATTGTACTTCAGTATTAGAAGTGCACAGAATACATTGGAGAATAACATTTAAACAATAAAGTAGTATCTTAATACCATATGTTTCTAAAATCTTTTCTCCCACGATCTGTCTTTCTCACTCTCTCACTCGGTCATACTCCTGTCTCACGCTTATTCTGACATGTAGTCAGCCAAGAGGTCTGATCCAGAGCCCAACAGAGGGTTCTTAATAAGCTGGTCGATACTTTAATACTCATTACAGTGTTGGGGGCCCAAAAGGTTCCATCTTGCTGGTTGATAATGCGAGTTGTTTGACTTCAATTCAGTTTATTGTGCCAAAGGACATTAATTTTACATTCTTCCTTTTTTTTTAGAATAGATTAGAATAGAAGAAAATTGATGGATGAGTTTAAGGTTAGACCTTCAAGAATTTCACTATCACCAACATTCCGTAGTTGAACAGAAAAATTAAATGATGCAAATGACCACTTGTGCTTTCATGTTTTATTAATGTCTCTATATCCAAGGACATTGCAAAACCTTTGAGAAAACATGCACCACCGGTGACCTATATTCTTTTCGAAGACTACAGGGTTCATATTGTCACTGTATGAATCTGAAGCCATAACCTTCATGTCTTTGTAAGAATCCTGTCCGTCCTGTTTTGCATAAGTGCTCTTGATGCTGCTCCTTTTCTGGACACACACATGCACGCACGCACGCACACACACACACACACACACACACACACACACACACATACACACGGCATCTCTTTCTATTTTTGCTGCACTTGCACTGAACTTTGAGCTCCACACATGGAATAAGGCGATGGTTCGAAGTCTCAGGGGACTGCTGAAAATTCAGTGGGTTGGTAGTTCTTTCGGTTTTGACCCAGCTTTTGGGGCATAGTGTCTCAGAAAGCCTCTGGCCCAAAGTTCGAACTCTACCAAACTAACATGTGGAGTACATGTTGTTTTGAAAATATGAACTTTAAGAGTATACAGTGGCATGCAAAAATTTGGGCACCCCTGGTCAAAATTTCTGTTAATGTGAACAATTAAGCAAGTTACAGATGATACATTCCCTTTACATTTTAAACAAAATCCTGTTTTATTTTCATCTTTTACATTTTCAAAATAACAGAAAAGGGAAAAGGGCCACAGCAAAAGATTGGGTACCCTGCATAGTTAACACCTAATAGCCCCCCTTTGGCAAGTATCACAGTTTGCTAAAGGGGTTTGCTAAAGGTGAGACCTTAATTAGCCTGATAGGGTCATGGCTTGTTCACAACCATCGTTAGGAAAGACCAGGTGATGCAAGTTTCAAAGCTTTATACATACCCAGACTCCTCTGACCTTGTCCCAACAGTCAGCAGCCGTGGGTTCCTCTAAGCAGTTGCCTAGAACGCCGAAACTGAAAATGACCACAAAGCAGGAGAAGGCTATAAGAAGATAGCAAAGTATTTTCAGGTACCAATTTCCTCTGTTTAGAATGTAATTAAGAAATGGCAGTTAACAGGAACAGTGGAGGTCAAAACAAGGTCTGGAAGACCAAGAAAAATATTAGAGAGAGCTGCTTGTAGGATTGCTAGAAAAGCAGGTCAGAACCCCCATTTGACTGCAAAAGACCTCCAGGAAGATTTTGCAGACAGTGAAGTTGTGGTATACTGTTCAGCGACACCTGCACAAATAGGGTCTTCATGGAAGAGTCATCAGAAGAAACAAAAATCGCGTCTGAATTTTGCAAAAGAACGTTTAGACAAGCCTGATGCATTTTGGAAACAAGTCCTGTGGACTGATAAAAATAGAACTTTTTGGCCAGAATGAGCAAAGGTATGTTTGGAGAACAAAGGGCACAGAATTTCATGAAAAGAACATCAGTCCAACTGTTAAGCATGGGGGTGGATCGATCATGTTTTGGGGTTGTATTGCAGCCAGTGGCACAGGGAACATTTCATGGCTAGAGGGAAGAATGGATTCAATTAAATCCCAACAAATTCTGGAAGCCAATGTAACACCATCTGTAAAAAAGCTGAAGTTAAAAAGAGGATGGCTTCTACAAATGGATAATGATCCTAAACACCGCTCAAATTCTATGATGGACCACCTCAAGAGGCGCAGGCTGAAGGTTTTTCTATGGCTTTCAGTCTCCTGACCTAAACATCATTGAAAATCTGTGGATAGACCTCAGAAGAGTAGTGCATGCCAGACAACCCAGGAATCTCACAGAACTGGAAGACTTTTGTAAGGAAGAATGGGTGAAAATCCCTCAAACAAGAATTGAAAGACTCTTGGGTAGCTACAAAAAGCATTTACAAACTGTTATACTTGCCAAAGGGTGTTAACTATGCAGGGTGCCCAAACTTTTGCTGTGGCCCTTTTTCCTTTTCTGTTATTTTGAAAATGTAAAAGATGAAAATAAAACAGGATTTTGTTTAAAATGTAAAGGGAATGTATCATCTGTAACTTCATGCCTTTTGGAAATCATTTCATCTTCCACCTTTTTAATTGTTCACAATTGTTCACAAAAACAGAAATTTTGACCAGGGGTGCCCAAACTTTTGTATGCCACTGTAGTTTTCTTGTTTTTGGAAGGAAAAAAAAACATGCAGTAAATAATTAAATATAGGTACCAATGACTATAGCGGGCGTAGTCACATATTCAGCCTTCCCCTATATGAGCTAAGGTCCAAGCATAGCACTCTCCTGTTCTAGGCAGGCAAATATCAGACAAATGGTCTTCATAGCTCACATATATTGCATAAGCTGCTTCTAAAAGGTCAACAATCTTCTAAATAGCTCTGGACAAGAAAACCAGTGCTAGTTCTTGCATGTCACAGTAATGACCGTCAAAGCCCCCATGTTCCTGATTATCCTTTGTGACTTAAACACACACACACACACACATCTGCCACATAGCTTTCATGTGATATTTATTTACCTGCAAATGTCTGCCGCAGCTGCATCCCCGCATTGCTTTCAAGTGTGTCTCATCTTGAGACCTCCAGTAGCACTAAGGCATGAGGAAAATAAGCAGAGATGTGTTGCCCAACATCATGGGGCAGAAGCTGAGCACTAAGTACACAGTGATTCTTCAGCCAGTGAAGGAAAATGGCCAGATATTTCTTTTCCACTGAATTTAACAGTAGCTAGCATATGCATAGCCTTATAGAATAACAAGGGAGGCTACCTTAAGTCTCTGCAATTGTTGGCTCAGCCAGCTCTTGGTGGGGGTCACCCTGAACAGCTCGCCAGTCCATTGCGGGGCCAGCACACACACACCACTGTTCACAATTATACTCACACCTAGGGGCAATTATGGAACAGTCAGTTAGCCTAATGTGCTTTGGACTGCTAGAGGAAACCAGAGTACCTGGAGGAAATCCAGACAAGCATGGGAAGAACACGCACTCCTCGCCGAGCCCTGGACTTGACCCCAGGACCTTCTTGCACTGAGGCGGATGTGCTAACCATTATGCCACCGTGCCGTGTTGGCTAATCATTTTATTTAAATGATGCAATGGTCCAGCGAGCTGCTCAGGGTATAACCCACCTTTGCCCAGTGTTGGTTGAGATAGTTTCCAGCCTCCCTGCAACCCTGCGAAGTGGTTCGGCAAATGATTGAGAGTGAATGTTTTCTTTTATATTTTCTTTTATAAAACCTTATATTGCCATAATTACTCTTAATCTTAATTTAAGAATGCCTAGACAGTCTGTCTGTAATATTAGAATTTAGACTCTAATGCTGGCTTTGCTGGCATTCAGTGAGACAGACTGTTCCCACTCATACACGGTAGTGTGACTAAATGAGGAAGCAGTGCTTCTAATCTGTAATAATTAATTTAGCAAGGTTGCATCATCTCTGCCTTAGTCCATGTGATTAAATGTGTTCTAACTCTATAAACAGGGAACAGAGTTCTGCTTTCAATGGCCTAATGACAAAGTGAGAGGGAAAGTCCAGAGTCTCCTCCTCTTAAAGGCCTTCTCAGAAGGTGAAACCAAAAACTCTGTTAGCATGGAGTTTGATAAGGATAAGTTTTAAGCATACTGTAGCTTGGCAGTGTGTGTAGAGTCACAGGCACTCATGTCCAGCTTATTGCCTACCATGATAATCCTTCATAAATGACAGGTTTTTTTCTAACACTGGTACTTTTCCTAATGCTAATAGATCTGTTTTACTGTCCAGGCTAAATCAGGTGTTCAGAGAACAGGGAATATGAAAAAAGTGCAGTGCAGGGGAACTGAAGAACCAACAAGGTCTTGTCCCCCCACCCCCCCTCTCCAGTTCTTGTCCCCCCACCCCCCCCCCTCTCCAGTTCTTGTTTAATTTCCACTTCCTGCTTTATTCTTGGCTCAAACCAAATGCAAGACAGCTGTGCAGAAAGAAGAGGGTCGTGCAGACTGCTGAGTGTTCAGAGAAAAGAGAAAACACTTCAATGGTTTTCCCAGGTTGAAATAATCTATAGAGACAAGAGCAGTATGAAGCTTTGCTGGAGGGCATGGTGTGTGTGTGTGTGTGTGTAAAAGGTTAAAGTTCCCAGGACAAGGCTCCAGCCGTTTGACCACGCTTAGCATTTTTGCGTGCGCGCACACACACGCACACACACACACACACACACACACACTGTAGAACTCCTCCATGTTAGGACAGAGTTCCAATATGTTCCAAAGTTCATCCTGGACTCTAGGCAGGACCCAGAGCAACATGAGAACAGTTTTTTGTTGTTGTTGTTTTTTGAGTATGAAATGTTTGTGCAATCAGCATGACTGAGGATATTTAAGATTCAATAAAAAGTCAAACAGCAATGAAATGGTTGACCATGCATGTCATAACCATGCATACCTTGGCAACATGATTAACATTACCATGCTACAATGTGCAATTAAAGTAAAATCAATTTAAATACAATTCCTGTGCATTTTTGCACAAGCTGTGAAAGACACTGCAAGTAAAATAACCACAACAGCATAAATCAAAGGTATTTCTGCGCCCATCCACTCCAAACATTTGATCTAGAATCCTGCCAAGGTCACAATTTGATTTAATGAGAATGAAGAGAAAATAAGGAAAGGCCGGTGGGAGCATTGCATTATAAGCTGATTCTTTATTCTCTGTGTTGTCTACTCCTGGCAAGGAAGAGGGCAATATGCTTTTTTGTAGCAAGGTTAAAAGGTTGTGAACTCCCCAGGGGTAGTCTTTACTCTTTTGTGTTCCTTTGCGTTTGTTTCTCTGGTCCCAGTACTTCCTTTAGAGGAGAGTGGACGAGTGGGACACATCTGTAAGGCGAGTACATTTCAAAACTAGTGTGAGGATTCAAAATGAAAAGGAGGGACAGAACATCAATCCCTTGAACAAGGCTCCAGAGACCTCAGGGAACCATTGTCCAGATACACTGCTTTTAGAGGTATGTGCATGTAGTTGTGCAGGCCTGCACCACTGTAACTTTGGGGGAAAGCATGAACTCAGAATGTATCAGAGACAACACAAACAATGTAGTTATTCAACAGAAAGCACGCTAAATTATTTATGAACACATCTCTTCAAAAAAAAAAAAGAGTAGGCAAGAAAGGGGCTGAACAGGATAAGTAATGTCATGGGGAATCTTATTAGATTTATTACCTTGTTAAAATACTGCTTGCGATGAAGCTGCTCTTTCTCGTCTTCCAGTAAGCGTGCGTGCCATTCAGAATCAATAATCTAATCGCGAGCATTCACGCATGGTGCACACGCCATTGGCATGGACATGAGCCGCTGTAATGTCATGTGACATGCCTGCTCTCCATCTGCATTGTAAACGAGACTAATAGGGTTGAGGTAACGATCGAGATTGATGGAGCTCAGACGTCTAGTTATTGAATCAAACCTGTCCCTCTGAAACAAGCAGCTGAGTGCAGTTAATCAATAAAGCCAAAGGCTAGAGAGCTGAGATGATCCATCCAAACATGTGTTAGGAGTTTTCCAGCATCGATCTGATCTGATCTTGAGCCACTTAGTGATGTTAAGTGGCTGTGTCTATACACTACGTTGAATATAGACAGTACTTTCAACACTTTAATACTTTTGACATCTTTTGGAGCAATAGTAACCAAAGTGGGGTCCAGGGACTGCCAGGTGAACATAATGTTTTGTATCGTTTTGTGTGGGATTTTGGCTAGGTGGTTAGCACTGTCAGCTCACAGTACGATGGTTCAGGGTTCAAATCTTGGCCAAGGGTCTTTCTGTGTGGATTGTGCATGTTCTCCTTATTTTTGCATGGGTTTCCCGGACAGTCCAAAGGCAAGAACAATGGCTCAACTGGTTACTTTTATTTGCACATAATTCTGAATGATTATTTGTTTATGTGTTAGCCCTGCAACACATGACTGACAACCTCTTCAGGGTCTACTCCGCCTCTCGCCTGAAGTCTGCTGGGATTGGCTACGCCATGATTTTGACAGATAAGCAGTACAGATGATGGATGGATGGAAGGAAGGAGTTATTATGCTGTAGTTGATAAAATGATAGTATTATGCATATTTAAATAACATGTGTAATATATATATATATTTGTTATTTTGGATTATGTTAATGAAATAAATTAGATGCTATAAAACATTTATATATTCATTCATTAATTTGACAACCAGCTTAATACTGTACTAGGGATGCAGGGTGACTGGAGCTTATCTCAGCTGACTCTGGGCGAAGGTAACATACACCCAGATCAGACACACACACCATTCATACTCACACCTAGGGGCAATTTGAAACACACAATTAGCCTTATATGCATGTCTTTAGACTGTGGGAGGAAACCAGAGTACCCAGAGGAAACCAAGGCAAGCACAGGGAGAACATGCAAACTTCACACAGAAATGTCTGAGCCCGGGACTCGAACCCAGGACCTTCTTGCTGTGAAGTGTACATGCTAACCACTACACCACCCTGTCGCCAATGCTATAAAATAGGAGTCCAGATTCTCTCCATTTATTCCACCTACCTAATCAGCATCCTAAAGTGTTGACATCGCATTGTCATTACAGCAAACTTTCCAGTTCTAAACAAAAGAAAGATGTCAGTGATGTGTTGAATATGTGTGATAAAAGAACTTTAAATATAGTTGTGGCATGGCTGCACTTTTCCGCGCGGACATTCACATTCTTTTTCTACAAGCTATTGTCCAGATAAACCAGAAGTGATAAAAATAAAAGTTTGTGTGTTTGAAATTACTAGAAAGAGAAGTGTTTGTCAACAGGGAATGCGATGTTTGATTAAAAATTCGTGACTTTGTTTTATTTTTCATACTGGCACCAACCTCGCCATGTATAACTCGTGCGAACACCACATGTGTAGTTTAGAACTGAGAATTCTGCTGTCATGACAGTAGACACTTTAGGACTTTATTAATGAAGCCTTGAAAAAAATATATTTTTTTAAATCCCTCCCTCTGACGTCATGTAGTAAGCCAGAGAAGTGGATCTTTCAAAGTATTCAGAAATCTTGATTAATGTTTCCCTTTTATTGACCCTTAAACAGAATTTCTTGTGAATACCTTTTGTATGTTGATTCTTCTGAACTTTTAGAATTTTTGATTGTTAAACTATTTTGGAATTTTAAATCGTCTCCTGTTCACAGTGATGAATCTGGCCACTGAAAGCAACGAAACACCAACACAGGTATGTTATACCTCAAAGAAAATCATGTTGCTTACTTAGCTAGAGAATGTACTAGTGGTGAGCTCTCTGCTACAGTGATAAACTACAGTTTGCGAACAATGAGATAATCACCCTGCAGCCTGCTACCTGCATGAAAAGAGCGTTCGTTACTGTACGTTGATCTAGCAAAGATTTTAAGCAATAAACATGATAACAGACCTCCTAAGTGCAATAAACTTTGATTCAAACTTGCCCACCTCCCATAAATATTTAGTCTTTGGCGACTTTGGCTGTGCCTCGATGAAACAACACTAACAATGCTCAGATCAGCATCAGAACTGTTGCTGTCCAACATTGGTCAGCAGCATCCAATCAAAACACAGAACCAAAACTAGAGACAAATTGACTACGCCGTCAATTTAAAGACTGCCCAAATCTGCAGACTTCCTGTGTCCAAAATTACAAATTTACAACTCACTATGTAGGGAATTATCATTCATTCATTTTCTAAGCCACTTAATCCTAATTAGGGTCGCGGGGAGCCTGGTGCCCATTTCAGCCGGCTCTGGGCGAGGTATACCCTGAACAGCTCGCCAGACCATCACAGGGCCAACACACATACAACCATTCACACTCACAACTAGGGGCAAATTGGAACCACCAATTAGCCTACTGTGCATGTTTTTGGACTGTGGGAGGAAACTGGAGTACCCAGAGGAAACCCATGCAAGCACGGGAAGAGCATGCAAACTCCACACAGAAACACCACGAGCACTGGAATTGAACCCAAGACCTTCTTGCTGTGAGGTGAACATGCCACCTATGTAGGGAATTAAATGCAGAGAACTATATAGTGAGCTTAACGGTGTTAAAATGAAACTTCTCCTTAATGCCATTTTCAGCTGGTGGTTTACTGCTGCCTTTTATTAAATTCAATTTGAGCCTGGACTGGAACTTTAATATATTTTATTAAAACATTTATTGAGAAATATTTTATGTCTAACTTCATTTTGGCCTATTTTAATTTTTTATTGTCTCCCTAATAACTATTTTCATTGTACATGACTGACCATGTATTATGTGTTATACATTTTGGCTTAATGCTTCTTAAGTGTTTTAGGTTAAATGCAAAATTACTTACATTTATAGGACAGGCTAATGTTTCCCCGCTGCTCTCTCCTCAGATAGTGACCATCGCTTGTACTCTACTGCTCACAATGCATTATGAGAGACATTGAGTGCACCATGTAGGTCTCACTATATATTCATTCAGAATGAACGCATTCACTATATAGTGAGTCACGAGCAATTCTCGACACAGACTGTGAATGTTTAAAGGCAACAAGCTGAAGTTCATGGTGAGAGGAAACAAGCTGAGGCTACTGCTAGCACCAATTTCTACGAAATTCTTTATTCTATTCGTTGAAACAGTTATTGAGTTCAAAGTTAAACAAGTTTACTTGCATCTTTCCACAGCTTCAGCAACATTCTAATGGACTGATGTTTGTAATTGATGATTTTGCCACTGCTGCCCTACCTGGAGGGATGAGTGTATGAGTGCTATTGTGCTTGTGCTGCAAAAGCCGTATGCTTGGTTGTCTGCCACTACTCAGCTACGTATACAAATACACAACTAGATACAATGACCAAAAAAACCACTTCACTGATTTCAGATGAAGTCAGGAACCAAACTCGATCTGTCTTTTGAGTATATTGAGACATTGTGAAAGTTTCATGCTGATATGTGACTTTTTTTGAGTTATCCTGCTGGAGCACTTAAGTGAATCCAAGGAAGACCACCCCATCTGTGATCTCAACAAACAGCGAAGTCGGACAGAGGGACTTTAAAAGTCGATAAAGGTTTTACTTGTATTAATAGTGAGGATCAACTTTATATGAAGTGACACAGCCCAGAGAGGTACAAGTATATTTTACATCAAATAACTAAACAAGACTCCTGTTCACTTTTCTGTAGCCATGCGTGTCTTCACCATGTTTAACAGAGACGCTAGATTCAAAGCCGCAGAAATTCTTCCTACCTTTTTCACTTCTATGTAAAGCACAACTCTACACATTTTTCTCGTTGTTTTTGGTGCTGGTGATAGTCTTTTATATTATTGTTGTGTAATTTCTGCAGAACTCCATGAGCAGTTGACCGTACCTGCACTCTCAATGATGTTGGTTGTTTAAATAGCAAACATGTAAATATGTTCACAACCCTTCATCATTTTTATGTTTTTTTTTTTTTACTGACAGACCATGCCTTTATTTAATTCATTTAAAGTATGGATGTAAAAACAGCGGAATGAATATGTCTTTGGTCTTACACTTCCGTCCATATTTACATTTAATCTGAATATCATTCATTCATCTTCATCCTGGTCAAGGTCACGGTTGATCCACGGCCAATCCCGGAAACATCGACTGTGAACCAAGGATACACCCTGGATGGAACAGTTACTATCCAGGACAGTTTAAAGTGGCCCATCCGCCTACCAGAGATGCTTTTGGGAGGTGGGAGGAAACTTGAGAACCAGTGTGGGCAGAAGGAAAACATGAAACTCCACACAGACAGCAACTGGAGGTCAGTATTGAACAGCAGTGCTATCACACAGCAGTGCCTTTGTTCTGAATAATTTAATTACCTATTTGCTGCCAGTGTGATTTCAGGTTATGAGGCATGAAGTTTGTATATCAGTTTATTTATGGAATAAAATCTAGTTCAAAGTCCTTAGGGGAGGGGATCTTTCAGGGGGGAAAAAGAGCTTACTGCTTTGGAAAAGGTCAAAATAATATAATGTTTGTGGTGGTATACTATTCTTTATATACTACTTAGTGTGGTAGTATGTGGTTTAGGATGTGGCCTTGCATGCAATCAAACTAACATGTGGCCAATTATGAAAGCCCTTTTTCCTCCACTTCCGCACGAGGCTGCATTGGCACTGAGGCCAGTGATGACTCGGCATTGTTCTGGCCACCTGTCTGTCGCTCAGTAAACACTTATCTCCAGGAGCAGGACGCACTTCTCTAAACACACACACCCTAAAATAATCCCCCCATCCTTCACTTTCCTGCTTAAACTGTTCTTTTTTTCCCTTATGAACACATTATGTAACGAGAAATAAAACACATTCTTTTTTCTTTTTAAGCTGTTTTGTAACATTAATCTATGAAGTTGAGACAACTGCAGTGTTTTTCCAGGTAGAAGCGTAGCTCCTATGGATTTCCTCTCTAAATACAGTATATAAAGTCAGCACATACATAATGTATGCAGGAAGACACTGAGATAAATGAAGTTGCCTGAGAGCCACTGACCACACACATTTCCCAATGACGCAGTGTGGTATGTGGTGACCAGCAGCTGAAATCATGTTCATCCTGTAGCATACACTGCGTTTTTTTTGCTTGTTGTTTAATATATACAAGATTAGACAAGCTTGTTCTCGCCAGACCACTAGTGCACCCGCTAATGTTAAAGGAAATCTGCATATTTTGTTTAGATGTGGTGCTTCCTTCTAACTGGTGATTAATGGAAAAACAGTGCTCTCTTTAACGTTGCACTCAGTGATAAAATGTTAAGTCAGTTTTGTCAGTTATTTGGCTTTTTTGTAGTTTTTGGGTGGTTATAGTGAAGCAAAGAAAATAAATAAATTTTAAAAATAATAATAAATAAATAAAACATTGGTCTGGTGCAACGATCATTGGGAAATTGCAATTTTGAATCCCAGCTGTCCACTGGCTGTATTTTCTGAGTCAGCATGGTGTACTCCCACCCCTCAGAATCTCAGGACACTAACAAATCTAGGTGTCAGTGAACTCGAGTATGAGGGAGACGACAGATAGCACAGTTCTTTCAGTGTTTTACATTGTCCTGTGACATTTAAAGTTACAAACATATCAGTGAAAAATCTTCCCTTTCTGAGCAGCCTTAAAAGCAATTGGTCAAGAAGTTTTCAAAAAATTCTGTCAATACCATTGAAAAATTGAATAAAAGGGGGACATCAAGTGTTTTGGGTGCCTTAACCTGTCCACATCAATATTTTAATTAAATGAGTGTTTCCCTGAAAGGAAAAATTGAAAGACGCAGACCATATATGGAAGGGGGCCTGACCTCGGGTGGGTGGATGGTGGTTGCCACGCATGTGCAGTGTGTGATTTCTTTGCTCTGGTAAGTGTCCTGCTGTCGACTAAGGTGTGATTTCATGTGTTTAGCACTCGGGCAGGATGAGGATAACTTATTTCCTTGACGTTAAATAATTTATTTAAATTACACAACAGAAGACCTGGTACAGAAACGATGATGGTTAGTGCATTGAAATGTCCCTGAATTACAGCCCACATTTTTCATACGGCTCTGTTACAGCTTTTTTTGAAGTGCTCAGTTAGAACATGCTGCTATCTTGAAGTTAGTGTTATGTTGAACGTAGTCAAGGTTTATAACATGATTCATCATTAGATTCTGAAGTTTTGTTCCACATTATCTGCACTGCGTTCCAAAAGCAGTCACACGTCCTACAGCAGTAGTGAAGGTTGGTGAATGCACCAAATGGTTTTCTTCGGCCATGACTGAGGAGTACATTCACGTTTCCTGCATAAACTGTCTGGATGGCTACACTAGGTCCAGCAGCGACGCCGTTATTTACAGACAGCAGGGCTGGATGGTAAATCAGAGGTCATTAGCAGCAGCACATCTGCGGGCCAGAACTAAAGCACGATGAAGCTCTTCTCAGGTACAAGCCTGAGATTATTGGACTTATGGATGAAAACATCAAGTGTATTTTTATGAGGGGGAAAAACTGCATCCAAAGGGGAGCTTATTTACAAGTGGCAGTAAATATTTTCCAGTTCTGTCGCAATAATGTAAATTATGCACAAGAGGAATTTTCAGAGAAGTCAACACAGAAGACGCTTGAGGTTGGAATCAAACAGCTGCACACTGCCATGAAATGTAAATATGGCAAAGCTCCAGTCGCTGTGCTGTGTAACAGCGTATAACTTCATGGGCATCTCTCTACCTACCTGCTTAATGGGTAGAAAACTACCAATGATTTGAGCATTCTAGCCTAGCACTGAAGAACTACCCCGTCTCGGGAAGGCTTCAGGAGGCTTTTCATAGTGTAAATCATCTCTTAATAAGGCTGCAACGGTTGACAATGAGACTTTATTGGATTTATGTGGGTTTTATAACACTAAGATAAAGGGGAGTTTACACATACAATTACAAACAAACAAGTGATTTGTATGAGCATCATAACCTGTACATAACCTATACAATATTTCATACATTGTTGGTTGTGTATTCTCAGTGCATAGCATTACACACAGAGCAACTGTTGCACATCACAAAATTATCTGAACAGGCTAAAATGGAATAAGGCTCTGTTGCTTCAAATGACTGAAAATATACCAAGTTTACATTATGCCTAAGTGGAACTGAATCCAGAGAAGTGAAGAGGGGAAAATGAGGATGTGGCAGGGGGCCAAAGCCCTGTGGGTCCTCTGCAGTGTGTAAAGCCCAGGTGAGTTAGTGCACAGTACCATCCTGTCAGTCTACATGCATGACACCATGTTCTAAAACTGGGTCTAAAACAAGCACTTTTTTTCTTTTTACTTTAGTAAACGAGGCACTTTGTGGTAACCACAGGCATCATAGCATATTGCACAAATCAGCTAAAACTAATGACATGAAACTTACACACTGGCACCTTATTATA
>JBCNYH010000021.1:27165706-27176835 GCA_039654325.1 Tandanus tandanus
GAGGGGGGGGTGAGTGGGGGGAAAAAAAGAAAAAAAAAAAAAAAGAAGGGAAAAAAAAAAAAAGTAAAAAAAAAAAAAAAAAAAAAAAAAAAAAAAAAAAAAAAAAGGTCAATATTTACTGTGGCCGCCCTTTACTTTGATTACAGCATTTAACCTTTCAGGCATAGTGTTTGCCTGGTATTTTCAGTGTTTTTTTTTTATTAGCCATACTTTTACCTCAATATACTTGGTGGAATGATTTTTTTTTTGGGTTCTCATTGCCTACAATAGCATTGTTCAATACATTTTCACCAGCAAATTATAGAGAAGTAATTTTTACTTCTTTTTATTAGGAGCCCTTTTAGACTAAAGTGGTGGTGTATAATCTTCACTGCACTAGCTATAGATAAAGTATATTTAAACAAAGCATGCAGGAACATCTATGCTAACCTTTTCTCTAGTAAAAGTAACTTTCCTCTGCTGCAGCATAATATTTTGAGATCATCTACAATTTCAGATAAACAAGTTTAACGTGCAGATTAAGTGATGCAACTACACAGAACTCCCATCAATCAGCAGTGAGATAGTGGGACAGAGTCATACATTACAACACTCCATTTCCGCCCACAAATGTCACTGATTGCATGGAGTTCAGATGGGAGGAGTTGATCAAGGTCAATGAAATAGTTTACAAAGTTTAAACCTAAATGAACATCCAGCAAGGGCTGAGCAGTATGATGAAATAATGTGTGTTATGTCACAATACTCTTCTGTGAGAATTTACAGATAGAGTAATATACTTTATTATTTTATATATTATAAATATTTTTATAGTTATAACCTAATTGGCATTAAACTTAATGCAGCATTTTACAAGATCCGCCTCATTTTCAGTGTTTAACCATTTTATGAAATAGGCGTAGGTTTTTAAACTATTGTTTCTAGCTATTGTGAGAATGTATTTAGTCAGATTTAAAGCAGACCCTATGATCATCTCAGTAAAGAAAACGCTAAACAGTTAATGTTTCCCCCAAAATTATTATTAAAAATTAAATTATGTTGCACCCAAAAACACAAGGTAAGACGTGAGTAAGAGACAGAGTTCATGTCTTTAATGAAGGTTACTCGTTTTTCTGCTATTCAAGAACAAAAACACTGTTCGGAATAATTCCTCCAGATCAGTATAATGATCATCAGTGTGTATTGCTTGTTAGGAAAATGCAAGGAAATAAACAGGAATACCATTAATATACAGGCTAAAGCTGACAGCTTGAGGGACAGGTCATTAAATTAAGCACATTTTTGAGGTCAGGCAGTGGGGGTTGGCAGTTGGGTGTGGGTACTAAAAATCCCTGACACACACACCACTACTAGATGACACAGATTTGAAACAGAGACTACTGTATGAAAGCTAGTGCAAGTTTAACATTGTCTGAGACCTTCTGTTAACTCATATGTGAGCCACTTACCGTACAACGTCGTCTATGTTGTTTCTGTACACCCCCTCGAGTCTCTCAGCAGGAAAGCCCATAGCAATTATGTTGGGATAAATATCTGTTCTGCAGAATTAAGGAAACCCAACAAAGATATTTCTGGAGAGCTGACAATGTTGCAGCCAACAAAAACGGCCATCGCCACATTCAGGAAACAAGTGAACATTTTCAGCATGTAACAGCTTATAGGAATACTTCACCTCTGTAGAACCATAAAAGGGTGAGTCAAGGGGTACATTACACGACAAACACTGCATTTCAGATACAGAGAGAAGCAAAACACACCAAGGCAACGAGAAACCAAACTAAAAATTCAACTACTCATCTAATGTTGCATCCTACATTCAGTGTGCAGCGAGAGGCCACAGAACAGGCTCCTGGCTAATACACAACAGATGGGCCTCGCAGTAAGAGACTGATGCATGGACCTCTAACCCAGAAGGCCACACAGGGGCACTAAATAAATCACATTGAGCCTCAGCCTGGCCTGGAATCGCTTTCCTTCCTCACCTTTCTAACAAGTGCCATGAGAGCTCATCAGTCCTCACTGCCTGACATTCACACGGAGCAGTGGAGCGGCACGCACGCAGGGCTGGAGACACACTTCTTACGAAGGAACACCTCGCTTCAGGGCTCAGCTCAAAAGAGAAACATGTATACATAGAGGTGAGAAGATATTTGACGATATATTTATTGAATTAAATGTTTAACAATAAATTGATTTTATAGAAGAGATTTTAAACAGAACACTGTATTCACTGGCAGTTTTTTTTTAACAAACTTATGCACAAGTAATAATAATAATAATAATTAAAAATATTACCCATCACGTAAGCCACTCTACTTGGGGAGAACAGAAACGCTTCACAAACACAACACATTAATTTACACTGAGTGAATCAGGCATACAGAGAAGGCATTTCCTCTTCGGCAAGTTAAACCCTCTTCCAGGTTCATTTTTATCTATAGTACGATTCTCTTAATTTCGCTGTCAAACCACAGCACTTGTAGACGCCCTCACAAAACGCGCACAACTGAAAGCCAGACTTGCATGAAATTCCACCATGTGCTTTTTTCTTTCCAGAAATCCTTCCCAAAAACATCACAACTGGCCAGATAGGTGTCCCTGGATCTCGAATACAAAATAAATAAATAAATAAACAAATCACCTGCACAACTGCATTTTGGGGACATGTACTGTGCGTTTCGTGACAGAACCGTCAGAAAAAAAAAAAAAAAAAAAAAAACCATTAAAAAGCTCTGATATCAGAACTATTTCCTGTCATTAAAAAAAAAACACACGATAAAGCATGGATCAAAGAGAAAGCAGTTATCGTATTAAAGGCCACTATAAACAAGAATAAACTCACAGCCAATGGCAAAGATGATCCATTTTGTAAACATCCATTCTCAGATAACTGCAGAGACAGTCTGGGAATATTTAGTAATGAAACTCAATTGGAAGAAAGGCACACAGTGTGCATGCAAAATAAAAAGCCTACATTAACAGTCTTGCTACCCACAGACCAGCTGGCACCCACTGCCCTCTCCATTATTTTCAATTATGCTCGTCATATCAGCTTATTATTTCATCACTTCTGCTAAAGTCATACAAAAATCACAAATTCATTTGTTAACATCTGCCGTTTCTATGGTCTAGTGCCGCTGTAGTTCATCTGGTGGGAGGCATTTTTAGACTGACGTGCACCAACTATGAAAGGGTCTCTGAACCGAACAGCTTGTGGTCTGTGATTTCCTTCTGTGCAAAAACTCTTTGCATGGCATAAAACCAACTCGAGCGCTGTCGACACACACCTGCTTGTCATACAGAACAGGACAGAATTAGGGTACTTCTGTGATGTCTACTCTGACAGGAAATGAGAGTGGACAAAGATATCCCTGTGAGTTCGAGCACAGAAGAGTGAAGCCAGAACAGGGTTACTTCCCAGCGAAAAACTAATGAGAAAAGTTATCATTTTCATGACGCAAGGCAACGTGAAGCAAAGAGTAGCTAAAAATCCAAAAATCCTTCTGGTTGTCTTTGTAACGCCACCGAGCACAGCTGATTTCAGTCAGTGTCCTGATACACTGACCTCTTTAAGGGGTACTACCTCGGGCACAGTTGATTAAATAAACAAACAAACAAAGAAATAAATCAAACTAAAACAAAACAGACAACCCAAATATCTTTAGTTTTCCCCATAGCTTCTTATCCAAACACTACGTTAATGTGATCGGATGTTGCAGGCTTGCGTCATCATATCTTAACAAAACAGAAAAACAAATAAAACTGGGTTGTGAGGTTACAGAGTCAGTCATACAGTGTTGTATCACTCTCGAAAAAAAAAAGCATTGGTCAAATTAAGGGTCAAGATGACTGGAAAGTTATCTGATGTCACAAAAAGCCAATAAGGAATGGATGTCGGTGGAAGGCTGAAGCGACTGAGCTGCTCTCGCACCCATGAGGCAAGCATTCTAAACACTCAATTACCCCCCCGGATGTCTATGAAAATACAGTGAGATCCTGTCTGTTGTGTCTTACTGTATTTAATCAGTCCACCAGGATTTCTTTCATAATACACTGTTACATAAAAAGTCTCCATCAGGCCAGAAATGTGAACCATACGCTCACTACGCTGTTCTACAGGGTTTAATCCTCTCAGCACATTTCTGACTTTACATCCACGCACAAGGCTGCAGTAAGAGAGTCGTCCCACTCTCACACAAACAGTGCCGGGCTTCAATCAACCATCTGAGTCACTGCTGTAGGTGGACAGCAAGAGGCTTATATGTACAGCTTCCCAATCCCCCCCAAAAAAGAAAAATTCTTGGGGCAAATTCTTTGAAACTCTTTACTGTATTCAAGTTGTACGTGCACTTCCACACCAACAGTTTTCCAATACAGCCTTAATCTTCTTCCACTATCTCGACTGAAATTGTCCAACAAGTACACAAGCTCTGCAAATGAATCCTATCCTGCCAATACGCCAGCCTTTATTCATCAAGGCTGCACAGATTTGAGCGTACAGAATGACGTCTGAATAAATCTGTGTCTGATTCATGAAACTCGCACGACATCCAAATGAGCAATGACGGGAGTGTAGAAGATGAATCAGCTTCAGCTGCATGGAGAAGCTGATACCCTCTAGTCCCTTATTTACATGACACGTCTCCTAATTTACCCTCATGTACGAGTACAACTAACTTGCATGGAATTCACCCAGGTTTATGCAGGTGTATTGATAGTGAGCCAGTATAAGGAAATTGTTCAGACAGATCTGAAGATCTGCAGAATGAGACTTTCCTTTAAGGATGCTACAGATATGGCCATGTCCTCTGGGTTTTTATCCCCATAAAGCTGCAGGTAGTAATGTGAATTATATTTATAGCTCGGCTTTTATTCTCAGATTTCCACTGAACGCTTGAACAGGTCTCGTGAAGCCTGAGAGAAACAAGTCCTTCCTCAGTTAAAGTGTTTGTTTCTCCAAGCGTGGTATAAATAGCCTTCCTCATCATTCGTTAATCACCGGGTCAACATCCCGATTGTTAAACTAAGCAGTCACAAATCCATCAGAGATCAGATTTAAAACTCAAATACGCCACTATTTACTTTCATTTCAAAAGCCCTATTATTGTCTACACGCCTAAAAATTTGAGTTCATACCGAATGCACAATAAAAGAAGTAATCCAGCGGTTTCAACCTGGTCTCGAGCTATACATCTTTAGTATATGCACATTAACCACAAACAAGTGCTTCAACATGTTTCCCCCTTTTCAGTTTATTCAAAGCTCACTTATGAGTCACGGGGGAAACTTGTTGCGGCAAACAATAAAACTTTGGAAAAATAGATTCACTGATACTTTAGTTAAAGGAGTTGGTAAATTAAAGCCTAAACCCGTAAAGGTCAGTCTTCCGTAGAGAGAACTACTTTTCCAGGTACTGAAGAACTGATGGGTCTGGGTTAGCAGTGGATTCATCTGAATATCAGGAAACCTTTTAAGTGTTCGTGACATATTTATTCATTTGATTCTGTACGTTGATGTCTTTCTTTATGAAAAAGGAAGTCCAAGAGCAAGAGTCTCAAAAGGCTGGAGAGATTTTCTCAAGACATCCCACAGCTCACAACTTTTACTAAAGCAGCTAAAATAAGAAACTGAAAGTTCTAACTGAAATTTTCAACCACGTTGGGTTTCTCACTGCAACTCTGCTGTCTAGGTAACCTAGAACGGAGGTTTCCTACTGCTGAGCCTTGCACTGGTTCCTCCGTAGAGACGAGCCTTGTTAACAAGAACCAGTATCACGGTCTTCACTTCATACATATGTGTGTGTGTACACTATCTGCACTGTAACACATAGACCATCAAACACACAAACCAGTGAAGTCCCGTTTGATCTGATTTTGGAGAGGGTGTGCACCTACACACACAAACCTTTCCAACACACAAGGGACGGTGTTTTTAAAGAGAACATGCAGAAATCTTGACAAATTAAACTATACAAATGAGCGAGACATGCAGTCTATTTACAGGGACACGTTTTCTAGTTCTACAGAGTATTTCAATGGAGGGAAACAGGACGAGACATCAAAAAATATTTCACTGTAACAAAACATAAAAATTCATTGACCTGGAAACACATGACATTTTAAAATGCGTATACAACGACAAGAGACTTTTGAAAAAATAAAAATGTAAAAAAATCCTCAAGACTCAGTAACCTATATGACTCTTGGAAAATTCAATACAGGTATAGGAAGCACTTCTCGATGACATCACCTCATTTCCTCCTTTTAAGACCTGCACTATTAGTACAACAGTTACAGCTTTGCATTTGCGTCACATGGTTGCACACTGTAAAACAGTTAACAGTTACGGCAAACCGTTTAGATGCAAACGCTGCTCTTGGACGTCTTATTTCGGTTTTGCATCTTCCATTTTAGCTGAGTGCTGGGAAATGTCAAAACGAAGGTCATAAATAATCAGATACAGTACATAGGCTGTAAAGGCGGTAGAGTGAGCGCTGGAGCACTCCTTTAAACAACTTCAGGCACATATGCACACACTACCAGCTTTATGTACAGAGCAAACGAGTGCAAATTATAAAAAGGGAGACGGCGTACACATGCACTTCAAAAAGAAATCATTCTTAATGGTAACACTATAGCCTTTAGGTTCAGTAACACCATGTGGTCTGCTTGAGCCTATAGTTTCAACAACACCATCTGGCCTACTTGTGTGAGAGCGGATAGGTTTACTTATATAAAAGCAACTAATTAGTTCTGGAAGGGAATTCGAATCTGTAGCAAGCTCGGGCTTCGTGTAATCTAGGCCTAAATAAAAAGGATGATCATTTGGGCTCTCGGAAAGAAGAATTCCTACTAACAAATCAGTGTTCAGCCTGAATACTGTAAGAGAAGCTACGCCTAGAAAGTAAGGTGGATGAGATGCCGCCACACTCGTGACGACTGTACATCATGACTGAAACAGAAAAGTGTGAAACCCGAAAAATGAGCAGCGTGAAGTGAAAAAGAATAGGTTGTGCGATGAGCTAAAAGTTTCAGCAACTCTATTTAGCAGCCAAACAACAATCCGATAGGTTTCATCACGTATCAGTCGAGAATCCAGTATTGTTAATAATTCCAGTAATGACTGGAACACGGTGTGGCAGTTCGGAGATTTGTTTGTTGCTACTTTTAACACAAAGACTCCGAAGGCCTTGGGAATTAGCTGATGAATTGGAGTAGGTGATTAAACGGAGTGAGAATAATAAATAAATCCTTACAGTGTTACGCTCAGTTACAAACAAACAGTCTCAACACCTCTGGAAATAGTCTTGGCTTTAAATAAAAATAATAATTAATAAATAATAATAAATTTTTAAAAAAATAAAAACTACACACAGGTGATAGTTTAACGTTTGAAGAAGCTGAACATGGAAAAACGACTGGCTCAGGTTTTAGGGCTCTGCACTATTAATAAGAACTGTAGCGTGTATCCTTTAATGCAGGGATTCGAACCCACAGCCATTATTGCGTGACACCCTTGTGCTCTTGCTTAACCCTCAACTGTAAATCACTTTGGATAAAACTAGCTGCACAATGATTAAATGTAACTGTAAACTTAAGAACTGTATGTGTGTGTGTGTGTGTGTGTGTGGTCCTAGCCTGTAAGGCATTTGGGCATGAATCAGACAATAAAGCTGGATAGTAAGGACGAGTGCAAGCGTTCCCGCTCACAAAAATATAACGTGCAGAAAAATGCATGAAGTCTCCGTTCTCCTTCTAGACAATAACCATACATGTACCTGGCCTCAAAAAACCAAAAACCCAAACCAACACCCAATTCCACACGATTCTGCCAACGTTCCAAACGTAATCAGGACTACTCAGCTGTGAACAGACAGAACAAATCGCACAGAAGTAAATGTCACCACCTTGAAGCCTCACACAGCGGATTTCTTTCGAGGAAAAATAAAACTAGGATATAAGCATTACCACTTGGCAAATGTGTTCGGTTTAAAGGGCTCTTAACATCAGCCATTTTCTGCAAGCAGCTGATGCAATGCTCCTTTGTGTGTAGCCCTGATGGTGAGTGTAATCTTGCATTATGTAGGCCAGCAGATCCTCTGCGCACAGCACCACACTATACACGCCACACCGAGCTTTTGTTTCTGATCAAAACACCAGCTTGCTTTAGAGATCACGGTCAAACTTATGACACTGAAGCATCTACACTGACCATCACCATCACATAACAGCAGGGGGTGGGTGGGGGGGGTTAAGAGAACAGAGAAAGAGATCACTAATAAATGACATGATATTCAGCAGCTAATCTGCTCTTGTCAGGGAGAACAGAGAGACCGAGGCGACTCGAATCAGCCCTGCGATCATCGCTCCAGGGTGAATTAAGAGCTCAGACAGACATGTGTAGTGATGCAGACATTTCTAAGCAGATGTGTGATCCTGATCATGCAGACTGGGTCTGAAGGCGCTGTCATGCTGACAGACACTAAATCACGGCTTGGTTTGACAGCTTGTTCATGTCAGGAGTTTAACACACTGCCAGGTTCATGATCATCTCCATCACTGATGCTCATCAGACCAGGGGTCCAAACCCCTCATACATCACACACCTCATGTACACTGCTGCACAACAACCATCAATATTAACTGGTCACGTGCGTGGAGTAGGTTGGATCATAAAGAGGATACACGTTAAGTCCAAATCAAACCCATCCTCCTGGTATCTCCTTTTGTTTCGGCTGACCATCTTCTGTATGATCGTAGCCATAGCTGTAAAAGGAGTCTTTAGGGTTTTTAAGGTAATCGAGAGTATCGTGGCCTCCGGATGAAATGCCGTCGTTAATTTTCCTCTTCGGGCTCTTCTCTCTCTCTCTCCCCCCCCCCCCTCCTCCTCCTCCTCCTCCTCCTCCTCCTCCTCCCCCCCCCCTTCTTTGCAGTCCTATTGGATGCGCTAGCGTTAGCTTCACCTGCTAGCTAGCGGCCGTGTGCGGACTGCTGCTGCTCGCTCATACAGAAGGAGGGCCTACAGCAGGCCCGGCCGCCCAAATCCACACCGACACGGCCACAAACCCTCCCGCTACCGCGATACACGCGTCTCCACGTCTCGCACAGAGAGGTTTCCGAAGCACGCCAAGTCTCTGAATCCGCCGCAGTCGCCGTGATTGTGTCCTAGATGTGGAGAGAAAATCCTCTCCGACGTTTCCAGAGCAGAATAAACCAGCAGTAGGAGCAAGAGGAGGAGGAGGAGTAGCGGCAGCAGGCTCCGGGTGGCTCTAGCGAGCGGCTAGCTGGCTAGCTAGCGAATTAGCAGATACGTACATCTTTAAAAACACAAAAATACAAAAACTGCAACCATCCACGTCGCCACCGGTATTCCAATACATACAGAAAAATTTGACAGCCTCCACCATACGAATAAAAAACCTCCTTGGTTGTATATTTATTTAAAAAATCGAGCTGTTTGCAGAATTCCAGCTCGGTCCCGATTTCCGCTCGTTCCTCCGCTGCTAAACTCTCCTGCTGCTAAACTTCCATCATGGCTTCCAATAAGAAAAGAGGTTCATTCTCAGCCAAAATAGTGCTCCGCGGCACAAAATAGTCCCTAGACATGCATCGTTTCCAACAGTTATACTATAGGAAATCCCTACCACTGCTAATATATTTGTGAAAACAAAAGAAAAGCAATCAGGTCAGAGCGCACAGGCTCTTTATATGCCGATTTTAGGCAGATTTTCCCCACCTGCCGCGGAGGGCTACAAATGCACGACACAAGCGGACTCATTTTTGTTCCTGAGTCACGTGTCTTTCTGAAACAAGGGAAGTGTCCAGTGTTTTATATCAGATTACTTAAAATATCGCGTTTATTCCCCGGTAAAGAGTGCTTACGTTTCTATACAGAGTTGTATTCTTTTTCTGTGTTAAAAATATATATATATGTGCGAAAGATGGCATTGTGAGAGTTTTAAAGAAAAGAGAAAATCTCAGTAAACGTGCGTTTGCCCCCTTGGTCGGCAATTCTGCAAGAGAGGGCAGGAAATTAGTGAAATGCTTACGTTAGCAGAAAAGTAAGTCAGAGCATAAACTGCAGTTTTATGGGTCTCGAAGTGAAACAAAGACATTTTATCCTGACAGACCAGTGTATATAACTGTTCTGTAAATATTTTCCTGTGTACATTTCAGTTGGTTTAGCTTGTGGGACTGATGGCTTGCACACAGTGAGACCCTCCTGATGTGCACTGTGGCCCATAAGGGCTGGACAGAGGTACATTACAACTTTTTATTTATTTATTTTTTTTTTTAAAGACAAATCGTTATTCTTTAGCGCCACCTGCCAGATTATTAAACACTACTGAATATTCAAACTGAAAAATGAGCACGTATTAGTAAAACGGATCATTTCTGTTTTGAACTAAACAACACCTTTAGTCTGGATTGGTGTTGTGTGTTTGGACATAAATAAAGACTGCCCATCATGTTATTTGAAAGGAGTGTTTTCGCCCCAGCGTGTTTTGCGTCTGTTGATATAATTGTCACTGCATGACTGCACTCAGCACTGAGCAGCACCAAGCCCCGTTACAAAACTGTACCTGGCTCTTTAACGGGCCATGCGGCGCCCAGCAGCCTGCGCATGCGCAATACGAACTGGACAATGACATCATCTCAATGACCCAGGAGCTCGCTGAACGCGCCACACCAGTAGAGGGAGCCATTTTTTTTGCGCCTTTTTCACAGAGGAAGATTCATGTCAATATATATCATATAATCATAAATATCCAGTCAATGGCATTTCAATGGAATATCCAATCACTGGGATTTTAATGGAATATTCAATCAATGGGATTTCTGTACATATAACGTTAGCTAGGGTGCAAGCATGGCTCAGCATAATAAGTAAATAATAAGAAAGTTAGAAACATTTCAGTCCTGAATTAACAGATGATTATTCCTCCATCATTGCTGAGGCTCAGTGATAAATTCTGGTAAATTCATCTTCAGTAGTTTAATTGGACTTCACCTCAGTGCAGCTAACTGGGTTATTAAAGGCCAGCCATATCCTTCACTGTCTGTGGTGAGAGGCATGTAAAAGAACCATTGCTGTCATTCATAAAGAGTAGGCCATTGGGTTGCCGTCAG
>JBCNYH010000021.1:27193891-27205759 GCA_039654325.1 Tandanus tandanus
TATATATATATATATAAACATGTAAACGATTACGTGGCAGGACAATTTGAAACACTTTGGGCTTCACTTAGCATGACATGACAATGTCCCAACCGTCTCCTCTAATGAAGCACTGCCTGAAGTGTTAAGACATACACCCTTCAGAGAAATATATATTTAAAAATAATCACTTTTAAATATTGTACAGAAGAAATATATAATAATTTGAGTTAAGAGGACTTGCATTATAAATATATTGGATTAAAATCCTAATTTTACCTATAAATTGATACTGTTTAGCTGTTCCTGTTTATGGACTGGCATTTTAATGCCTTACACATTAATCTTTTTGGAGGGAGCCATAATAATCGGTGAGGACCTTCCATGCACTGGGAGCCATGAATCCAACTGGAGGATTCTCTCCACTGCGAGACAGTTTCCTCATTTTGGTTCCAGAGATGAACTCAAAGTCGCTGTGCCTAAAAAAAAGATCAGCATGCCATAGTTTTAGTCATCTGTTTCAATTAAATATGACCTCCCTTGTTGCAATATTTTATTCAAAAGCCACAGTGTAAGAAAAACAAAAAAGAAAAAAGAATACTAACCTTTCTTTGTCATAGAAGTCCATTGCTTTCTTCACTTTATTATAAGCAGCGACTCTAAATGGAATGATTTCAACAGAAGTAAGACCTGGAGCCATGGTCAGCACTTTGCCACCATGAGTGGGCTGGTATAGGTCCTCTTTAGTCTCTGGATGGGGCATGCCTGCTGGGTCCCGTCCCACAATGTAAAAGTTGGAACCAGCTATCATTCTGGCCCTGCAGTGCCATTGTACCTGTCGGAATATATATTTGAGCTGCCTTTATAAAGTATCAGGAAGTGTAATCAGACTCTACAGCAGGTGTCCAATAAATCCTGTCTCAGCATTAGCCATAGTGACCTCACCTCTGTGGGACCAGCATACATCATGGGTGAGGGAAAGATGGCTACGATGGTGCTGGCAGGATCTAGCACTCCATCTTCAAGAACAGCAGCATGCTGCTTCATGCGCCAGTCCAGCGGCACATCGTCCTCTTTGGTCCAGCCACCAAGTGGGTGCAGCAGCAGCACAGGCTTCTTGTAGCCACGCTCAAGCAGCCTCCTCCTGGTGTCCTGCATCAGGAGCGCGTGGCCGTTGTGCACTGGGTTGCGTAACTGGAAGGCGAAGACTGCGTCTGCAAGAGAGGGAAATGTGGTTTCAGTTTATATGACCATGTTCATCATTATAACAAAACTCTGAGCTGCACAAATGTTACTACACCTCCTGAAATGTTTACTGTGAGATGGTAAATATGAAAACTTGTAGTTTATTTAGAGTGTCCAAACAGGAAGTACTGCCTCACTGATAATGTAACAGCCATTTGGTTCAGAGAACAGCACAAATAATGTATAATGTTATAATATATAATGTTAAAAATAAAATAATGTGTTCAAAGTGAGAAGGTCTAGTGAATTTTAGCAGCAGAATTGTTTAAACAGCTCCTGAATAATCTTGAACTGGCCAAAACCAGCTATTATCTAGCTGAAATAAATAAAATCTATATACAGAGCTTGTATTCATATACTGAATAACCTATTGTCATTAAGACTGCTTGATGTGAGTGCAGGTGTTCATGTCATTTAAACACATTCACAATCTTGGGTAAACAAAAGACATTTAGCCATGCTACACACACACACGCACAATTACTTTGTGATGAGCTGGTAATACTTAACACTTTATTTGCATGGTTGCTTTAATATCTATGTCTAAGGTTAACACACCTGTGCACTGTATAACTCCAATACAAATATAGTTGAGAGTTTAGAGCTGTACTTTTGTCCCCAGCGCTCATTCATAACTGCTGACCACTACACAAATTATTTTAGTACAATTTTGCTATTGCATTCTTTTTTAATATATAATGTATTAATCCTGCAACAGAAATTATTGGCTCTGCATTTAACCCATCCAAAGTGAGCACACGCACATAAACAGTGAGCACACACTTAGAGCAGTGGGCGGCCACACACTGGGGCGCCTGGAGAGCAGTTGGGGGTTAGGTTCCTTGTTCAAGGGCACTTCAGCCATGAATGTGGAGGAAGGAAAAGTGCAGCTCACTCCTCTTGATGGGGAGGAAAATCGGGGTATCAGGTGCCACTGGGGGCACTGTGTGGTTTTGGACCCATGAACTGTGAAAGACCTATGGCCTGCCGGTCTTACATGTCATATATTTAAGCCGTCAAGGTCAACATGAGACATGTTTAGATATGATGTCATGAGGGACCAATAAGAACAAGGTCAAGTAGAGACATGATGTCATGATAGACCAATCAGAGTGGAATGGGCACTGTATATAAGCCAATGGAAGCTGGTAGACGAGGTCCGAGATTTTTTTCCCGGAACAGTTTCTTCTGTGTGAATGATTGTATGCATTTCTTTTCCTAAAGGCTAAATAAACACCAGAAAAAGGAATTTCACCACAACACTCTCACAGTCACACATTTCTTGCTGGTTCGGGAATTGAACCAGAGACCTTTAGGTTCCAGAACCAGCAGGAAATGTGTTGAATGGGGCGGCACCGTGGCATAGTGGTTAGCATTTCCGCCTCACACCAAGAAGGTCCTGTGTTCGAGTCCCAGGCTCGGTGAAGACGTTTCTGTGTGGAGTTTGCATGTTCTCCCTGAGCTTATGTGGGTTTCCTCCAGGTACTCCAGTTTCTTCCCACAGTCCAAAAACATGTACATTAAGCTAAATGGCTGTTCCAAATTGCTCCTAGGTGTGTGAGTGTGAATAGTTGTGTGTGTTGCCCTGAGATAGACTGAGGGGGTACCTCGCCTTGGCCTAGAGTCGGCTGAGATAGGCTCAGATTGGCAAATGAATGAATTCTATTGAATGTTAAAATTAAATTTTTAACCCGAGACTCCACTTGACTGTATGAATTTTGCATCAGTCTTGCTTAGTCTTGTTGCAGAAGTACTACTTAATCCTACTGTTAATCTCATTCATAGCTATTTACAAAGAAAGAACTTACAGTTCATTGTGTATGCACTGTATAATGAGAGTGAACCTCCCCTGACTAAAACCAGGGCAGGGGGGGCAGATTTACCCTCTTAAGAAAAAAGAACCTCTTGTATTACCTGCTCCCATTTCCTTAAACTTTTGTTTGAGCTCCTTCGGGGTGAGCCGGTATTGGTCAAGACCATCATTCCATTTGATTCGCTGCAACACCTCCAAGTCTCCACCAGCCAACCAATCACCACCTTCCATAACCATCTAAGAAAGAAAGCAGGTTGTAAAACTTGAAGAAAAACAGTTGAAAGCAGTATAAGCTGGAATGACATCATTACGCATTGTGATATTACTGTAGCATTTATGAATTTTCCCAGACCTTGATGTAAGGGTGCTGGAGACATGTGGTGCCAAACTGTCTGGCGCAGCGTTCCTCCTTACGGTGCTCATAAAACTCAGGGTTCCTCATTATGGCCACTCTGTGGCCCTTATACTCCAAGGCAAAAGCAGCACTACCATCTAATCTATCTTTGTCTTCCTTGGAGACTGCTAGGACAATTGGTACAGAAAGGTTGATGATGCCACCTAGAAGCGAACAAAAAGACTTTTACAAAGACACAGATCGATATCACAGATATATTTTCTGTAACAATCTCAGAGTTGATGCTAAAAGAGACGGTTCTTGGTTGTTGAATGTCTTTACCATCAAGGAGAGTGCCAAAATGAAGGACCTGCAGGAACTCCCTTTCTCTCATAAAGCCTTTCAGAGGTGTAGCCCAGCCTTCAGCCAACACTTGAACCCACTGAAGATCCAACTAATGCAAAAAGAAAAAGAAACACTGACTTGCAGTTCATTCCGTGAATATAGCGACTCTTTATGAACAGGTTTAAAATAAGTCAGCTCAGGATATAATAAGAGTTTGAACTTTGTTTGTGTGGAAATTATAACTATAAGCACTTCAATAAGCTCCACTTATAAATATGGGGGGTAAGTGTTACTGTTTTACCTTGGTGATGTTTACAGTAGGAAGTATGTTAGCATCACTCAGTGCCAAATTCATCTTGTTTTCAGGGACAAACAGCTCAATGACCTCCTCTCTCAGACCACTGGGCACAATTCCCTACAAGCAAAGAAAACCATTCTCGTCATCGTTCTCATCTCCTAATACTGCCCTAAGAACAAGCATCTGCTAACACTGGGCCTGACTCTTTAAAACCATTTAGAGTGCGGAAAAAAAAAAAGTGGTGCTCCAGTGTTGCTGACCACTGTGTCCGACATGCAGTGCTGCATATAGTGTGGTCTTCCGGTCAGGTAGTCCACAATTCAGGACATAAGAGAGGCATCCACCTGCATCGCTGTCAGCTTCTCACCCAGGAGGGTCGGCCTGATGGTGTTGAATGCACTGGAAAAGTAAAAACACATGATCCTCACAGTGCTCGCCAGCTGATCCAGGTGAGTGTAGACACGGATAAGCAAGTAGATGATGGCGTCCTCAACTCTGAGACGAGGCTGGTAAGCGAACTGAAGGGGCCTAACCATGGGTTGGAGTTGATCCAGTATGAGTCTCTTGACGGTCTTCATGACATGCAAAGTCAGTGCCACGGGTCTGTAATCCTGGGGGCCACTCGGACGTGGGGTCTTTGGTACAGGAACGAGGCATGACGTCTTCCACCGCACTGAGACCCTCTGTAGACTCAGGTTCATCGTGAATATGTAATGTAAGACTCCACAGAGCTGGGGGGCACAGGCTTTAACCTCATCCCATCCGGTCCTGCTGCCTTGCCTGAGTGGAGTCTTTTCAGCTGTCTCTCCACCTGATTATAGGTGAAGCTGGCAGGTGGGGGAGCGCTGTCAGGTCTATCACAGGAGGCAGAGGTGCAGTAAGGAGAGGGAGGGAGAGAGGATGGTGTGGCGCAGGGTTTCAGGCTTGCTCCTGACAAGTTACATGGGGGCTGAGCAGTTGTCGCAGTGTCGAATCTGTTAAAAAACAAACAGTCAGCTCATTGGCCCTGTCCTCACCGCTCTCAGCTCCTCTGCTGATGGGTGGCCTGAAACCAGTGATGGTCTGCATACCACTCCAAATCTCTCTCATAGTATGTTGGCGTTTCCACTTCAGCTTTCTCCTGTAATTGTCCTTAGCCTCTCTGATCTTGATACCTGGGCCCAGCAGGGGAAATTTCTGTGTGGGGTTTGCATGTTCTCCCCGTGCTTGTGTGGGTTTCCTCCCACAGTCCCAAGGCTAATTGGCTGTTCCAGATTGCTCCTAAGTGAGAGTGTGAATCGCTGTCAGTGTCTGTTGGCCCTGCAATGGACTGGCGAGCTGTTTAGGGTATAAACCGCCTTCCCCTGGAGTCAGCTGGAATTGGCTCCAGCTTCCCCGCGACCTTAAACAGTATACGCGGTATAGATAAAAGAAAAATAAGAGCCAGTAAAAAACAAACAAACAAACAAAAAAAAAAACATTATTTTAAATCTGGCTGCAGGTAATTCTGCCCTGCTCAGTCTAGAGGTTTTGGAATCTTCCAGAACACTAATTTACTCACCTGGTCTTTAAGGAGCTTCATCAATTGCTGAATACACTCATTCACTGTGAGCTCTCCGGTCTTCAGAACGAGCTCTGGGGAATCTGGTTTCTCATACTCCGAGTCAATTCCTGTGAAGCCTAAGAAGTAATAGAAACAGTGTTTGAGTTATACACATCCGTGCCACATACCTATACCTATATATGTATGTGTTCCAAAGTATCTACTTCTATGCAGTAAGGTCTGGCCAGTGTGTACCTTTAATCTCTCCAGCACGGGCTTTTTTATAAAGCCCCTTGACGTCCCTGCTTTCACACACCTCCAGTGGGGCATTCACGAACACTTCAAAGAACTGCAAGTTCGAAACGTCATGAATCTTCCTTGCCTCATTTCGGTCCTTTGGGTGTCATAGCAAAAACACAAAGCAAAGTTGATCATAAATGTTGGGTTTTCCCCACATACAACTAATGTTGGCAGCCAGTTATAAAGCTGTATATTATCTGCACCATACCCTTGTAAAAGGAGAGATGAAGCTTGTGATGCAAACCAAGCCGGCATCAGCAAACAGCTTGGCCACCTCTGCAATACGGCGGATGTTCTCTTCTCGGTCTGCTGTGGTGAAACCCAGATTCTTGTTTAGGCCATGACGAATGTTGTCACCGTCAAGAGAATAGCACGGAATGCCATGGGATACTAGGTATTCCTCCAGAGCAAAACCAATCGTCGTCTTTCCAGCACCAGACAGCCCTAGTTAGAGATAATAAACATCTCACTGAGAGTGGGTTTTTAATGTAAACTTGATTGAAGGATAAAACCACACATTGTGTGTTCACCAAGAGATTTATTCTGTATGTCGATGAACAAATCAAACCTGTCAGCCACACAGTGCAGCCTCGAAAGCCACCTCTGGTTCCCACAACCTGGCCTCGTTTGCTCCTGCTCACATGGTGTGCCTGGTATACAACATTGGTTGCCCTCTGCAGAGCCTAAAAAGCCCGGTAAATTGTACATTCAACAAAGGATACGACAAACTGGATCCAACATGAAAAGGTGGGGGAAAAAAAGTTAAACTCTCCTGAATTCATCTCTCACTTATAAAGTAAGCCAAACAATTTAATTGCTCAACTTCATGAGGTTAAAGGTTCTTCAGTGTTTCAGAAGTTTTTGAAACAGGGCACAAAGTTTTGTCAGGTGAACTTAGCTCCATAAATACTACACTTTATCACAACCATAAACAATTATTTAATACCACACGAGGCAGCAGTCACCCATCAAAATTTCTAAATGAACTAAAAGCTGCTGCTTCATTTCACCGGCATCACGACAACCTTTGTTTAGTGTCTGAATGTTAAAGAAAGAGAGAGGGAGAGAGAGAGAGAGAGAAGGAGAGTAGTGGAAGACCAAGAGGGAGGGGTGAAATGGGCAAACAAACAGCACTATTCATGCGGGCCAGTGGAAAGGAGAGGTGGCCAGGCTGGAACACAGCCACACTTCTTTCAGCCGTTCACCCACCCTGCCCTAACCCTACCACCCTAGAAACTCCAGCGTACATCAGGGCCTCCTTTGACTCCCATAAACAGTGAGTTACTTTTTTCTGGCACAGTCAAGCTTGTCTTTTCATAAAGAACTCCAAGTGCAGTTGAATCATATGAGTTCATGTAAGGTGGGTCGGTAGATTATGAGCAGAGTAACAATGTCAAACAGATAAAATCTGATCTCTGACATGGAATTACTACAGTGATACTGCGAAGACAAAATAGAGGGACACATAAAAAGAGTATATTGTGGTGAACAAAATATAACTCTAAGCGCACCAAAGCCAGATCATTTTAGCAGGGGAATTAATTACAGCTAGTATATATATGTATACACATATATCTCAATATTATGAATCCAAATCCATTATTCAAAGGTAAAAGAGGGTAGGACAGACCTACTACTGAATAAATCCAACAGTCTCTACCAGTATCAGCCCAGCAGTTGAGGTTCTCTCATCTTGGGAAGCCCTCGCTCCTGCTCCTGCTCCTGCTCCTACACTCAGAACTCAGAAACAGTGCTGGGAGAGAGGAGCTGGAGACTGAGTAAACTCATTCACGCTTTCATTCATCATTTTCTAAACCGCTTAATAGTAACTAGGGTCGCGGGGAGGCTGGTGCCCATCTCAACTGACTCTGGGCGAAGCCAGGGTACAGCTCGCCATGCAGGGCAAATATATCTAGGGGTGATTTGGAACAGCCAATTAGCCTACTGGGCATGTTTTTCTACTGTGGGAGGAAACCCACGCAATCACGGGGAGAACATGAAAACTCCACACTGGGACTGACTAAACTCTCTGAACTAGTCTGTAAGCCAAAGCAGAGAACCCCAGACCAAAGAGTGGTGATAGTACAGTCCGCAATCACCATTAAATACAAAAAACATACAAACAACAACAACAAGCAAACAAATTTTACCCTGCGAGATCGAGGACAGTGTCATTTCCCATAGAAAAACGATTTAGAGGGAAAAGGACATAAAAGGAGACAAAAATAATCACATTCTTATGAAAAGTTTCAAACAAAATAAGAAGCAGGAGAGGAAAAGTCGGTTCACTGATCTATATAATAATAATAATCATCATCATCATAATAATCATAAAAATAATAATAATCATAATAATAATAATAAATGATGATGATGATGAAAAATAAACCTGAGAAAAAACCTTGCAGTTAAATGAGTCTATTGACGGGTACATCCACATCCTCTAAAGAAAGAAATCATTCTTACAAAAAAAAAAAAAGTTAAGCATTTAATCTCATCTGGGCTGAGATCACTTCTTTATATTATACAGGATTAAAGAATAAAACTGACCAGAAAAGCTACAAATGACTCACTTCTGCTGTCCAGATTAATTCATCAGAAACTTTGACCGACAGGGTCCCTTTCCTCCATATATCATGTTGAAACTTGTTTATCTAACTGAGATTTACAGCACGAGTAGAAGAGATAAGCTTCATTATTCCAGACTTTTGCTCTCACCGTTTTCTGGTTTTTGGTCCCCGACATGATGGCACTGCTCGATCGCCGCGATTCCGTGTAATGTGAAACCTGTCGGGATGTGAAGACGAGTTAAATACCACGGCGAGAAGCAGAGAAAATCTGTTGGACACGTAGCACAGACAACTTTCTTCCTGAAAATCCTCCTTCCGCCAATCACAACTCCGAACAGCCACGAGGGGGGCGTGGCCCCGGCCGCAATTTCTATAGTCCTTTCCGTCGCGCGGTGTGATTGGATGTTTTTCGCAACTGGGGCGTGGTGTATGACTTAAAGATGATTAAGAAATAAGTTCTGAGAAATATTCACAGAGGCTTGGCCATGCAATGATTAAAAATGCAAATTCCAACTTGAGAAGGAAGCTTTGAGAGAGATGTGAGATGTGAGAAGAGAGTTCAGTCTGTCTACAGATACTTATCAAAAGTCATGGGACACCATCATTTGTGGATATAAATGTGAGGTCAGTGGTGTAGTAGTTAGGGTGCTGGGCTCATGAATGAGAGGTCATGGGTTCGAATCCCTGTTAGACCTCCACCATGCTAAGACTCCTGGGCAAGGTCTTAACCACAAGTGTAATTCTGTCCACCCAGCAGTATAAACGGGTACAAGCAAAAAAAAAAAATACTGGGAAGGTAACCTGTGGTGGGCTAGCGTCCCATCAAGGAGGAGATGAACTCATAGTCGCTTCACGCTACGGGGATAAGCTCCGGAATAAAATGGAATCTGCCACAATGGAAGGCACCATTTGCCTTCTTCTGTTTGATCGCAGACCACTGCTGATTTTCGTCAAGAGTAGGCTGCATAGCCGTCAGCGTGTTTCTGCCCTGCGATGGCCTGGCGAGCTGTCCAAGGTGTACTCTGCCCTCAGCCAGAGTCGCCTGAGATAGGCGCCAGCCTCCCCGCGACCCTAATTAGGATTAAGCGGTTCAGAAAATGAACTAATGAATGTTTGATCTCAGACTTTTCCGCTTTCAGCGAATCACTGTCACACTGCCAAGTTATCGCACATATGCAAGACTGTTTCTCTAGTCATGTGATATTGTTTTTATTAATGTATACAGACACAGAACCTGTGTCTGTATACACAGGGAGACCTTTTCTGTTCTACTATTCAGCCAAAGTAAACTGATGATGGAAAATAAAACACAAAGGCTATTCACTAGTGAATGGGTACCTTAAAGCATGACAGAGGTAGGTCAAGTGAGCTCCATACACTCCACGAGAACGTATGGAGAAACCCGTTTGTAGAAATAATGCCTTGGGTGGTGTGCCGGTACTTCTTTTATGTCTGAGGCAGGGGCATTTGGAACTCCCTCTGTGATCTCTACTACTCCCTCAGTTATTTCCAGCAGTTTCCACCATTGTCGAGGTTTCTCCGAGTGTCGGTCATATTGCTACTCGAGATTACTGTTTATAAATTAATAAATTAGCTTAGTATTAAGCCTCCTCATTCAACGTTTTTGTCTTGAAATGTTTTCTTTAATGCCAAATGTCTGCATTTGTACGCAGGAAGCCAAAAGAATGTGTTATAATGCATTAATTCCAGGTGGAGTTACAAACACCGGTACAAACCCCCTAGCACTACCTCAAAATTGCTTCTGAAATAGCCGAGCGAGTTCCAAATGGAGCACAGCAGAAGCGCCTTTTGGAATAACATCTTTTTAAATTCATCAGAGTTAAGAATATACTAGCTAAAAGTATATAAGAAAACAAACTATCGAGATTGTTATGGTTGTATTTTCCATTTTTTTAGACAATGGTCACACCGCCAATGCCACTGCAATGCTCACATCCACTTCATGACAGCATTTGAAATTTATTCAAATTTTGAATGAAGTGCCTTTTACTTAAAAAAAATAAAATTAAAATAAAAAACACATGTTGCATAGCTGTCTTTGTACTTTTTAAGACAACATGATTCAAACCAAATTGGGATAATATGTATTATCCCCCAGCTAGTGAACCAATCAGATCATGAAGTTCCCATGTAGTATAGACTAATAATATATGCTGTGTATGATGCTTAAAATCCTAACACCACTAACATAAAAAGCATTCTAGATCTCCTACAAAGCAAATGCCCCAGGCAGGTAAATTGTTATTCAGAAGGATCAAAGTTCAGCTAAGTTCAGCAATCTGCTTTGTCATACACACGTAAGCACAATTTATGGGGTAATTTCTAAGTCAAGTAGGTGTGATATGGAAGTTATCCAACTGTGAATGGTCAGCAATTATAAGAGTCACTCACGCACTCACTTATCACTCCATCATTTTCACGTCAGGGTCTGAGAGTCTGGCAGGATGGATCTGGGACACTAAGCATGACTGGGAAAGCTCCCTGGATGGAATGCAAGGCACCGTGCACACCCACTTTTTTGCATACTCATTCAATTCTTTGGAGTTTAAGCATTTATCTATCAAATCCCTTACTGGCATGTTTTGGAGGGATGGGAGGAAACCACAGAATATAGAGGAATGCTCCACATAAGCACAGCGAGACCATGAATAGACACTTTGCACAGATAGTAACCCAAACATGGGAACAAATCAGGGACTCTATCAGTTGTACTAAAAATACTACACAGGAAGAAAAAAAGTTTTGGTAAATTTAATTAACCCTTTATATTCTCATCATAATTAACAGTAATAAATCAATCAATAAATAAATAAGATAACTGTCTTCTAATACACTGGTTATGGTTTTGAATTTCATGCAATTATATGCATAGTCTGTGATGGTCTGTTCAGGGTGTGTCCCACCTTTGCCTAGTGTCGTCTGAGCCTAGGTTCAGCCTCCCCCCAACCCTAGTAGGATTAAGCGGTTCAGCAAATGAGTGAGTGAGTATAGACATAGCCATAATACACTCCTAAAAACATGTCTAGAACTCTGAATCTTTTTACATACATATGTTTGAAATATCTGAAGTCCATACAATGGGAACAGAGAAGAATCGCATCTTTAAAATACTATATATTTACTGTATTCACTTTTTTGTTTTGCAGGTAGAAATAAAGACTGATAAACATGTCAATATTTTGTTGAGGTTGTGTGATTTTTTTTCCTATCCTGTGTGGGGAGTATTTTTTGAAACCAATTTTGCTGTTTAATCCGTACATTGCAAAACACGCTAATTTATATAGATATTTGTACTGGTCAGATATCTAACCCTGATTAATAAGAGGATGCTGACACAGCCATCACTGTATGCATGACCACAAAAGTTTATATCAAATCAAATAGAGACAGCAAACCAGACCATTGCTTATAAAAGTGCACACTTCAAATAAGAATATATAT
>JBCNYH010000021.1:27212745-27224354 GCA_039654325.1 Tandanus tandanus
ATATATATCTAATTTTTTTTTATTAGAAATATATTTGGTAGCTTATAGTCAAAGTTCTTAATTAAATTTGGCTTCTGTAATTTTCAGGGAAAAAAACCCCAAACAATAAAAAAAGCCCTAAAACCATAAATACACCACATATTTGGTCACCAGTAAAATCTCACACATTTTGGATAGCCATATCACCCATGATGGCACATGATTCCTTTACTCACACCATCACCCTAATCTTTTGCTTATCTACCTCACAGCTCAGTGTTCTTAACTATATCTTTAAGCAGTTCACATTCTTTCTTAAAATTACAGCCAGCCAGGAGGTCAGAGTAATGGTTCCTGACTGTGTCATACAGTGGAGCTGCATCGCTTATGTTAGGAAAAGTCATCGGTTTCTCATTGAGGAAGAACTGGAGCCTGAGTCCGTCTGTGCAGTCGTACAGGACAAAGAGCAGGTTTGCAGCGTACGGTACTATTTGGCTGCTGCGGAACTTGCGGCTGTGCTGCAGAGGGAAGTTCTTGGCTGTCAGTGGTGTTTCGTCCCTGAAGAAACCCATCAGGGACAGCAGAGGCAGTAAAGTCTCACCATGGCCCATCTGGATGGTAACTGCCTTGGTCACCTCTCCAAACCTGAGCAATGATGATAAAATCAAGACTCATTTCACATACAGTTTAAAACTAGTCCTAACATTTCTGAAGAGAAACTGAAAGGGCAGAAGTTTTTAGATCTTTTTGTTGCAGAAAATCAATATGGCATTTCCACCAGCACTCAGTCAGTGTAAAGCTATTTTAAGAGAGTATGAGGACGAGTGATCAAGTGGTGCTCTTGATGTTAGAAACAGACAACACATACAACTTGCACTGGAGCTGATATTGGTGGAAAGGTAACTACAATACAAATATAAATGTAAGAACTATAGAAGTCACACATATCATAAAGAAACATAGAGAAAAGAAACTATGGTCATATTTAAGTCATAAGTAAAAATGTAATTTGGTATATCCTCGAACTGGTCTGACCAGTTGGACACGGAAAGGAAAACTGCCACTGAGAAAAGCCTTGTTGAAAAAAAAAAAAAAAAAAAAAAAAAAAAAAAAAAACCCCAAAAAATAATAAAAACACAAAAGTTAACATACAAAGGTTTTGCATAATATCTTATTTTTTCTTACATTTACAAAATAACAGGATTTATTGATTAGGCAGCCAGTTTTACACTGTAATATTAATTTTTAGAAACTTATGGGTGATGTTAAGCCTGCCCTACTGGAACTTCCTACCTATAATCATATGCTGCATGGTCGAGTCTTCTGAAAAGGTCATGAAAGAGAACACAGCTCGATTTGCGGTTGATTTCGTGGCCGTATCCCCTTTTCCAATACTGTTTCAGATCATTTTTGTATTCCAGGACCTGAAAAGCAAAAATAGAACAAGCTCATAACAGCGGTATAGCCTGAAATTAATTCAGAAATAAATTAAACGACATGGGTCGCATAGTGGCATAGATGTTAGCACTTCCACCTCACAGCAAGAAGGTCCGGGGTTCAAGCCCTGTTCCTGAGTGTAGAGTTAGCATCTTATCACTGCGCTTGTGTGGGTTTCCCCCAAGCGCTCCGGTTTTCCTCCCGCAGTCCAGACACATGCACATTAGGCTAACTGGATATCCTCAATTGCCTCTATGTGTGAGTGTGAATGGTTATGTGTAAGGTAACCCTGCGATGGTCTGGAGAACTGTTCAGGGTCAGCTGAGACAGACTCCAGCCTCCCCATGACCCTACTAATAAATAAAGCAGTTGGAAAAATGAAATGAATTAGATCCATCCATTATATGTGAGCTGTGAGATGACAGCGCCGACCAATACGTCACTAACCACAATGCGAGATATCTAAATTAATTTTATTGTACAACAACAGAGTCTTGACAGAATATCAGTTATAAAATAGTTTCACTTACTCTAACAAATATCACCCTTTTAATACAGTATAAATGACATCTTCGCTTATGAAACCAGATCTACCATGAAAAATACATAAGCCTCTGGCTTAAACCTTTGAGCAGTGTGTAAACAATGACTGTCAAGTTAAAATAACGGTCACAAAGCAGCTTAACAGGAATCCAGATATACATTTAAAAAAAGACTCATCCTTTTCCTTTACAAAACACGTTGATAAACTGGTACATTTTGTTGAAGTACATTTGCCGGGAGTTAGCGAAATGTTGATCCGGTATTATCTTGGTGGATATAAAAAGATGGCTTTAAACTGTCTACAGTAACGAGCACTACACCTCAACTCACTGAACAATCACTGAAACATCACCATTTTTTAAAACTGTAGCCAAGTGTAAAATGCATGCCTGAGCGTCCAGTTCATCCAGCAGTTTACACCATGGTGAATTCTTAGACTTTATGGCAAACTCATAGGAGCACAAGAAGAAAGCGGCTTCAACCATATCTGTGAAGAAAAAGGGGAAAAAAACACGTTTTCCAAACATCAGGTGCTTACAGTGATTCTTAATCCTCAGTGCAATATTTACTAATGGCACACTGATCATACTGACCATCACATGCTCGACATGAGCGTATTTTTACTTAGTCAACATGCTCATTACAGAGGAGCCGGTGATCACAATTCAGATGTAATCTACATTTCACACATATCTATACAGGACAGAGTCTCTCTGACTTTTTACCACATATATAAAAATGCAAAAAAAAAAAAAAATTCATTCAATAATTTTTTTAAAATAAGTGCCTTTTATTAAGGTGTTCCACAGGTAATGTTGTTTTTAGAGAATCCTGAAGACACACCTTGTGCAAGTTTAATTTTCTATGTCTTTTAAACAGAACAGTAGATATGCATGCACTTTGTTTGAAGTAAAGTAACTGCCCTACCCTACATTACTGCTAAAGAGAGAGAAAGTTTCTGAAAAGAGAAAGGGGAAATTATGTTATAATTAAACTCCACAAAGGTTTTTATTTTAAGCTTATTATTTACTAGAAATGCAATCAGAGAGTGCAGACCTCCACCAAGGTAGTGCAATCTGTAAACTTTTTAATCCTGCAATATTAAAAAATCCTTTAAAACAGTTGTCTCCAACCCTGTTCCTGGAGATCTACCTTCCTGCAGGATTTATCTCCAACCAAAATCTAACACACCTCTTTGACCTGTTCTTTGAATTTCTTCAAGGCAATAATTAGGTACTCAGGTGTGCATGATTAAGGTTGGAGATAAAACCTGCAGGAAGGTAGATCTCCAGGAACAGGGTTGGAGACCACTGCTTTAAAATCTCTCCTGGATCTGGATCACAGCAAAAATTCAATCAGTTCTTCAACCCACATTTGGGTAAAATGAAAGTAAAAAGTCTCTTGTAACTATTCTATAAGACAGTTTAGTATTTTTCCTGGTATACTGTATGCATGTAAATATTTCATTGTACTCTGTAAATTCTGTCAATTTCACTACAAAAGCATGTAATGTAAATAAATAAATACAAAGCTTGGCTGAAAATAGCATACTATTTAAAATAAAAGTATGCCCTGGTGTAATGCTGGTGAAAGTCCTGGTACAGTTAGATTACTTATTACATGTAATCCACAACAATTATTTTTGTTACAAACTTTAAAATAAAAAAGAGAAAAAATTAAAGTTACTTCAGCTTCACTACAGCCGATGACCTGGCCAAGTTAGTTAGCTTACATATGGTGCAGGCTAAATGTCTGTTAGCATGTTTTCTTTTTATTTGACCAGCTACTAATTGATTTTAGGTAAATGCCATAGAAGCAATAACATTCTGAGATGTTTACTTTAAAATTCGAACACTGGCAGAACTTTGTCATTGACCATTTCTAGCTTTACCGACACTAAATCAATCACTGGTATGAGCATCAAATATATCAAGAAATTATGAGCACTAAGATCACCAATAGCAACTCACAACTAAATTTACTAATTTTTGTCTGGGACAACAGCATCCAACTGAAAATCAAACATAATCAAGCTGTCTATAGTGAGACCTTGAACATTTTACCTGGTGTTATTTGACTGTGTGGAATCTGTAAGCGACTGGCCACCCGCCTGCAGACTGCATCCATTTCCAGAGATGACTTGAAAAGTTGGACCTCCTTCAGGGCAGTCTTATTGTGCTCAACACCTTCAACAAACTTTTTGCACTGATCGAAGTATCGCATGAGTGAATCATTCACATGGTGCGTGAAACCCACATCTACAAAGATAAAGAAAGGAGATGACCAACACCGGGAACATGTACCACTTTGACACGGTATTAAATGCATGTGACCAAAACCACAAACATTTATTACTATTCACTTTGACTTTTTACCCAACTACAACACACCCCTTAAACTTATTAAAACAATTCATAAAACATCATAAAACCCATTACAGCTTTCAGTGGGTTTGGTGATAGTTTTTAATTCATTACAATGTTTATCCACCATCAAGTTTTTTATAACAAGACTTGAAGATTCTACAGGCATCTGCAATTAGCTGATTGTGAAATTTGGTCACAGAGTGATTTCTTAGCAATATGACTGCAAAGAGTTTCACAAAAGAAACAGTGATTCAGGAATCAGTATTTGAAATGACTTGCAAAACCTCAAAGATCAATGTTTTTCTAAAGTTTTTCTAATAGTCTAAATCCTCAATGTAACACACGACTCATTTACTTTTACTATACGGCATATAAAGTGCATGTAGGAAATGCACTAACTGACAGCATTCATGGCTATGTACAGTGTTGTTCAATGTTTACATAAATAATAAAATATTTTTAAATTAGTTGACACTGAGAAGCCATTAATCTAATATTTATTTACCTCATTTGTACCCCATTTGTATACAGGTTATAACCCCCAAAACAATAAAAGTAACCCCCAAAACAATAAAAGGCACAACAAACCTTTTCGTATCAAGTGTGGTAGGGGCGTGATGGCTCAGTGGTTAAGGCTCTGGGTTACTGGGTTATGACTGGGGCTTCAAGCCCTAGTACCAACAAGCTGTCACTGTTGGGGCCTTGAGCAAGACTCTGAACCCATAACTGCTCACTTGTATAAGATTCATCAGGAGATAACATATCCCCCCAACCTCCACATGTCAGAAAATAGGAATTGTAGAAACCCCCAAAACAATAAAAGGCACAACAATACTGCCTAGAAGTAACTACCATGTTTGAAATAAATCTCAAACTGTTTCCATATTATGATCCAGAATTTAAATGATTACAGACGGACAGACGGACATACTGATCACTTATAAAGAATAGTCGCAAAAGGTTTTCGAGTTCTGGCCTGGAAATGACCACCACCCATATTTGTACAAGGTATAAATAAAGCCGGAAGTGGTGGCTTAGTGGTTAAGGCGATGGGTTGCTGATTCGAAGGTCAGCGGTTCAATCCCAACTATCACCACTGTTGGGCCCTTGAGCAAGGCCCTTAACCCTCAATTGCTCAGTTGTATAAAAATGATAATTGTAAGTTGTGTCATAAGAGTGTCTGCCAAATGCTGTAAATGTAAATTGGTTTCCATGAAAACATAAAAATTTAAACCACATAAATCCCAAAACATCAAAAGGCACATTTACACTGTCTAATTGAAATTACTGTCAAGTTAATAAAGAACTCTGAAATGGTTTTCACGTTCTGGCCAAGAAATTAACACCACCCATATTCTTACATGAAAAATTGATTGCCTAGAAAAAAAATATGAATTGCAGAAATCCAAAAATATCAAAAGGCATATCTACCTAGAAGATGTAACTACCAAGTCTGCTGAAGAAAGCTCAAACAGTTTCCGAGTTCTGGCCCAGAATCGAAATGATTAGACAGACGAACAAACATACCAATGACTATATCCCCCGCATTATATTCCTGGGGGAGAATGTAAGTGGCCAGATGAATGATAAATGTAAACATGTGTTTAAAAGTGCTTACTCACTGTAAAGGCATCTTCAACATGCTTTACACAATTTTACATGTGAACTAGCCTGCAATATCTCCAATATCACCTTACCAGAACCTAATCATCGCCCACACAAGTTGTAATATTTAAAAATAAATATGTTTTCAAAGAATGATTGAAAAGATCAAGTGAATTGGTCTGCCTTAGCATGAAAGATTGTTCCACAGAAGACATTCTCCATTGGCCATAGGATAAACAAAAAGAGACAAAAAGTCTTGTGACCTGTGCATTCTTGCTGGAGTGTACACACTGGGCATGATGCGAATATATTCTAGAGCCGGACCATTTACAGCCTTGTAAGTGTGTACCAGTACCTTAAAATCAAGGCAGCTCTGAATGGGTAAATAGTGGTGGTCCTTCAGAACAGGAGTGATGTGACTATAGTGTGATGTTCTGGTGAAAACTGCCTGCTGGATTTTGAACACGCTGCATTTTATTTATCAGTGTGTTAGGAAAACCCCGTGGAAACACATTACAACAATCTATTCTGAATGTTATAAGTCCACTGATCTCAAGCTACATGTCTGAAGATTCAAGAAATTTTTTTTCACATGCACAGTTATACACGTACAACCTGCAGTGAAATGTAATTCTGATTCACTCCTCAGACTGATGTATTTATATCCCCACTGAATACTTAATATAAGGATATATTATGATAGAGGTTACATACATCTTTTCATAAGCTTTGATTAAATATTATGGAACTTCATTATAATATTTTCAACAATCTACCAGTAAACTGTTTCTACAAAGAGAGTTCAGTACATGCATGTATGTTTCAGTTTTACTGAAAATTTGGCAAAAGTCACATTATTTGTTGGAAGTCTTTTTGGGAGAGTGTGTAGTTACGTGCACTTAAGCTTATGAAAAAAAGATGTATATAATCTCTAACATTATATATCCTTATATTAATTATTCTGTGGGGATATAAATACATCATTTGAAATGATAAATATAAGTTATATAATTTATATTGTACATGTACTATTCGATAATAGAATCTATGACAGATAATTATGCACGACAAATGTCACTTTTCTAATTGTTATAAAAGCAAATTTAAAACATTTGTTTTTGTTTATTATTATTCTGATACCAGTTTGAGACTATATTCCGTTCTCATACAAAATATTTATGCATATTTTATTTCTCTTCTGAAGGAAAGTGCAAAAAAAAAAAAAACATTCACAAGTGAAATTTATGAAACATTCAAGATGATGGCTAAGTATGAAGGAAATGAGCAAAAAGGCTGAAATGTTGTGTGTTGCTAGATCTGATATACATGTTGCATGTGGTAAAGGTTCATAATCTTGGTGAACTGTTCACCTCTTCTTCAGGGACTCGCAAGATGAGCAAATTTTCACCTACCGTTCAGTTTTTGGACACTCACTAAAACACCATATCACATTTATTCTTCTTAAAAACTGTTTGTTTTTACATGGAAAATGCCTAGATTTGCTATAAAAATACTTTTGGGGTGGTGAATATATTTTCTGTGTCAAAAATTCAAAAATACTTTGTTCGATATTGCACTTTTTCCAAAATTGCAGTATCAATAGCAACCTAACCCTGACAAATAGAGTCATTTTGACAGAGTGGGTTGTGTTCTGTTGGTATGCAAAGTTTCAGCCCTATATAGTAATTGTTAGGGGAGTTACAAACTTTCAAAAATGCCCAAAATGGTAAATTGCAAGTCGCGGCCCGACAAATGGGTACTAGCCTGCGATCTTTAAAGGAACATACCTCGGAAAGTTTTTGAACTAGGACCTTGAAAATTTTACGTGTTCATGTTGAAACATATTCTATATCAGGTTAAAGTTTCATTAAATTCTGAGATGGTCACCTGGGAACCTCTAGATGAAATGACCCATAGTAAATACGCAGACAGGACGCTCCGTCGTTTTTCAATGTGCTGTGCGTTGTCAACTTGACGCCATCTTGGACAATGTTACTTCGGCATCAATAGCATGGAAGGAGATAGAAAAGGTAAGAAAAAGAAGAGTTTAGGGTTAGAATGCTTTGTGGTAAACTGTAAAAATTACAGGAACCAACACAGCATGTCTGCAGGGATAAAGTTTCACAAGTAAGTGATAATGACATGCATAGAGAGCCATATAAATCCACGTTAGAAAAGTGTGTATTCACTTGAGTATGAGTATGGTGTAGTGGAAGATGATTGATTTGTATGCAGTAGATACATTTTTTGTATTAGTTTGTATTAGATTAATTGATTTGTATTAAAGATGATTTTTATTAGATTAATTGTGATTAGTGTTAAATAAATAATTGTTACATAATGATGATTTGTATTAAAATGTAGTTGAACTGTTAAATGATGATTTAGGCATACAAAACCTGAGAGCTGCCCAAAAGTCTGCCCAAGGCCTACCATGTAATATCAACACCATCACCTGATGTAAACAAGGGTCTTTCTCTGAGAGCTAAGATTTAATGGTGGCGAGCCTTACCATTGTATTTGTATGGTATAAATGCTGGCCTTGAGCGAATTTTTGTGTCTCCGAGTTCCCACCCGGAGAACACACCTGCATGCGCTGAACTGCTGTTATTTCCGCTCTGACTGAATAACGTGTTCCTAAATTTTTGTGTGAACTGTGAAACAATTTGCTGTTTTGTCTACTTTGATGGAATAAAAATGCTCTTTGATTTGGAAGCTGTGTCTCTTGGTGAATTGTTCGGTGTCTGCCACGACAATGGTACTGGTGTTTTTCACTGTATGCATCATGCGCATATAGTATAGTTATTATAGTAGGAGTCAGCACTTCATGTACATGTATTAAGTAAATGTAAACTCATTATTCAAATATATGCGTTTATGATTGGGAACATACCTACGACATTGTACACGTATTATAGCAGTATTATATCTACATGTACATGCATATACATGTAGATACTTGTTCATTTGTCATTTGTGTATAGAGCTCATATAGATGTCATATGATATTATGTCCCAAATATACATACGTGTCTAGAAATTATTTTATTTATTTTAATTTATTTTTATACCAAGTACCATCCATAAACCAATAAATATATTAAAATAAATAAATAAATAAATAAATATATAATAAAAGAATAGAACTGTTCTATTTAAAAAATAACTTCATAAAAATATGTAGCAATAAGTTTTCTATTCCAATAGTGCAGTATATCTTAATGTGGCTTATTGTAGAAAACTTATTGCTACATATTTTTATGAAGTTATTTTTTAAATAGAACAGCTAAATATATAGAAAACCAATAAATTTGCCAGTAATTAGACTATGCTCTTGCTTACATCTATTAGATCTTATCAAACTGTTTTATTATTTGTTTATTTATTTCCATAACAATAAAATAAACACACATGGTAACATGTTATGTGCCAAATAAACACACAGGTTAGTCACGTGACCAGCGTCCGGACGTCCTGCCTGGAGAATCAGTAACCCAGAGCCTTCAGCACTGCCCCAGTGAAGCACTGGTTATACACCTAATACCATCATCAGTTATGTTCCAGGCAACCATGTGGAAATGCTGAGTTAAAGATAAACAGAGAGGTGTTTGTTTTTGTACCTCGCACACCCCACAGTTTGAGGAGTCCCTCCTGGAAGGCCTGGATGCTGTCCACACATCTGTGTTTGGAGCTGGTTATAAACTCCATGCGGCCTCCGCGGAGGTTCTCCTCCGACACCAGGGTCGGAAACGACTTGCTCAACCTCACGGCCAAATGCCTCAGGTCATCTTTGCCTTTCTCTACCAGTTTCCCGTCCATATCTACAGTGTACCACATGGACCATTTGTTCTGAATGTCCCTGAGCCACGGCTCGGTGCCGGACGCTTCGGACATCACTACGTCATACAGCCGGTGGATCTTCTGGATGTTTTTGGTTGTAGGGAAGCGCGTCCCGTGTCTGATCATGGCCACTAAGTGCACCGCATGACAGTCAGCGGCTGGAGGGCTCACCAGAGACTCATTCACGAATAAAATATCGTCTATTAAATGTGGATTCACTTCCTCATATCGACCTTTTGTCCCAAAGTAGAAAGCAATGGCTGGTATGCTTGGTTTAGTGAGTTTACAATAAGAAACACGAGCCACGATCATACTCAAAGCAGCAATGACAAAATGCCCGTTTCTGCACACAGCAGAATTCATCTTTAAAATGCTTTGGCGTGGCGATACCCGTCCCATATGAAGCAAGCCGGAAGATCCAAGAAACCGGCAGTTTCCACCCTATTGATGTTTTTTTTTTTTTCCCCTACCTGTATTCGGAAAGCCCAGCCCTCTGCTTGATGATTGGCTGATCATCAACGCTCAAACAGTTTCAATTAGCGAAATGGTAGCGGAGAGGAAGAACGAGCCAATCACAGTGAAGAAGGCGGGATGTGTTTAAAATGATGGCTGAATTGTCTTCCGGGTGAGAGTACAATTTTAGTATCCTTCGATGGTGTAATTTTTTTTGTTTGGTTGTTGGATATTAAAATAATACTATCACATATCTTTGTGTGCACATTTTAGGGTACATAAAAATATAGTTAAATGTGCAATAATGGAAGCAACCTGACTGAATGATAGTAAAATGAACATATACATACATACATGAGGCTTATGTCTGTAAGCATGTCTATGAACATAAATGTTAGTATTTCCTCTAGATGGCAGTAATGCCACTTACGTTCAAAAACAGTTTTCATGTGAGTTGAGAGCAAATGTCTCTCTCTCACTCTCTCTCTGTCATTAATCCTTGTGGGGACCTTGACATAATGATTAATATAGCTTGTTAATACTATACCTGCACCTAACCCTAACCACCTTTTACACTGCCCTTCTCGGTACATAACTGCTCACATAACTTATTTGTACATAATCTGTACATGACTATTTCCACCTTTTTACTGCCCCTAACTGTACATACTACATATACTGTATATATTGCACTTGCTGCTCTCTGCACTTCTGATTAGACACTAATCTGTATTTCGTTACTCTGTATTCATACGTGTGTAATGACAATAAAGCTGAAATCTAATCTAATCTAACCAACCTTAACCTCAGTAATGAAAAGGAACCTTTTTGGATATTTAATATTTTTCTTTTCTTATGTTTAAAAAAAAGAAGAGTAACATCTTTCATGTGCGGCCCACCCAAATTTTCTATTTTGACCTTATTTTGACAGTATTCCAATTACTCATAAGAGTATATAATACAAACCACACACACACACACACACACACACACACACACACACACACACACACACACTCACTCACTCAGGTAATGAAGGAAAGCCTTAACCGAGGTGAAGTGCTGATGAAGGAGTGTTTGTTAAACGAGTGTGGTGATAGTGTATGATGAAGTATGATTGGATGATGATATTCTGAGGCAGGAACTCGCGTCTCTGTGTAAACTCACTGTGGGATTTTTCAGGAATTCTCGTGTTTGCATTGTGGGGCTGGTGGCGTAGTGGTTAGAGTGCTGGGCATGATCAGGAGGTCATGGGTTTGCATCCCAGTTAGACCTCCACTGTGCTAAGACGCCTGGGAAAGGTCTTAAACACAAGTGTGCCTCTGTCCACCCAGCAGTATAAATGGGTACCAGTAAAAATACTGGGAAGGTAACCTGCGATGGACT
>JBCNYH010000021.1:27237080-27254838 GCA_039654325.1 Tandanus tandanus
GCATCAACCCGGATTCGAACTTGCGATCTCCGGGTTGATAGTCGTGCACCTTGTCGATGCGCCACTCGGGAGCCCTTATATCTTCACTTCTGAAACAATTGTTTATTGGGTAGCTTTTTTCTTGTAAAGGTCACTGTGGTGTAATTATTAGACACTTACAACATAAAGGAATTACATACATTTTTCTTTAACAGAATAGTCTATTATTATTTGCTAGTTGTTTTTCATGTAGTTCATACCTCCCTTTACCCAATCTGTATCATTGACTGTGGTTTTGCCTTCATGTTATAATGATGAGCTGAAGTCATTGTCTTAAATTTCACACTGGGCATATCAAACATATACCCCCAGAGTGGATTTCATTTCATATCTAACATGTGAGTGATGGTGGAATATCAGTGAAGAAGGTAAACTGATTTCCTCGTCCAGCATAGATTTGATTTGCAGTCTGATACGTCTGTCCATGAGACAGGCATCATGTATAACAGGGCAGACCAAAAGTTCTGATTAAGTTATCTTCATTTTTATTTAGAAAGTTTCATTTCCAGTATAAACGAACAAGCATTGCTTTGGGAGTGAATGGCATGTCTTTTTACTATAAGCATGTAAGGCATCCTGTTTCTAATGAAAATATATCCTCTAATTAAGATCGAATAAAGCAAACAAAAGGAGGTGAAATGAAATACAGTTGCCAGGTGTCAGAGAAAAATCTTTGGTGAATGTTGAGCTTTGTTTCATTAAATGCCTACTTTCCCTCTATTGTTTAGAGGTGGAGGGAGGGAACAGACGGTAATCCCATGTTACCTCACTTACTAACTCTTCTTCCAAATTGGTGTTACCAATGCAATACCAATTGGTATTACATAATGCAAGCTGGATAAAATGTTTTTAATCACTACTGACTACAGAAAGCACAGTCAGAGTCCAGACTGTCAGAACAGAAGAATCATTTATAATAACTTCCCAAAATGTTAAACATTTATTTTTATGTCGGCACCGTGGCATAGTGGTTAGCACTCTCGCCTCACAGCAAGAAGGTACTGGGTTCAAGGTTTGCTGAAGGTGTTTCTTTGTGGAATTTGCATGTTCTCCAAATGCTTGTATGGGTTTCCTCCAGGTACTTCCGTTTCCTCCCACGGTCCAAAGACATGTACATTAGGCTAACTGGCTGTTCCAAATTACCCCTAAGTATCAGTCTGAGTGTGAATGGTTGTGTGTGTTGACTTTCTGATGTACTGGTAAGCTGTTCAGGGTGTAAACCGCCTTGGCCCAGAGTTGGCTGACATGAATGCATTTATTTATGTAAAGCTTCTTATAGTCTCATGTAAAAGGTACAAAATGACAATAATCGATAATAACTTTGTTTTTATAGATTATATAGATTTAAAGATTAAAAGAGAGCAAGAGTGTGTGTGTGTGTGTGTGTGTGTGTGTGTGTGTGTGTGTGTGTGTGTGTGTGTGTGTGTGCGTACGTGGATTTGTGAACAGACAAATTGCGGCACAAGCAAAATTGTTTCCGCCTTATTTGACCATGACCCTCTGTGCTTCCTAAGTTACAATCATTTAATGGCTCATAATTTCCTAAAGCTTTCTAGCGTCACAGTAGACAATGCTGACACATCCAGCCTTTCCAACTACTCTGACTTTTCATTTACCATCATCTGACACTTGGTGGAAAAATGCTTACTGAGTTTGAAAAAAGAAAAACAGATAAACGTTACCGATCAAGATAACGTTTTTCCTTATCTTTTTTTCCCCCTTTTTTAAATGGTGTTTCTCTTTCTTTCAATAGTACCTGAAGATCTCTCTCTAGCAGAAAGAGACGAACTGTCCAACATTCGACGAAGGAAAAAAGAATTACTCGATGATATTGAAGTACGCATGATTTAAATAACAGTTCCATGACTTGAGAAAGACGCCTACTCACAGCTTCCTTAAAGACTCCCTTTGTTCTTTGTCTTGCAGCGGCTAAAGTTTGAGATTGCTGAAGTGATGACGGAAATCGAACATTTAACATGCATGGGAGAGACGTACGTGCACCTAACTACCTACTGTCCACTTAACTGACTGCTTGTGCTGTGAATTTATTGTACACAAATTGTATTGTATTGTATTTCATTCACACAAAAAGTCAATTAATAGTTAAGTAATTTTATTACTTTTTGTATAGAAAGACCACTCAGAGGAATAAGCAAATGGCTATTGGAAGAAAGAAATTTAATATGGATCCTAAAAAGGTATTGGATTAGATGGTACTGATATGGTTTTTCATTTTATAAGGATACAAAGAATTAAATGTAACATTTTTAGGGTATCCGATTTCTTCTGGATAATGACCTTTTGCAACACACACCGGAGGACATTGCACAGTTTCTATACAAAGGAGAGGGCTTGAATAAAACAGTCATCGGAGATTATTTAGGGGAAAGGTAAGTTGCAGCAAAATATTTGTATCACCAAAACATTTTTACATTTCTGTCTTTTTTAAACCATGCTTACTTTTATAGAAATATTTTTTTTACAACTTCCAAATATTTGCTTATTTAATCTATAAAAGCAGATTGGTTAAAAATTCAAACAGTGTAATGAGTTATCAGAATATTGGGTTTAATAATCAGTATTTTGGTTGCCAGAAACTCATTTGGTTGCCAGTAACTCATTTATCTTACTTGATGCTACCAATCAGTATTGGTTGTCACTAGCTTGGTAAAATAAATTTAATAAATTAATCTGTATGTGATATATGGGGGATCATGTATTAATGTTTAGGAGCTAGCACGGTCAGAGAAAATGATGTTCAGATAAATGTTTGTAGAGTAATCTGTGAGTTTCGATGTACAGACAACAAATAGGGCTTGTAGCTGGACTCTCTGGGTTGTATCATACTGCATATAGGCCTACACATCCCTCATCTTTTAGCCTTTGGAAATTAGGAAATGCCAATCGTTGGCAAGTTATATGATTTAACATGTTATATGTTGGCAACCAATGCCATTTGGTTGAGGTGCGCAATATTGTGATTGGACACATTTCAGTCATTCATATTGGTTGAATTTACAAATTTTCAGTCAATCTGTTTTTGCTTACTAATACAGATTACGATATGCCCTGAAAGTTTCAGCCCATTAACCCGCTTCTTCTGATAACTCATTCACTCACTCATTTGCCGAACCGCATAATCCCATCAGGATCACAGCTGACACTTGGCGAAGGCGGGGTGCACCCTGAACAGTTTGCCAGACAATTGCAGGGCATTCACACTCACACCCACATGTAGTGGCAGTTTGGAACAGCCAATTAGCCTAAAGTGCATGTCTTTGGACTGTGGGAGGAAACCGGAGTCCCTGGAGGAAACCCACACAAACATGCAAACTCCACACAGAAATGCTCAAGCACGGGACTCAAACCCAGGACCTTCTTGCTGTGAGGCGGATGTGCTAACCACTTTGCTACAGTGCCACCCTCTTCTGATAACATTTTTGTACTACATCTCACACAAACAACTTACAGAAAACTGCTTTTTAAATAGTGCTAGCCCTTAACGTTCAGCATTGCACTACCTCCAGGAACATCAAATAGCAAGGAATTCTCCAGCTCTGATTCATTTCTCTATCACATTACTTATCATTATCTAACACATCACCTAACATAACTCCAGCTAAAGTCGTGAATACTGTCCTGACTCCCTGAAATGTATGACTGTACAATGGACACTAATACTCATGCTGGAGACATGTGTATGTATGTATGTGTGACATCATTCGAGTAGAACAGCAAATCAAGAAAAAACATTCTGGTTATGTTGTTCTGATGGTAGAGCATTTTAGAAATAAACATTAAATTAAAACCTTTCAGTGTGATGTAGTTATCTTGCAGTGGCTGTAAGAGTGAGTTTGGCAGTAAGCTTCTATTAGGATTGCCAGATCTAGCCTTATGAACATGACTATTTTAATCTACTGGCATACACAAAAAAAACATAATTTTTGCTGATATTTGGTTTAGATTGAACCGCAGTTTGGGGTGAATTGTAGTCAGACCAATGTGTTGGATTGAACAGTGAATTTGGTAATAAACTACTGTAAGTACATGTGTGGTTTGTGTGTGCCCTAATAAAACTGACATCCCAATATGTCCATGACAGCATATTGTGTAAATTTTAAATATTGATACTGTGTTTGACCAACCCATTCCCCAGTCTTCCCCAGCCTGAAGCATGTATTTACATGTGTACTGTACAGGTGGGTCATAAACGTAACCCAATGAAGTTGTCTTTTTATTGGCTACAGTTTGTAGGCGCAGATGAATGATGTACTTTTGGCAGTTAATGCTAATTGTATTTGCGAAGATGGTTGTTATCTGTTATCTTATCTCGAGAAAGACACCAAACCCCTAACTGCTCTCCAGGCATCCCCAATGTGTGTGGCAGCCTACAGTTCCGAGTGTGTGTGTGCTCACTGTTTATGTGTGTGTGTTCACTTAGGATGGGTTAAATACAGAGGCAATAATTTCCCTTGCGGGATTAATACAGTATAGCAAAAAAAAATCTCTGAGGTTTGAAGGTGCAATATGGATAAATCGAGTGAGAAGTGTGTATTCAAGCTGCTGTAGAACAGTTCGTTAGGTTTTATTTCTTGTTTACTTGCATTATTGCGCCTCTGTGGGTTACATATGTTCAGGGTTTTTTTTATAGTCAGGATTCTTGAAGAACTATTAAAAAACAAGCTTGCACCTTTCTTTCTTAAACACTGTATTGTCATGTTCGTGTGTGTAAATTTCACGTTTCACATATTTTGAGTTATCTTTTAATGATTATGAAAGGCATCATTGACTATGGTTTTTATTTATTTATTATTATTATTATTATTTTTTTTTTTACTTTTCAGGGATGATTTCAATATCAGCGTCCTGCAGGCCTTTGTGGAACTTCATGAGTTTGCAGACCTCAATCTCGTGCAAGCTTTACGGTGAGCAGTCTGTTTTCTCCACACAATCATACGGCTTACAATTACATCTCATATTGACTGTCTGCATGAATCGACCCCAATTTGTATAGACGAGTGAGTAAACGTGAGTAAAAAAGTTCTGTTATCATGCACGGATCAGCCATAACATTAACACCATTTAACTTTTGTGGGATCTGAACAAACATACTAGCCTTTGCTCCCCACACATCAGTTAGCCTTGGGCACCCATGACACTCTTGCCAGTTCATCGGTTGTTCTTCCTTGGACCACCTTTTGTAGGTACTTTCCACTGCATGCCAGGAACACTCCACAAGACCTGCTGTTTTGGAGATGAATAGACCCAGTTGTTTAGCCATCCTGGGTGGCCCTTATCAAAGTCACTCAGACTCCTTATACTTGCTCATTTTTTCTGCTTCAAACACGTCAACTTCGAGAACTGACTGTTCACTTTTCACAATTCATCCCACTCGTTGGCAGATGTTACTGTAACTAGATAATCAATAGTATTCACTTCATATTTCATAATGTGAATCATAATGCACAGTGTTCATAATGTTTTTGTTACTGCTGAATTTCATTCTAAATATATAAATATATATTGTGTGTGTGTGTATGAGTGCATATATGTATATACATATATGACTTAGTATTTTTGTCATATTTCAATGTATTTCAGTTGTTATTAACTCATATTGTGTTTCCTTTCTGTGCCAGGCAGTTTCTCTGGAGCTTCAGACTCCCGGGTGAGGCACAGAAGATTGACCGGATGATGGAAGCTTTTGCATCGCGATATTGCCAGTGCAACCCAGGCGTCTTCCAGTCGTCAGGTTAGAATCCTTATAGTGAAAGACCTCAAAAGGATTCTCCTGGCTGAGCAACTAAGAATGATTCAAAGAATACATGTGAATGAATCAAGCCTTCTCATGTCACATGAATAAGTTGGCATTGTACATAAGCACTAGTTATGTTCCCTTTTCTATAAGAATAAATTACGGGAATCTCTAAAGAGTGCAGATCCTTTGAGAAAAGAGCCTGCTGGGGAAAACAGTGCTGATGTTGGCTTAGAAACAGTGTGAAGCTCTACAAAATGCAGTGTTTTGGCAAGAGAAGAGAGCCAACATGCCAATTATTGTTTAGAAACGTAGTCTGCTCTTTGCCAATTCATCAGGAGATTTTGTCCAAACAGGTTTCTTTAAAATAGGCTCATGATCAATTAAATGGAGAGGAACAACCTATATGCTGTCTAAATTCATCAGAGGTTTTGGGTTTGGGTGATGACCAAAAATATGCAAGGGTCAAGGATAGTTCTGTTTTCTCTAGATAATCTCTGTGCTTATTTCTCTTGATTCACAGAGCATTCTTTATTAAATATTGTAAGTATATTTGTTCTGCAGACACATGCTACATCCTGTCATTCGCCATCATTATGCTCAACACCAGCCTGCACAACCCCAATGTCAGGGACAAGCCCACTGTTGAGAGATTCATCTCTATGAACCGAGGTATCAACGAAGGTGGTGATCTGCCTGAGGAGCTGCTCAAGGTGAATCTCAGATAGAGTAACAATGATAAATAAGAAATATGAATGTGATTGTAACCCTACATGTATGCAGCTGCTCTTCTTTTTGTCTTATTTTAATGCAGAATTTATACGAAAGCATTAAAAACGAGCCCTTCAAAATCCCTGAAGATGATGGCAATGATCTAACGCACACATTCTTCAATCCAGACAGAGAAGGGTGGCTACTGAAGCTAGGCAAGTCATCCAGTGATATAAAAATATTAAAAAGTGCATCACAACCCCGCTCTAATCACACCTCACAGAAGCTGCTGTTGTTTACCATATAGAACCTTTTTTTCTACAGTTTTATGTACTTAATGTTATCAATGTAACAAGGCAGGATAAAAGTATCAAAAAGGTCCAAACAGGAACAACAGTTTGTAAAACATTTTGTAAATGCAGTGGGCCGTACTCTCTGGAGAACAACACTGCTGGGAGTGAAGTGGTTTAAGCTGAGAGAGGCACGGACTTGCCTGCAGCTGCTGAATTCTCTCTGAAGACCTCCATTTGTTTATCTGACTTTTCCCATTTCCTCTGTTTCTCTTCTCTCATATTAAGTGGCACTTTCACTCCAGTGAAACTAAATCCTGTCTTTTATTCCACAGTGAAAATATCCTCTGGTGCAGTTTTTCAGAGCTACTGACTCCATCTCACTGATGATTTCATGATCAATTGCCACTATGCTACAGAAAGATAGCCTCTTTTATCTTTTGTATCACCTTTTGGATCATTTTGTATCTGGTCTACCTCAGCACACAGTTTTACCTGGTGTAAAATATTCTAGAATCCTCAAGCTTTTTTGGGTGGCACGGTGGCGTAGTGGTTAGCACATTCGCCTCACGGCAAGAAGGTCCTGGGTTTGAGTCTTGGGCTCGGGCATTTCTGATTGCATGTTCTCTCCATACTTGCGGGTACTCTGGTTTCATCTACCAGTCCAAAAGACATGTACATTAGGCTAATTGACGGTTCCAAATTGCCCCTAGCTGTGGGTGTGTGTGTGTGTGTGTGTGTGTGTGTGTGTGTGTGTGTGTGTGTGTGTGTGTTGGCGATGTTATGGTCAGAGTTAAGTTCTTTTTCTATACAATATTACCTTTAGATTACAAATATATGTATTGAAATAGTGATGGAGAAAAACAACTAATTAAGTAGGATTATTAATTATTTTCTGAGTGTTTTTAAAAAATGCTTTGAATTTGTAATTTAAGATATTGTGCTATATGTAAAATTTCACTGAGGTTAAAACGGATATCTTGTATTTTTTGTATTTTTAAGCAGTATTTTGGTGCAAAAAAAAAGGTCTCACATATGTAGCTGGTGCCAAATTAAGAAGTTATTAAAAAGTAACTATCCATCCACTCATTATTTTACCGTTTATCCGTCAGAGTCGCGGGGAACTTTGGAGCCAATCCTAGCTGACTTAAGGTGAGAGGCACGGTATACCCTGAACAGGTCACCATTCTATTGCAGGGATAACACAAATACAAAACACCATTCACACTCATTGGCAATTTAAAGTAGTCAGTTGACCTAAAATGCATGTCTTAGAACTGTGAGCGGAAACCTTCGGAAACATGGGGAGAACATACAAACTCCATACAGAAGGGCACTTGGCCAAAACCTTCTTGCTGTGAGTGCACAGTGGTAACCACTGAGCCATCCATGTAAATTTTATGGGACTATAGTAACCTTACATGTTTTTAATTTTGTCGTAAGTATTCTGAGGATGTTATCACTGAGGACACTGTTGCTCTGTGTTCTCACAGGAGGACGAGTGAAGACGTGGAAAAGAAGATGGTTCATTCTCACTGATAACTGCTTGTATTACTTTGAATATACAACAGTAAGTAAATCTACACACATGTAGATGAATACAATCATAACAGTAAAGGAGAAAAAATGAGAGAAAATAAATTTTTGAGAGATCTCATTAGCGCAGTGGAGGTTGGATTTCAGATGAACTCAGTTTCTGAATGTTCTCTTATTTTAATTTTATTTTAAGCTGTATTAATTCAGCAAGGGAAATTTTTACTTCTGCATTTAACCCATCCAAAGTGAGCACACACACTCGGAGCAGTGGGCTGCCACACACATTGGGGGGAGCCTGGAGAGTAGTTGGGGGTTAGGTGCCTTGCTCAAGGGCACTTCAGCCATGAAGGTGGAGGAAGGGAAGGTACAGCTCACTCCCCCACCGCCAAAAATTTTTCCTGCTGGTTCGGGAATCTAACCAGTGACCTTTTGCTCTCAAAGCACTATGGGGCAGTGGTGGCTTAGTGGTTAAGGCGATGGGTTACTGAGCTGCAAGTCAGCGGTTCAATCCCCACTATCACCACTGTTGGGCCCTTGAGCAAGGCCCTTAACTCTCAATTGCTCAGTTGTATAAAAATGATAATTGTAAGCCGCTCTGGATAAGAGCATCTACCAAACAAACCTGCTTCTCTAACCATTAGACCATGGCTGCCCAAGCTAATTTATAAATGGTTTAGGATAATGTTACACCTCTGAAATGTTATTACTTATCGTATTATTGGGAGATGCAGAAATACTTCATTTTGTAATTTTATTGGTTCAGAGGCTTAGACTTGAACTTTACAGTGCGCATTATTTGTTTAAACACAGTCTGAAAATCACTCAATCAAATGAAAAGATTTCAAATTTCTATACAGAATTTATATTTAATTGTCAGATGTATGGTTTTCAAAGTGCTAAGTGAAGGTATTATCTTTTCCTGGTTTAATTGATTATTTTGTATTAATATTCATGCAGCTCCTTAAATGACTCTAATGTATGAAATGCTCTAATGTATGGACTTACCTCAAATGCTCAAATGAACTTATTTTGACCTGGTGCTCTTCACAGCTAATCTAGCACAGCTATGCCTTAAGAGAGTGCACAATAAAACAAGTTTAAAACCCACTAACATAGTCAGGATGAGCTGGCAATCCTAAAGCAATCACCCCCATGCTGTGTTCTCATCAGCGACAGGAAATTTTCTTCCAGTGTCATGAGCCAGATTTAGCCCGCAAGCAAACAATAGCGGCTTAGTGCACAGTCAGTTTCTTCACTGTTTTAATCCCTCTCCCTCACAAACATTCTGCAGCCTTATACTTGTTTATGTATTTTCAGGACAAAGAGCCTCGTGGGATCATTCCACTGGAGAACCTCAGCATAAGAGAGGTGGATGAGCCAAGAAAACCAGTAAGCACGGCTGTTAGTGACTCTGTTATGAAGAAAGATGATTTCAAAACAAGATTTTAAAATGTAACACTTCAATTCTATCACCTTTTAGAACTGCTTTGAGCTCTACAACCCAGGTCATAAAGGTCAGGTGATCAAAGCATGTAAAACGGAGGCAGATGGAAGGGTCGTTGAGGGGAACCATGTGGTGTACAGAATATCAGCTCCAACCCCTGAAGAGAAAGAGGAGTGGATCAAATCCATCAGGTATGGCCCATGACATCTAACAAGTAGGTGTTTTTGGTATATCACACATATCACATGCATCAAATGAATACACAGGAGTGACTCAGGGTTATATTTAACTGTAGACGTAGACTTAGACTTAGACTTAACTTTATTGATCCCTTTGGGATGACTTCCTCAGGGAAATTTAAATTTCCAGCAGCACATAAGAAAAGCAGTACACAGATAGAAAAAAAGCAGCACACAGATAAAGAATAAACAGTAAACACTTAGCTAATATACAAAATATAAAAGAATAAAATGTATGCTCTATGTGTATAACTGTGTATGTGATAAACAAAACTTTTGAATCTATTGAATCTTTCTTGAATCATACAGATATACAGCATGCATCCCCACCCCAAGTAATAACTAGAAATTCACTGTGTGCAGACCTCCACCAAGATAGTGCAATTTTTAAACTTTTCCATCTAGCCTTTATTGGAAGATGAAGTAGGATTATGCTGCCACCCTGTGGTCTGTTCTGCAATTAATTTTGAGCTCTGTTTTTTTTTTCTCCTGGGTGCATTGTGGGTGATTTCCTCCTCCTTGCGTAATGTTGAAAAATCCTTTAAAACCCTCCTGGATCTGGTTGTTGATCATGCCCAAAATTTTAGCAGTTCGCCCAAGACCCACATTTGGCCACATTTGGATATTCAGACACAGGACCAATCTTATAATTTCCCACCTTAGTAGAGGTAATAACACTTGAGGAAGACCACAGCACAGTGCCACAGTGTCACTGTGGGACTGATACGAGTAAAGACACATGACAAAACCAGAGCTCCAGTGGATAAATAGGCACTGATTATTGGACAGAGTTAAGGTAAATGATAAACAAGGTTATTTTTTTCCTGTGGGAACTTCAAAAGCATCCTTTTTCACATAAAGAATTTCTGGCAAGAGGTTTAAATAATAGTCATCCTGTAGTTTTATACACACAGCGGATCTGAATCTGCCTGTGAGTATGAAGGTTCCAGGGCTCAGTTATGACAGTGCATGTGACTGCATCCTGTGTGCTCTCAGACTGTTTGTACAGTGAGCACTGTATCAGCATGCCTTGTGGAACTGCTGGGAAATCTGGGCCATTTCCCCCCATTAGCCCTTCACTACCAATAAGGAGAAAATGTATTTGATTTCCAAAGCACTGCATTGTATTTAATAAGCTGTATAACCAGGGCTTCCTATATTCATTATTCCCTGTTGTGGTTTGCAGGGCCAGCATCAGCAGGGACCCTTTCTACGAGATGCTAGCAAGCAGAAAGCGACGTGTTGCTGCGAAGAAGTGACAGCAGGATGACTTTTGCAGGAGTGCTGATCTCTAATAGAGAGCCTGTTGTCTGCTCAACTACAGAGGAGCATACAAGATCAATCTGGAACCTGAAGGAGGTTCACTGCAGGACACTAAGACCTCCACTCTGAGCATTAAAGTCTCTCAGGAGTAAAAGACATTTTCTTGTGGTGCCACTCTCAAATGTACATTTTGAAGGATTACTGTGTTTCTAACAGTCCCTCCCCTACATACGCCAAGACAGACTTGTGAGGCTCAGCAGCCGACGAACACGCTGCCACTGCCCTCTATTGATCAACCACAGCAATGACCACACATTCTCACTAATATTGTTATAAAATTGGACTGTCACTCAGTGTATCATTACCTTTGTGACACCTGTTTACCTCAGAACAGTGGTGCAAACTAGTTTAAATAAGTTTAGGGCTCTGAATTATTTGCCATTCCATTAAATTAATTATTGTGTTATTTATAATTCTTTTATGATTACAGATGTATCATTTAATCAAAATCAGCAGGACTGATTACACAGAATTTTGACATAATTAAAAAAAAAAACTGTTTGTTCATATAGGCAAATGAAGGATGTGTCTGTTGTATCTATGATGCCTCATTATTTTAAGTGGTAGTCATTGGTTACAGGATTTTGATTACAATAAACTATTTATTTAACCCGCAATGTCCCAGGACCAGTTAACTCTGCCTTCCCCTAAACTACAGGCTAGTTCCCTCACAGTTGACCTGAAATAAAAGAAAATGTTTAATTGAGCCAGAGCTGCGGGCCTGAATGAAAAAGGTATAATAATATGCATATGAGTTAGGGACTTGCTCATAAACTAGTCTTAAAAGTGGAAATCAGTAAAGGTCCATGAAGTGGCTCTTAAGTTATTTGAGGGTGAAGTCTCAGGTGAGTAGAGGGGTAGGAAATCGTGCTTGCAAAAAAGGTTTTAAAAAAAATGCATATGCTACTTGCGAAAACTTATTTGATAAACAATTGACAAAATGGAAATCTTAAGAATTAAAAAATAATCCATTGTAACTGTTGCACAGTAAAGACAGACAAGTAAGTTTTTTAAGTTTTTTATCGAAAAGGCGAGAACAGACCTCACCCTGTACAAAGATAAACACTCAACCCATCATCTCATATATATTCATTCATTCACAAAAAAAAAAAAAAAAAAAATTGTAAACAGAGAAAATATTACAATTGTAGACATTAAGGCCTATTCCCTCTCAACTCATAGAATGTATAACAATTACTCAACATGCTACAGTAAAATGTAGAATATAACCATTTTCACTTATTCTTGTCAAAAAAAATGGGGAAATATTTTAGACCATGGCCTACATTATGCTGAGTGGTTTTGCTTTTTTTTTTTTCTAAAAGAAGTGTTTATACTGAACTCCTGATACAGGATTGCAAACAAATAACTGATAATACAGTTCAACTTAAATTCACAGTATATTAACACAAAAATAAAGATTAAAAACCTACACACAAAGTAATCCACAGCCATACACAATATAATGCAATGTACATTTTTCCTATGTGAAGAAAACTGGAACAGACAGTATAATGCCATTAGATAAATCCTGGGGATTTCCTGGAGTCTTTAGGGGGGGGGGTGTGTGTGTACAAAAATGGGTAAAATAGGCAGAAAATGTCAAGTGTGTCCAGGTTAACTGTGGTATAAGTGCACACAAAGCGTGTGATTTTAAACAGAAACATGAAAATGGTGACATCATAGCTTGTAGCCGGGAGACAGTCTTTTTACTTTTATGCAGCATTGTAGTTCACTTTTTTCCCATCATTCCCAGGTACACATCCTTAAAGGGAGAAACTTCACAAGTGAGAAAGTCCTGAGTCTATGTCTGAGCAGCAATTCTGATGTTAAAGCTCCAGGCTTAAGTGTATATATTAATATTTTTAAATTTTTTCCATTGAGTTTTTCTTCAAAGTTCATCTGTACAGTATGGTAAAAAAAATCTTAACTCTAAAAATTTTTTAAAGGATTTTTTGTTGCAAAAAATACAGTATGACTTTATTGAATAAAGCACCTTTACAATAATTATAAATTGTAGTCTTCTTCCTTGTCCTCAGGGATCTTGGGGAGAGAGAGAGAAAAATCATTATGCATATTAACACAAATTAAACCTAAAAACACACTTTATTTTATTACAAGAATTGTGGATTTCTGTGAAAAACTTTAATCTGGTTATCTTACTTTCTTACTATATAGCTCAAGAACACTACATTAACTCCCAAAGAACACCACGTCTCCTACAAAGCAAGTACACTTACATCTGGATGGCAAAGGGCCTGACTACCCATCTCTACAAAAAGACATCTTCTCAAAGCTGTTAGAGGATGTATGGTTCACCTCTCTGTATCTGACCCGTACATCCGTTCCTTTATGACAGAACCCTTGGACATATCCATTGTAATGGTTTACGCCATGACCTGCAGTACATCGACAAAAGACATTCAGTGTGGAGGGGAATATTACATCAGAAACAATAGTATTTTAATGAAAAGATAATGTCATGTTGCATACCTGAGTAACCACTGAAGTGGTGATGGTCCTCAGTGCATAACCGCTTGGAATGGTGAGGAGAACTATCTCGGTCAGAGCTGTGCTTGGACTTATGAGTCCTCTTCTCCTCGCCATTCCTGTGTTTCCACTCATGGGTTTCGAAGCTGAGGGATGACTGCCTCTCTCTACGAGGTCTGTCCTCTGTCTCATGCCTTCTCTTTTTCTTTTTCTTCTTTTTATGTCGGGAGGAGCTGCTGTCCCAGTTCTTGTCGGGCACATCCCTTTCTAAACTCCTGCAGAATGTAAGTGATATAAATTATAGATGATCATATCTACCTTTGGGCTCTGATTTTTTTTTTTACATTAGGGTTAGTTGTCTGTGTTGCAAAAAAAAAAGCTGGATGTACAAGGAAGATGCTTACTTACCTGTGCTTATCTTTACTTTTCTTCTTTAACTTTTTTGATTTCTTCACCCTGCGTTCCACAGAAGTGCTGCGTTCTCCCGACAGACTGTGTTTTCTGGTTCTGCACTGAGGAGAGGGGCTGGCGGAACGTCGAAATGAGGGTTTCGTTCTACTGCTGCCTTGCTCTTCACTGTAGAGCCACCTATCACGACTGTCATCACGCACATGGTGAGAGCCATGCTCTTTAGAATAGTGGCTTGATAAGCGGTGTGAGGACCTGTGTCTCCTGTCCCGCGACCACTCCTCTCGGCCTCTTTTGTAGTGGTGGTCTCGGTGGTGGTATGCATTTCTGTCCCTGTACCGAGCTACCACTTTATCTCTATGGCGACTATGGGAGCACTCCTTATGTGGATAACACTCTCGGTCTGAACGATGGCCGTGTCCATAACGTTCTCTGCTCCGATCCTTGAGCTCTCTTTGGCTCTCCTTATCTCTATCTCGGTCCTTTGTGGCAGTAGGAACATCTGGCTGATTTGAATCTCTATCATGCTTTTCATGCTCAGCTAATCTTTTTCCGTCCAAAGTGCTGGGTTTGGCTGACATTTTCATGTCTTCTTTGTCATTCGTGCCATTGACAGTCTCTGCCTGGGACAGCTTGGGACTGTTTTGTGATGAAAGTACATCATTTGCCTGCTGGAAGAGGCTGTGATTGCTCAGAGTGGACTCTGTGGTGGCATTCACTTGACCTGATGCCTCTGTTAAGGTTGCCTGCATGCTAGGTGGCACTTCTGCTGGCTTAGCCATAGTCTGGATGTCTGCACTGGGTCTGGGTGCTGGATGTGTAACATGCTGTGTGGAAGGGTCAGTGAGTGGTTTGACCACCTCCGTGGAGGGTGCTGTAGAGAGCAGGCCCTCTGACGTAGAGCTGAAAAGAGAAAATGAAAACAATGTAAGTTTTGCAATGTTATTGCAAACACAGCCATTGAGGGATTGAGCACCCTCTGCAGTAATGAAGTAAGGTTGTGCCAACAGGTATTACTGAGGAATTTCACCTGTGTGTTCTTATGTGCTGAGAGGGAAAGAAGCTAATAACCAGAGAGAGAGAGAGAGAGAGCTGTGAGAAGTAGTGTGTCTGGGTAAAAAAATTCAGTGAGTGTTTAATTTAGTGTGTGCATCTCAGAGTGAGACTACAGAAATAAAAGGCTGCTGAAAAGTGTCTAGTCTGCTTTAAGTTGGAGAAAGTGAATAAACACTAAACTTTCTGCCTGTCTCAGAGTCTTCAGTGTACCAAGCCTGAGAGTTGCCATAGTTATTTAATATTTTTGCATTATGCACCGGATTGAATAAAGTTAGAGATTGTAATGATTAAGAAGTTTGCTTACCATGACCCACTCTGTGAGTCCCCACTGTTACTATCACTTATGGAAGATTCAGACGCAGGACTGTCTGATGACTAAAAAAGAAGTAAACCAACCAACCAAAGTTAATAACAGTGCAAGAATTTCAATATAACAAATGTTTCAGGAAAAAAGTGAAAGTAATATATGTAAAAGACAAAGAAAATCATTACAAAATCAAATATTGAGATACAGCCTAAGCAAAAGGTTCATACTTTGTCAGAATGTTTGAAGCCGTTGACCTTGTGATGGCCATTCACTGGACCATATCCCGACCCATTTGCACTGGTGTGAGACTCCGTGTAGCTGTTAGATCCATTAGCCTTAGGTGAGAGTGAGCTTGAACTAGGAGAGAAGGGGCTGCGCATACCACCATTCCCACTGGCTGCCTTGGCAATGCCATAAGGCTTAACAGTGCCATTGTCCAAGACTCTGCTCTCGTGGTCAGACTCCTCAGATGATTCCTCGTCATAAGGAACAAGGAAATTGGCACTGCGATATGAAGATGTGCCATTGACCTGCTTGGAGTGCTGAAATTTTGAGGTAGAGGATGAGGACTGTGGGTATGAATAGCTGGCTGACGAAGAGCTGCTTGAGGTCGATGGGGTCCGGTTACTCCGTGCCACCTTTCCATGGCCAATAACAAATCTAAACTTAATCTTTTTCTGTGGTTCTGGGACGTCCATGGAGTGGGCGGGTTGATGAGTAGCAGAAGATGAAGTGGAAGAATAGGACCAATTAGAGGCAGCTTTATCCACTTCACTGACATTGCTGCTGCTGCTGCTGGGCTTTGAGGCGCTGTGATACTCCTTTGAGGAGCCATTTCCGTTGACATACAGGTTATTCTGCAAAATAAGGGGGAAAAAATTACCATAAGCAAATAGTGGATCTGAAAGGATTAGGATTTTCTTGTCAATCAAAAGTCTTTTGCTCATGCTGTGACTGTACCTTTAACATGTGAGGAGGAAGTTGTGGGCCAATAATGGATGAGGAGGTATAAGAGTGGCCATTTAGCTTGGGTGTTACGACTGGTCGAGGGGATGAGTGTCCTGGAGTAAAACCCATCGAGTTTGAATCTCCATTTTTCAGATCGGTGGACCTAAAATAAATCAGAGGAGAGAGATTTTACAACAACTTCATCACAGTGAACAATGTATTTCGGTTTTTATTTAGGCATGAATAACTAACATACCCTTGCTTTATGTAGAAGAGCAGGTATGCTTGTTGATTCAGCACAGATTGTACATCTGTGGGAGTCACTGATGAATCATTCATCTGATACCACTGGCCATTGCTTGCCTGAAACAACAACAACAAAATCACATTACACATTAGTCCACCTATCAGTACCATCAGAAAACTCTTGTTTGGGTTATTGCCTTGATTAAAGGTTGAGGGTTGAATATGTGCAGTAGATCTCACCTTTACATAGCAGTAGTAGTGTCCGGCATAGCAGCTGAAGCCTGAGTGCACCAGCACAGCATACAGCCCATAAATCTGAGGCTCTCCATGAGACTGGGACATGTACGGCCGTAAGTCAAGATACTCGGCATATTTGACTTCCTGTGCAGAGGAAGATTTACAGTGTATACAAGAGTTTTTCATTTCAATGTTAGCTGTCAGGATAAACAATTTGCTTGGACTTTTAAAACATTTATTCCCCTTTCTCAACGACGCAACTTGACCCGCGGAAGCTCGCGCAAATGCTTCCGCAGAACACAGCAGAGCAACGTGTGACTGTCGTCGCGTGTACCACAAGTTGCCACAGAGAACTGTAGCCTTCTGCAGCTACTCGCTGTAAATTCTAACATGTTTGATTTTTCCGCCGCATTTCCTGCGGAAAGACCGAAATCCTGACGTTTCCACGAGACAACGTGACACCACCGCCAGCATCGTATGACCACCGTGAACAGTGTGTGAACATTATAGTGGAGGAAATCGGGGTGTCAGGTGCCAATGGGGGCTTGAATGGATGATTGAATTATGATTGGTAAAAGTGTATTAAATTGTAGTTGAACTGTAAAATGATGATTTATGCATAAATACCTAAGGTCTGCCCAAAGTCTGCCCGAGGTCTACCACGTAATGTCAACACCACCTGTTGTAAACAATATCTGAGCCGCTGTCTTCTCTCCTAAGCCAAGAAAT
>JBCNYH010000021.1:27260880-27275043 GCA_039654325.1 Tandanus tandanus
GTCGGCTGAGATGGGCACCAGCCTCCCCGTGACCCTAATTAGGAATAAGCGGTTCAGAAAATGAATGAATGAATGAATGTCTCTCTGGATAAGAGCATCTTATAAAAACGCAAAAAATGTAAATATAAATTTTAATTAAATATTTGAAACAACAAATTTGACCCATAACAATAAATATTAATAAATAACTATTAAAAAGTTTAACCCCCAACCCCCCCAAATTTAAAGTAACGGGACAAAGCCTGGAAAAACACATACTTATTTATACTAAAAAAAGGATATGATATTCACTGTGTAAGACATTTTAGCATTTATTGTAAACATGTTTGATTAAATTTATTTAAATCAAAATAACCTTCTTGTCTGTTGATACTCAAGTGGAAAACACTGGATTACCTGGAAATAAACAACAACAACAAAAACTTTGTTGTAAAACGAGAATTGTACATGCAGAGCACAGTCAAACGGGGAAAACAAGCTATTGTTGTCAGTTTCATGACTTTTACCCAAAAATAGTCGCCAAAAATCGTTGAAATATGCCATGAATGTCCAAAATACTTATTTGTCTTTAGAATAGCTTTCAGCTTAAAAAGGATTATAGAGATTTTAAGCCCATGGATCAGATGAAAACAGATTACAACATAAACATAAATAAATTACTTTCCAGACGCAAAATGTACAAACCTACATTATATTTTAGAAAAACTTTATTAGGCGGAGACACTAGTTTAGTTTGAATAATTTAGTTAACTGTTTACCCGATGGCCCTTACCTTGCTGTCTTGCTTCGCCCGTGGAAATGTTTTGAAAATGAATCACCATGGTGACACCAAAACACGCGTGCGTGCGTAAGAGAATTTGAACTACGTTATCCCGCATGTAAACGTACTCTCGCGATATTCTCCGTGAAAAACTAGGCTGCAGTACCGTGCTTTTAAATACTCGCACTCACACTATTCATACAAAAAAATAAGCATGGACTACACTGCTCTTTAAAAAACACCATGTTGATAAACACTGAAACGTTTACTTTAAATATACAGGAAGCGGTACCTGTTTTCTCCAACACCATTACACACTAGTTTCATAAAACATTCTTCAAAAAAACTAGTTTATTCTGAATAACTTAGTTAATTTACCTCTCGTTATTCCGTACCTTATAATTTGCTCTCCGCGTGGAAATGTCTAGAAAACTGATCACTGCGCCAACACACACACTCATTTTCAAAAATCAACATCTAACGCGCATGCGCAGACGAACATGCATAATCACAGCCAATGGCTTACGCAAAATACTAGATGAGCAATGATCAGCCATGGGCAACTGCGAGAACGGAAGGTTGTGACGTCATGACGCTGATTGAACACGATTGATCAGAACAAATCAGAGCAGAGATATCACATAAAGGCTTCAGAGCACCGATACTCGCCGTTTATTACCAGTTTCAAGTATCATTTTTAAAATAATGTCTTTATTTAAAGCAAAATTATTACCTACTCACCATATAATTCAAACGATATACACACACAAACACACACACATATATATATATATATAAATTTACCATGATTTTTGTGCTGTTGTTACCATGTTATATGTAGCATATAATAAAATAATTATGTGCCTGCACTGAATGTCCCCAGCAACATCCATTTTACCATTACTGCATAATTGTTATTTAGCCTATTGTGGTCACATTTTTGACCAACCCTGTGTCTTCATTTGCAAACTTTCATTAGTACACTTCCATGCAGCATTCTGTGCAGTCCGTGTACTTTCATAACATTTAACAATCATAACAGTGATTGTGAGATAACCTGATTTTCTTTCTTTCTGTGTGTGTGTGTATATATATATATATATAATTTAGCAATGGCCTGGCGAGCTGTCCAGGGTGCACCCTGTCCTCGCCCAGAGTCGGCTGAGATGGGTGCCAGCCTCCGCGCGACCCTAATTAGGATTAAGCGGTTCGGAAAATGAATGAATGAATGAATATATATAATTAAAAAAATTAATCTGATGCAAATGAATAAAAAAATATATATATAATGCCTAAAATGTCACAAAATAAAAGCAAAGGAACAAAAATTACATCTGAGTCCACATAACATTTGTGGAAATGTATTTATTAATGTTTGGTTGTCACTGCACAGTAAAGGTTAAGCTAACACTAAAAGTTAAGCTAAAGAATTACATAAATATACATTCAATTACATTTGGCAGACGCAATTTTCATTTATAATTTTTTTTTACAGCTGAGGGTTAAGGAAGGACCTTATACAAGGGCCCAACAGTGGCACCTTGGTGGTAGTGGGGCTTGAACACCTGACCTCCAGATCAATAAGCCAGAGGCTTAACCACTGAGCCACCACAATCATTAAAAAAAAAAAGTGTCACGGAAAAAAAAAAAAAAAAAAAAACTAAATATGCTCAGTAGAAATACTGAAATATTCATCTTAAGTGACGACATCCACCATATATATATAAATAAAACGGTGGATGTCACCACCGTTATATATTATTATATAGATATTCTCCCATTTTCCAAGTAATCAGTATGCCTCAAGCGCAAGTACTCCAACTGGCCAAGGCCACTTTCTATCACAGTTGTTTGAGGTTAGCATGCTAACAGAAGAGCCGGCCAACTAAGATTAATTATGAAAAGCATGAAAAGCAACATTTGGAATCAAACTATTTGATGGTGGTTTTATTTTCAGAAATTCGTTTTTTTTTTTTTTCCAAATATGACTTTATTAACCTGCTCTGAGGAACAGACCCCAGGGAAGAAGCAGTGATATATACGGCTAGGGGGACAAAACTCCCTTCTAACCTAACAGCTTACCACACGGAAACACAAGAAAAACAAAAAGGACACTTTTATGCCTTATTTTTCCATTTTAAATGGTGAATATGATGCTTTGAGTGAATGTGACAAACTGTGAATGTCTTTTGATTTCATTACTGTGGGAACCTTTTACATACTAAAAATTTAATAAATATTTTTTTAAAAATTACAAAAAGATTAAAAAAAAAAAAAGTTTCTTACACATTTGAACCCAACCCTTCTAAATTTGTGATCTGCAAACATGCACCAGTTAAATTTAGGAGTTGTCATAATTTTTTACCCAAATTTAATTTTTGTCTAAATATACCATTAATGTTCAAAATGCTTGTCTATGACTTTAAAATATCCTTTCAGCTTGCAAATCAAAAGGATGCTAGAGATTCTGAGCCCAAAATGAATCAGAAGGAAATGGTTTGTAAGACTTTGAAATCTTGTGCTGAACAGTTTTCAAAGATTGATATTACGTTTCAAACCCCTAACAACCTTAGTGCATGACCCCGATTCATGTCTAGTATCCGTCATAAACCACATTTCCATCTATATGAATGATTATGTCTTGTATGATAGCACCATTTACAACATTAAGGCTATTTTTTTTTTTTTAAACAATGCATGCGTAAGAGAATGTGTGGAAAGTTACTCTCATGATGTTCTCTATCTTTAAGCCATTGGCTTAAGATGTCATTTTTGGAGAAAAAAAAAATTATTTAAAGCAAAACAATCTGTTTAAAATGAAATTACGTTTCATGGTAATGCACACGGGCATAGATGCATAATGGCTAGCATGTCCGCCTCACAGCAAAAGGGTCCTGGGTTCAAGTCCATGGCAATTTTGTGTGTAATCTGCATCTTCTGCCATGCTTGTGTGGGTTTCCTCCCACAGTCCAAAAACATGCACATTAAAATAACTGGCTGTTCCAAATTGTCCCTAGGTGTGAGTGTGAGTATGAATGGTTGTGTGGTAGCCCTGCGATGAACTGGTAAGCTGTCTAGGGGTACTCCTCCTTCGCTCAGATTTGGCTGAGACAGACCCCAGCCTCTCCATGACCCTTGTAGAATTAAGCATTTTGGCAAACGAATGATTGAATGAATGAATAAATTACAGAGGCATCTGCAAAGCACAAGAGGTGTGTTATTTTTCTTATCTTTTCACCTTGTTTACAGGTAAATACTCCGATCACACTGGACCTGAGCCTGGGAACTGTAACACATGAGCAACACCCATATCCCAGATGCCAAACAAAAAAATCTCTATGCATCACAGAAATTTGAAACACTTTAATGGTTTAAAGACAGAAGCAAAAACATGACATTGTGGCCAGAAAACCACATGATCAATCTAATATTCCTCTGAATGGTTATCTATTTTTTTTTTTTTTTTTTCTACATCCTGGAAACGTTGACCTCATACACAGGAACAAGTCACAAAATAAATAAATGAAAACTATTAACATATGTCCAAGTCTCACTTGACTAGACTAGTCAGTTGTCGTTAGAGTGTTGCCTCTCTGGTCCATTTTGTGAAGTTTGTAGCTCAGTGATCTGTTTCCTGAGTTGAACGATTACTTTTTCTTGCTGAGAAATCTGCTGTTGCAACTCGTGGACTACCTGGAAATTGGAGCATATATTAATATTTCATGAACATTTTTTATTTTTTTTTAACAAAGTCCCGATGTAGATCACAAATATGAGTCAAAACCTTTTGAAAACTCCTTTCTAAAATCTACGAGGCACACTATCAAGCACCTCCGTTTTTAAGAATTATTCGATTCTGTCTACTTTAATATATCTAGTTTAAAATTATCAATTCTATTTGTATTCTGTAAAAATGTACTAACTACCAATTAATTACCAAGCTGATTATCAAAAGAAATTTGGGGTTTAAATTATAAAATTAATTTCAATGGTGTCTGAATATTAAAGACATTCCCAAAAATCCTGTATTATCTCTGCTCTTTATTCTGTAATCATAAGTACATGTGACCCAAAAGAAACTCCCACATTTCAAAGGTAAATGGTAAAAAAGGTTATTATTTTCACACATGGAACTTAATTCAGTACAGTTTTTATTCATCAGTTTTTGGAAACATGAAACTTAGTGAGGCGGGAGAGGCAGTGCTATGGTGTATTGGTGGCCAAACCCCAACTTGAACTCCTTGAGCTTGAAGAACTCAATGTGTGGTTTCACCAAGATGGAGCTACAGCACACACAGCTTGATAATTGGAAGTGCTGGGGAAATTTTCCTGATCATGTGATTTCATTGCGTGTTGAAGCTGGGTGGCCGGCCTGCTCTCCTGACCTTGCCCATTCTGATTTTTTTCTGTCCAGCTACCTTAAATCATCACTGTATACTCATCGACCCCAAACTCTTGAAGCCCTTAAGGTTGCTTTTCAGTAACATGACCCATGGCAGCCTTCAGAAATCGCCTGTAATCATTTTAGACTTATTTCACAAAAGCAACATTTGGAGTTGGAGTATTTGATGGTAAGAACAAAATTTTCAATAATTAAAAGTTAAGTTTTTTTTAGTTCCCATCAAACACAACTTTATCAGCCTGCTGTGAAGAACATACTCCATGCTAGGCTAACTGGCTCTTCTGTAAACATTTGATGGTAAGGATGTACATTTTTAAATTTTCAAGAAATTGAATGAAATTGTAAAAATGCTTTAATTCTTACAACCAAAGAGCATGGATAGAATAAAACAATTTTTCTACTTGGTGCACAGAGCCTCGCCATCTATCAGTATATCCGACTCAAGCTCATGGTTCTCTTAAATATTCTCTCACCCTTCAGACTGTAGCCACTAACAATTTCACTGGGCTTTCTATTTTGACCTTGATTTTATTTTGACTGTAATTTTGACCATTGCAGGCACCCATACCATGTCTTTGTTGTTAAATAGATCACTTTGTAGTAGCTGGGTTGCACTTGGTCGCAGTGAAGGCTCCAGGCTGGTCAACAGTTTAATTTGCTCAGCCAGGACTGGCCAGTTCTTCTGGAGGTCATCTGGAACCTTCCCATTTCTCAAGTCTCTGAGTTTGTGCACACGTTCCATCTCTGTCCCAAAAGGCTGGAATAACTCGACAGCAATTACCCCGATACTATACATATCTGACTGCAAATACAGAGAAAAGAGGTCTTTGAGACACAGAGTTCAGAGAAAACAGCGGAACCTGGTGTCTATTAACAAGCAGCACAATAAGCTGTTCAATACATCTGGTTATACTAATATACTAAACTACTACTTCAATACAGATAGCAAGTTGGGTAGATTTAATTACCTTTGAGTCGTAATGAGAGCCCTGAAGTTGTTCTGGAGAAGCATAAACAAACGTGCCCACTCCTACAGTGTGAGAGGAGTCTAAGAAACAACAAGAACCTAAACTCAGACTACAGTACAGAAACTGAGATGCAAAAGACAGCAAGGCTCTCAACAAAATCCCACTACTAGTGGATCAGAAACATACTTCTAAAGTTTCCTAATGTTGTGTACAATGATGTCGTAGTGTAAACATTCATGAACATAATGAAATAATAACTCAGATCTCACCTGTATTTCCATTTATATGAGAACTGGAAGGTAGCTGTTCATTTCCATTCATCACAATATCTGTACAAGCCAATCCAAAGTCTCCAATTTTTATATGGGACTCATGCCCATGCAGGAAAATATTCCTTGGCTGTAAACAATAAGCAAAAATTAACACAAATAAAACATTCTAAGGACATTCATTTGGCGCACCAGCACAGTTACATCACACTCTCAAATAAATTCAACGTTTCCTGAAAGAATAAATATTTAAACATTTTGAGTAACTTTATTGTCAAGAGATTTTGTGCAGTCCATCCTGCTTCCACTTCAAACTGCATGGTACTTTATAAACTGTAACAGCAATTGTCGACACAAACACAACCAACACCATTCATTCATGAATTCGCCATAATTCTACTAGGGTTGTGGGGACGGCTGGAGCCTAATTTGTCCGACTCTGGGCGAAGGCGGGGTACACCATGAACAGCTTGCCAGTCTATTGCAGGGCCAACACATGCAAACAATTCACACTCACTCCTCGAGGCAAATTGGAACAGTCAGTTAGCCTGTGCATGTTTTTGGACTGTGGGAGGAAACCGGAGTACTCAGGAGTACATGTAAGAAAGTACAAAGTCTTGAGACGCTTGTGGAATCTGGGACTATCCCTGAACTACGATCTCTTTTTTGCACTCTCGGTTCCTCAGAAAAACATGGTGTAGCTACCTTAAATAAATGAACAGTTCAGAATGTTATTCTGATAAAAGTGCTCTGCCTGCACATTGATGAGCCATGTGGAAAAATATACTCACACATCACACAACTGGAAAAACACAACAATCACTCAAGATGATGACAACAGAGCATGGGTGCATAACATGCAGAAGGAACAGGAGTCTTCTATGAGGGGAAAAGTATTTTTTAAAAATATTTAATTCCACAGCTTTGAATGCAGGGCTAATCTCAACAAGCTCACGTCCAGTGTATGTTTCTCATCCACATCAACCTGCCAAATTTACGTTCATCTAAACCTTTGTGAACAAATGTCTGAACCACATCTAGCCCACGCCTGCGTTTTGTATGTGCTTCTCAGGACTCCAGAGTGGAGTCAGACTGATGTAATAGAAAACTTTGTCTTTCATAGATGAAAGCAGACTGTAGCAGATGTAAAAAATCTGTGAGAGGAATAATTTCCTTTTAGTGTCTCACTCCATCCCACAGCAAACACAGTTTTATTTCTGATTTTACCTTTTAAAGAACTACATCAAAACCTGAAGTAAATTTGTAGCTCAGCTGCTGAATGGACCCTCAGTGGCAGGCCATACTTAAGAAACCATTGACTTGATTTTGGATGGCTTATACGTTTGTCTGTCCAGAGTCCATATGCATTGTGATGCTGATTGGCTGTTCTCTTTGTAAGGACCTTGCAGCATTCCTACACCTGAGAATCTATTCATTCATTCATTCATTTTCTGAACCACTTAATCCTAATTAGGGTCGCGGGGAGGCTGGCGCCCATCTCAGCCGACTCTGGGCGAGGGCCCTGAGAATCTATACTAACACAATTTTTGTTTTTGATTTTTTTTTTTTAACCTAAACATCCAAGCGGTAACAAAGTAAAACTAATTTCTAGAATATTTTTGCCAATGCTTCTACTGATTTTTCTGAGAACATGGTGTAAACTTTTTAAAAACATAAGACAGTTTAATTAATTATGAACAGAAAAGAGACACATCAGGAAAAAAACAAAAAAACATGGCAAGCTCTGCATTGAGGCAGTGCCTAAATCAGTATATTACAAACTTACCTTAAGATCTCGGTGCATAATTCCACAGGAGTGAATATACTCCACCCCTTCAAGTATTTTCTTTAAGATATCAAAAGCTTGTTGATTGTCAAATAATTGAGAGGAACCTGCAAGTAAAGACATTGTAATTTCTTTGCCCTTATATTCACAGACATGAATGCTGTGTTTATATAAACATACAGGGAAAAGATTATAACCAATAATACAGAGCAGGTACAGCTTCAGCAGTTATAAGTCCATTACATTTAGGTGTTGACATGGTGAGTTCTAGCTTTGGTGAGGAGTTTCTTTCCTGAATCCAGTCTTTCAGTGAACGCTCACACAGCTGCATTTGGATGTAAAGCATTAAGTGGAACTGAACCTGTAGAAAAGACCTCAAAGTCAAACTAATCAAGAAATGAAACATGACATACTTTTTTGCTTGTCCAACATTGTTTGAATGAAGAAATAACATACCTCCTTTGGATGTTTCTCAGGCAACTCTTGACTACTCATATCAACATATGATTCCTCTGACAGTGCCGAACTTTCCCACTGAAGGGCGGGGCAGGTTTCGCCAACAGAGCGCGGCTCTCCCAGAAACACACATGGGACAAAGTTCTGTGGACTGTACATGTTTTCTGTGGACAGTGCTTGACTCATCTGGCTTTTTGGCGTTGCAGATCTTACAATATTATTTGCACTGTTTTGTAGCATGTTTGTAGTTTGTTCTTTTTTGTCCTTTGAACACTCAGAGTCTTCAAACACAATGGATGATCCATTGGAGCTACTGCTGCACTCCTCAACAAGTCTGCAAAAAAGACTCATTTTCATAAAGATTTCAGTACACATGTTAATTTGCTCTATTTCAGTAAAGAATAGAAATGATCTCACCTTTGTATTTGTGACTGGGTTTCTATAGCTGGTATTCCTGCATGAAAGGAAGAACAATCTAAAAGAAAAACAATTAAAGTAATTATAAAGTTAATTCCAGTCCACTAATTTGCTTGGTCTAGTTGCACTCAAAGAGTGTCTACATTTATTATAAATGGAACCTTTCACATCCTAGTTTGAAGCTGTTACTATGTACTGGTCCAACATCATCTGTGGACACAATAAACATTCATCCATCTATCAATTTTCTGTACCACTTATCCGTCAAGGTTGATTGGATGACCTGGATCCAATCCCAACTGAGTTTGGTGAGAAATGGGGTACACCCTCATAGATCACCAATCTATTGCAGGGTTAACAGAGATGAACAATCATTCACACTGGCATTCACAACTATGGACAATTTAGGATAGCCGGTTGACCTAACCTGGATCTTTTTGGGCTTTGAGGAAAAAAGTACCCGGAGGAAACCCACACAGGCACAAGGAGAACATGCAAATTCCACAAAGAAAGGTCTTGGTGAGCTGCAACATTCGAGCCCAGAGCCCAGAACCTTTTTGCTGTTTACTGAGCCACCGTACCATCAACATGGAAAACAAATTAAAAGCTAATCAGATGAACACACAAAAAAAAAGTGTCCGAATTCTGGCCCGGGATTGAAATGATCACAGATGGATAGACAGACGGACATATTGATGACTAAAAAAAATGATTAAGCATGGGAGTAAGGCCATAAAAGCATCAAATTACTTTAATAGATCAGGGCTGAAGACGCATTTTTAAACTTTGGATTTTAAAACTACAAAGCTTTTAGTTTCAGCAGGAAGGCAAGATATGAGCTAAAATATACACTGATAGAAGTGATTTACTTTTCACAGCAGGCTGCACATGCTCCATCCATGCAGTGTGATATCCCACAACGTTCAGGTGCTGAAGACTTGAAAGAACTTTAACCTCACGTAAGACCTACAACAAATCATTCAAAGTTTTACACATTGCATTTCTACATGTCAGTCCGATGTATAAACGACAAACTACATCAGCTGTTTTATTTCATTAAGGCATCGCTCTACCTTCATACAGTCGTTCCTTGTCATGTTCTTGATCAGAATCTTCTTTACAGCGTATTCCTGTCCATCTAACTTGTTTTTCACCTGTGAAAGACAATGAGTCACTAAAATATAAAGAATCTATAGAAACCACAATAGAATACATGTCACAGATGACCACACCTTAAAGACTTTTCCATATGATCCTCTGCCCAGTGGCGAGATTTCTTCAAATTCACTGAGGTAGCGAGATGTTTGGAAAAGACCACCTTTAGTTCTGAAATATAAAGGGTAGTAAAAGATCAACTCAATATACACTCCCCAAGTATTTAATTCAGAACACCTACTCAATCAGGTAATCTTTTAATCCAAAAAATAATGCCGATACAAGCCAGTGGCTTCAGGTAGGGTTCACATCAACCAGCAGAGAAGGGAATAATGTGACCTCAGTGATTTGCACTGTGGCATTATTAGCTGGTGGAAGACGGACTAGTTTCAGTATTTCTATAGTTTTATTCATTTGCCCGAATTTTCGCAACAGTCTCTAGAGTTTAGGGAATGGTGATATAAAGATTTGTGAATAGAAAAGCCTTGTTAATGAAAAACAGGTTCAAAACAGAATGAGACTTGTTCAAGCTCATAGAAAGGCTATGAATAGGCAAATTATGGAATTGCCACAATTAAAGAATCTTCACCCTGGCTTTTTACTCTGTATCAAATAAACAAATCACAAATATGACAATAACCAGTTTTTCTTTAAAGCGGCCTTCACACTATAATGACTTGGCCCAGCATATTCCAGTGTATGGACAATTTTTGTCATTCGCTGCCATACACTGAAGTTTGTTTTGATTTTATTGTTAATCGTTTTAATAAGTTCCCGTACGTTTTTGTTTGTGCCATTTATCTCACATTTTTGTGCCTGCATAAAAATATTTGATGTATGCCTAAAAGCAGCCCATGCGCAGCGATAAAGCTCTGTATGCGCTATGGGAACATCTTGTTTGTCCAAAGTAAGAGTGCAGCTAGTTAGAGCCTCGTTAGTCCACCCCAAGTGATGTAATTTATTAGCTGACTTCTTGCTCATCATCCACACTCCTGAGCTTGAATTCTTTCTTCATGGCCCTGGGCTTCTTGGGCTTGGGCTCCTAGATGAGGATGTGGAGGCAGTTGAGACACTGGTTGAAAAGTTGAGATACTGGCTGGTGAAAAGTTGGGACTGGGAGAGCTGGATCTTGAGGCTTCTTAGGATGCAGCTGCTTCTGTGGTGAAGGTGTGGGTGGTGGAGATGGAGCCTTGCGTGTCTGCCTGAGGGACGGCGGAATCTTCTGGGGTATCTGCCCACTAATCGCACGCCTCTGAACTTTTTGGGCAGCTTCAGAACTCGTGCAATGCGACGGGGAAGAAAATATTTTCAGTCAGTGCACAAATGTTTAATGCCTGCATACAAGCATGACGTGATCGGTTTATATTCGCAAATCACATGGAGAGCACAGCTCATTATCCATCTGTTAGGACATTTGTTAATATTTGTTCAGCACCTGCTCTGGTTTGGTAAGTTATCAAAATTGTTGACCCTCTTTGAAAATGAAATCACTCAGTGTTGAGGAAAAATATGGAATCACCTTGTGATTTAAATTTCTAAAACAAATACAAGGACAGGCCTGAAAATGCAAATTAGTTCACAGTTGAAACGTCCTGACAGACTTTAACATGCTGTAAGAATTGGCTAATTGCATGAAAACAAGAGCCCATCAAGATTGTTGTTAGTTAAACAATGGAAAGTATTAAAAGTATTGTTCAGAAAGGAAATTCAACACAGAGTGTAGTAAAAGATGGTTAACAGTCACTTGTGTCTAAAATCTGGTTCAACATGAAAAAATATGAAATTACTCAAACAATCTGGGAAAAGATTTTCCCATTAATTAAAATAATTCATTTTATTTATTTGATGTTACATGAAGCCAAAATGTTCAGCTATTAAACAAAAAATGTTTTTTGTTATCTGGTATTTGTTTATTTGTTACAAAGTGAAAAAGCTAGGGTTAAGATCCTTTAAGTGCAATGATTTCCATAAATTTTGACAGGGTATGCACAGTAAATGAGATAACTGTGCTGCACAATTCACAATACATCAAACCTTGACCTAGATGAGTTACAACAGCAGAAGACCACCTTCGGTTATACCTCTGTCAACCAAGAACAGAAGGCTACAGTGGTCACAGGCCCAACAAAACTGGACAAATGAACATTGGAAAAACATAGTGATCTGAAGAATCATGATTAAAGGGGCCCATTCACTTACCATGTATATTAAATAAACATGAAATAGTGTTATATCTTGGGGGAAAAAATGAAATCAGTCTTTCTGAAACATATGCATCCATTCATGGCCACAATATTTCACCCATCTTCTAATGGCTAATTCTAGCACCATGTACCATGTCACAAAGCAAAATTTGAACTGGTTTCATGAACATAATAATGAGTTCCTGGTTCTTCAGTTGACCTCCGGGTCGTCATATCCACATCAAATAGAACATCGAAAAATTAGTATACATGTATAAATACATCAAGAAAATCAGTGCATAATAGTATATCATCTGTGAAACTTAGAATCCTCACCTTAGTACAGGATTTTGTCCATTGACATTTAGGTACAACTGATCCTGTCAAGAAAAAAACCCCAAACTGATTATCTCGCCATTTCTCTGAAAAATATAACCAGGTATAGCTGTTAAGTTTACTGTGCTTACTTGAGGAAACAGGGATGAGCTGGCCGCATGCAGAAGCTCAGTGAAGGCCCGGCTGTGCTGCAGTCTCACTGTGCTGAACTCGTCACTGATGGCCAGTGGAGAGAGGAGGTTCATTGCCGCTAGTCGCTGACCAATCACTAAAACAGGCCAAAAAACCCCAACTAATATCAACTGACAAGTTAGAATATGATGCAACAATATTCAGGAAGATAGCAAATAGTCACTATGAAAAATATGATTTAACAAGTTTGCTAGTTTGTCCATATTAGGAAAACAGTGATGAGATGTTTTCCAATTTTCAGGTTATATTTCATTTCATACTAGGAACTACAGTGGATATAAAAAGTCAACATTTTTGTTAAAATGGCATTGTTTTGTGATGTGAAATTAAATGAAATGTAGTCTTTGTAAAGTAAAAGCATTTGCCAGTTACTTTAATTAGCATAGGTGAATGCCTCCTAAATCCCCATAAAAGGACATGGGGTGTGTTACAGGTGTGGTATGGGAATGGATCGGGAGAGGGTTTACACATGTGTGCAGTCTATTGCACCTATAATGTTGGTTAGAGCAACAGAATTATATCATTTCTTGAGGGAAAACTTTTGGTGTTCAGTACAGAGAACTTTAATATACTGTCTGGTCAGTAGATTTATATACCCTGTAGGACTCACTTGAGGGCGTGGCTGATAGATGCCAGTGATATACCCACCCAGTCTGCAAGCTCCTTCTGAAATGTCCCTGTGGCCAAAAAACTCAAGTAGCTGAATATCTGGTGGTACCAGTCTGGAGAATCGAGTATGTGGCATAATGCCAGTGTTTCACAGCTAAATGAGAACAGCTCTTGGAGGCTGAAACCACCTTATAAAATATTCAAAGATGTGTTCTCTCCTAAATAAACAAGCTGTAATTTATTCTACTAAAAGTAAATATGCCATTGTGCCAGTCTTAAAAGAAGTGGTCTACAAACGTCCTGTAAATAGCTTTATCGGTTAAATAAGCCATGGTTTCAAATGAATTTAATTGATACTTAATGAACTAATAATATTTATTTGCATGATGCTTTGCAACATAATGAAAATAATTATTTAAAAAGTTGAATATGGTTAAAAACAAAACAGTCTCCGATATATTGCGAATCTACAGAGCCCCTAAAGGGACATGGTAAAAAAAATAAATAAAATGAAACGTTACTAGTGAGCACGAGATACTTTCTCGTGCGCACCAGAAAGTATCTCGTGCGCACCAGAAATTACATTAACATAGCAGGTAGAGAAAGCTAGCATCATTAGCCTAGACATCT
>JBCNYH010000021.1:27279867-27298794 GCA_039654325.1 Tandanus tandanus
TATATATACACACATTTAAAAGAAACTCTATCTACACTACCCAGGCCACCTAAAGATTATTTATATCTATCCCAATATCATTCTTATACCATCAAAAAGCCAAGTCTCACTACCAGGAGATCAGTGTTTAACATCTACACATGAACAAACTAGTTCTAATAAATTACACAGGCACAGTAATTGGCTTGGCCATATCGGGCTGGACTAAAAAAACCCCAAACCAAACAGGTTGTCAGTGAATTCAGCAGATCGGTTAAAGCCATGTTTCTTACCTGCAGCGATAAACTTAGCTATCAAACCTGCAATGTCTTTTTGTTCTGAATCCATTTTGCCGTCTGCTACGGTCAAGTTAAGTTATTAGAAAGGCACAGACTGATACTACATCTTCACTGCACAGATATTAGCAAGGCAGGGACAGGCAACGCTTATCAGTGTATAACATGTTATTCCCCACCTCTACAGAGCTTCAGTGCAAGATTATGAGGAAAACATTTACAAATGTCACGATTATGAGTTTCATATTGTGTTGCTCTCGTGTATGAGATGTGTTATGAAGTCATACATAATCAGTTAGTGTACAAAACCTATACAACAGCATGTCTCGTAAATAACAATTCAGTCTTCATTAATGCAGATTAGGTTCTGGAAGATTTCTGTAGGTTTGTGTACGTTTCTGTGTTTTCATGCTAATTACTGATCCCTTCATGACCTGCACCATGTCTTATCTTTGGGGTGAAAAAAAATACTTCCATACTTATATATTACTATACAACAGAATTATTTTTGGAACAGTCAAACTTTTTATTAGTTTTACTGAAACTGCACAATTTGTATCCTTAGGTCCAACTAATTAATACATTTTTACACTGGAGGTATCCGGTGTCAAACTCTTTGTCGTCTTGTTGTTGCTGGTGGTGTTGTTGGTGTTGTTGTGGATAGTTGGCCCTAAAAGTCCTACTCCTCCATTATTAGCAATCAGAATCACATGAAACTTGGCAGACTTGTTCACGTGGACAATAGCTGATTTTGGCTTTTCGAACTGACAACAGAATTATGATGTCATAACTGAAAAAATTCGAAAGTCCAACTGTTCCATGATGCGTGAACAAAATCAAAAGAAATATGGCAATATTATACTACGCTACAACGCCAACAATTCTATGAGATCAGGTTGGTCGCTTTTCGACCCGGATGTAGAATCATTATGTCACAGTCATGAGATTTGACGATGACGAGCCTCAACTGGATAAAAGTGTTCACAAGTATGAATTAGCTCGCCTGCCTGCTATCCCGGACGTCTGTATACTTACAAACAGTCTGCATGTGCGCTCATAAATATTGTTATCATGAAAATGTCTAAAAATATCGCAAATATCATTTTTAGGTCATATCGCTCAGCACTGACTGCATTATCTCTGTACAATACACAGCATTAACAGAGTGAGTTAAGATATGAATGCTGGGCTGGCAGGTTTTGTTATTGCTTCTAATAGTTGGGATCTCTCCAGGTGAAAAATGGTGTAGTGTGCATTTCCCTACAGCTTTAAACAAATGACTGAAGAGGTTCAAGTACTGTAATGTACTGATACAGATACTGCAAAGTGATAGTGAATGTGAATGAGTCTATACCCTGTGATGGACAGTTGTTGTCTCTGGTGAGTGTTCCTTCCTCTCAGCGTTACGTGACAGTCTTTTGATCCTCCATGTCCCTCATCGGAGCAGTGAAAATCAACAACCAAATGAAACCTATATTTTTAACCTAGGAATTACAATCATCCTTCAAAAAGTTTTTGACCTCACCCAGAAAGATTGTTCTTGCATTATTTTTCAGCATGTTCAAGTTTCACTTTCCCTCCATGGAAGAAGGTGACATCTTGTGCCTCCAGATACTCCTTACCAGCATGGATGACTTCATCATCACTCTGAAAATACTGACCACACAAGTGGGATTTCAGTTTGAGAAACATACAGAAGTGAGACGGTGCCAGGTCAGGTGAGTAAGGTGCAAGGGGCAACAGTGCAAAGCCACATTCAGATGCTTCTGCCACCCCCACCCGAGCTGTGTGGACGGACACCATGTCCTGCAGCAACTGTACACCAGCTCGAAGCTTTCCTCTCCTTGACAATCAAATGATGACAGGGATCTGAGTTTTTTTGGTCAGTGATTTAAGACTACAGGTAGGCACATCAAACGACATACTCAGATCAACCAACGACGGTTAAAATCAACTCATCAGAGTCTTCAAACAGCAGAAATACATGGTGTCTGGGATTTATGAATGTGTAAAGTTTTGGTTCAGTGGTCACAGCTTTTCCTGGGTTCATGGGTCTCAACTGGCTCTTTTCTCAGAATGCATAAAATGCAATATCTTTAGAATGAGTGATCATATCAACTTCATTTAAAGAGATTTGTGATCCTGAAATAAAAAGCTATCCATTGATAGTTTTTCTAGAATGAAAATCAACCTACAATAGGACACATTTATACCTCAAATGAGTGTGAGACCCCTTGGGTCTGAGTGATACAGTAGTAGGGTGATCTCTTTCAGCTGATGAATGGAGTACAAGGGACATGTGTAAAATAAATAATTAAATAAATATATAGATATGATGCACTAATTTTGTACCTATAAGGACACATACATAATGGGATTGCCTACAGGCTTAGAGAATGAATGGATGATGAAATAAATATAATCATCACCATCATACAAGTAAAGGAGACTCTAGTCACGTGACCTTGGTTAAGACACTCACTGTCAAACTGGACGTCGTGGTCGTCGTGTGTAAACTCGAACAGTCCTCCAGCACGTGCTGCCGTGTCCCTGAAGTGTGTGTGGAGCAGTACACTGTGACTGTCCCCCACCAGACCTGGGGCGATACTAGAACCTTCTTCTGCCATGACACGAGCTCCACTCGATCAGGTCCTTACTGTATAAATCTGTTAAAAACTCCAAGCTCGTCCACTCCCCATGATTCCATTAAGCGGTTTAACATGTTAAAGAAACCAGATTACTGAACCTGGACGATAAAAACTCAACAGAACTAAAATGAAACACACAAAACCTGCAGCAAGGGAACATCTCAACAGGTCCAAACTGCCACCACATAATAAAAGTCCCAAAACTTTTAATTTTTCTTATGGTGGATGTTTGTACTCAATCCGCTGAATATTATTAACTATTCAGGGCAAACACTGATAATCGTTCACGATGGTCTTGAACTTATCTAAGTTCTAAAATTCTCTAAAATTTATCACTCTAAAATTTAGCAAACGGATTACTCTTTGTTCATAGCCTCTAATTGCTCACTGCACGCAGGATGATGAAACTTTTCAAAATAAAATGTCCGGGAAGCAAAAAAAAAAAAAAAAAACCTCAGACAGAATTTAATTCTGATCTTACAACCATAACTATGGATTAAGAAAAACACGTACTGTCATATTAAAGCCAGCAGTACCGCTACTTGCTATAATCCAGTTCACGCAATCATTTTATGCGCATAGTTTGTGGCGATATGATGGTCTTTAATATAAACAAGACCTCTTATGACGCTACATGGTGATCTACATTTCATACCTCACCACGAGTTCTATGAAAACTTTTCTTTGGTAATGAAATATAGATCAGCGGCGCTGAACGTTTCCGGGTGAATGTGTTCCACATGCGCTATATGATTACATCTAGCGGGAAGTTGTAGTGATAATATGGGAGAGAATGGTTTGTGTGATATAAATAATAACGTTAACTGATAACGTTTCTCCAGTAAGTGATGTAACAGTGTTAATTAGGCGGCGTGGGAGCTTAATACTAAAATGGGAAAACTGGGTTCAAACTGTGTTCAGTGATTAATATCACAAACATTTCATGTGAAAGTCAGTTTATTTTTCAGAGTCCTGACTGTGAGTATACAAGGAGTATTAGTCACTTGGCTGCCTCTGGGACAATGACAGACGCCTGGTGAGTTTTGCCTTTTGTTTTTCTTCAGTTTTTTTTCTCTTTTAACCTTTTATACATATTTATGCCCCTTACACACACACACACACACACACACAGAGTGGTGTGAAATGGTCTTGAGTACATGCAAAGAATTTCAAAAGTAATGAGATTATTGTTTGTTTTTAGTGATTCTACATTAATAATACACTATAAAGATCAGTAAACACTAATAAATTATACATAAAGTCAGGATCAGGTGTGATGACTCTTTAAATCAGTGGTCTCCAACCCTGTTCCTGGAGCTCTACATCCCTAAAGAATTTGGCTCCAACACTCATCACGCCCACATGAACATCCGATTATCGCCTCATGAATTTCCTGATCAGATAAAAGAGGGGTGTTAGTGTTGGAGATAAAACCTGAAGGAAGGTGGATCTGGTTGGAGGACACTGCTTTAACTAGTACTCTCGGGTATAATGTGTGTAACTTTATAAACCTGGGTTTACACTGGGGCCACGATGCCCATGACCTCCATAATTTGAGAGAATCGTGATGAGCGTGGGGGAGGGTTGTGGGATCGAATCGTGATGATCTTGAGGGAACTTGTTGGAGGTGTTGGTGGATTTTGCAGTTAAAAATTTTTGCCACAATTATTATTACCATTTGATGCCAACTGTGATGGAATGTTGGAAACGTAGTAGAGCGCAGTAGAGCTTAACAGAGCATAACTTACCTTGATGTGCCATTGTAGGGGATCTAGATGAACTTGGGAACATGATTCCTTCAAGTTTCATCCATTGGATGTGCCCTGCCTCTTTTTAATACCCCAGTCATGCTGCTAAATTGTCGTGCTTTTTTTAATCATGGAGGTCGTGGACACTGTGGCCCCAGTGTAAACCCCTGGTAAGGAGTTGAGTTGTTACGATCACTGACATCATGTAAACCAGCCTCAGTTCTCTTTGAGATTTTTTTTTTTTTTTTAACTGACATACAAACATTTTTCTGTAACAGTTAGGTTTCTGCTGGAAAACTAATTTTTGGAAATCTAAGATGTTGTTTTTAATACTGACTCAGTGATGCAAAATAAATTTTTTTAACAAAGTTTATATAAAAAAGTATGATCAAGATTTCTGCCAAGTACTGTGTGTATATATAAAGATCTTATTGGTGCAAAAAGTTCGTCGTTCATCCTGGTTTTGCACTTCCTATAAAACCACAAAATTCACAGTACAAGCATTGAGCACTTTATTAGGAACTCTGTGCTTACACTGGGTAGAGTAAGATTCATCAGACCATTTTTCCCCCCACTCTTTAAATGTCCAGTTTTGGTGATCCTGTGCTCACTACAGCCTCAGTTTTCTGTTCTTGGCTGATAGAAGTGGAAACAAATGTGGTCTTCTGCTTTTCCAGTCCATCCACCTCAATGTTCAACATGTTCATTCTGAGATACTTTTCTGCTCAGCACAGTTGTACAGATCAGTTTCTGAGTTACTGTCAGACTTTCTGAACCAGTCTGTTCATTCTCTACTGACCTCTCTGATTGAAAAACCATTTCTGTCCACAGAACTGCTGCTTACTGGATAGTTGTTGTTGTTTTTTTCTCCATTCTAATTCAACTTTAAAGTTAACAATCGTACCACAGTCAGAATCACTGAGATTACATTTCCCCCTCATTCTAATGATTGATGTGAACATTACCCTAAGCTGATGGCCTGATTTCATGCATTGTATTGCTGCCACATGATTGGCTGAGTTTATCAAAATTGTACTTTCAATGCTTTTTGTACTTGTCTTTAAATATCATGGATGTCAGTACAATAGCATGATAAACTATAGAGCCAAAACTATGCAAACACCCATCATACCCCTATATGGGTTTTACTTTTAACACTAATTTAGAAGCACACAGTTGCATATAATATTTTTGTATGCTGTAGCATTACAGTTTCTTTTAATTGGAACTAACTTGTCCAAACATGTTCCAGCATAACAATGCTCCTGTGCACTAAGCATGGACACTAAGCAAGTCCATGAACACATGGTGTGCCGAGTTTGAAGTTGAAGAACTTTAAACTGCCTGAACCTGAACCTTACTGACCACAAACTGAAACACTGCACCTCAGGCCTTCTTGTTTGACTTCTTTCTCTGATCTCACTAATGCTCTTGTGGCACAATTGGCAAATCCCCATAGCTATTTTCACTCGTGAAAGCACATGTGGGTGTGATGGTCCTGTGTCCACAAATCCTTTGCCATATAGTGTGGAAAAAAGGTACTGGACCGTTATTTAAGAGGTATTCTTGTTTTGATTTTACACATCTGGGAAAATGATGACATTTGGCAACATAAATGAAGTTAGTGATGAGAAATACTTCACACTTTTGAAAAAAGCACTGTTGGCTGTTGTGTGAATCAGTTAAGCGGTTCAACACTCCTTCACTCTATTAAATGTCTCAAGATGAAGCATTTAAATCAAGACTCTCGCACTGTGATCATGTTTTCATTCCAGACTTGACTGCACATTAGCATGATTTATTTATTTATTTTATTTTATTTTTTAATCTCAGCTCAGAGCCAGCCAGAGCCATCAAGGCCATTGATAAACACTCGGTGCATCAGATCTGCTCTGGGCAGGTGGTACTGACTTTGGCCACAGCTGTGAAAGAGCTGGTAGAGAATAGCATCGACGCGGGCGCTACACAAGTTGGTGAGTACATGAGTTTGAAGAGTATCATGAGTATTACAGGGAAATTCGGATGAGTTAAAAATGTAGCATAGCGTAACCTGTTTCTGATCTGTTTCACTGGGATTTTAGACATCAGGCTCAAAGAGAGCGGGACAGAACTGGTGGAAGTGTCTGACAATGGACATGGTGTGGAAGAGGAGAACTTCGAAGGTCTAGGTAAGTTACATTCACAGCACAGAGTTTGTATAGTGGGGATATCTGGTTTAAATTGCTGTGCTGATTATTTCCTCTTGTACCCGCAGCTTTAAAGCATCATACGTCAAAACTGAGAGATTTCTCCGACTTAATACATGTCGAGACTTTTGGCTTCCGTGGTGAAGCCTTGAGCTCACTCTGTGCCCTCAGGTTTGTCCTCTGTTTTCTGAGTCTGTGTTGCATAGTGTGAGAGTAATAGACACCACAACACAGTAACAGTAGAAACAATACTCATCATAATGGACTGATCAGATATTGGAATATATGATATGAAAGTTGTGAAATGAAAAGTTGCTTTGGTTACAGTGGAGATTTCATTATTGGATGGCCATTAGTCTAATTTTTGAAATCAGCATTATATTGGACATGAAAAGAGAAAGAGATGTCTGGTGCCTCTCTTATTAATCAGTATTTTTTTTTAAAAAAACCTCTTCATCTGTAATGATATTGAAATGCAGATGAAGAAACAAAAATGAAAATAAATTCATTATATACAGTTATAGCTAAACAGGACTACTTTTATGAATAAATATTTGTTCTGTACAGAAATGTTTACAGAGACTTTGTAAAACTTGCTGTTTTGGGTGTTCATAGTTTAATAGAGTGGGTAAGGTTGTTTGGAAGCAATGGAAAATACTGCAGAAGGCTCTAATAGCGTCTTTATTATGGCCCATAGTGTAGGATGATAAACGTATAACAGTTGAAGTTCATCTGAAGTTTATAACTGATGTAAGTCATGTTATCCAAAGTGTGTTTCTCTCTGCTCAGAAAATAAACAGAAATGTGTTGAGTTGCCTTTGGAACGGCAAGAGAAAAAACCTACGTATGTCTGTCCATCCTTCCATCCTCTGTCCCTCCGGCGTACATGTACACATGGGAACCCTGTTATTCTTTGAAGATTTTATATCTCGAAAAAGGAAAAACGTAAGAAAATTTTTCTGGGAGAGAGTAATATAGAAAACAAGAGGAGTATAATACTCGGGTCACGTGATGTAATGTCATCGTTAATGACGTGAAATAAATAAACACCTAATGATATTCTTGTGTTATTGAAATGTTCTGTAAACCTACAGTTTCTAAAAGGTGTACTTTACATGTCGAGACTAAAGGTGTACTCACATGTAAGCGATATAGCCGCAAAATAGGGTGATATAGTGCAACTTTTTTTTCGGTTGTTTTCGGTTTCTGCTGGCTGAAAAAATTCGATCTCATCGAAAACCTTCAATATAGATCATCATTGATGATCCGCGACCCTGCACTGGCTGTGTGTCATGTATTGTATTGAACCTGCCCTTAAAATGTAAATAAAACAAATCCAAGTGCTTTGTTTCGTAATGACTTTTTATGCTTTATTTCTCTGTATATTTTACATGTACCCTCCATTTGATTGTCTTGAGTCCAGTGGGACCGGATGAATTAGTTTTGTATTCCAGCATGAGCTGCTCAGCTTTAGCTTATGGGACAGCCTGCATGAGTGCGGAGCTGCACATAAAAACCTTCACTTTCGCCCGTGATGTGTTCATTCCATATCAGATCGGAGCATAATTACCTGTTAGAGGTTTTCAATAATTAAACCTGGGGATTTATTTGTTATTTTGGATGCGCATAACAGACTAGCAATAGATTACTGCATAGCCTATATATATTTCCCATATGTCCCCTCTAATACATCCCAAAGAATCAGATCCTAGCTCAAATGGAACAGATCTCAGATGCGCATTCCTCTTGTGTTGTATAAAGCAGCTTGTGCAGTAAGTACACTGACACCAGAACATCCATTTATATTCAGAAATAATATGTTTTTATAATACATATGTTTATATAATAATGGCAAGAGGCATGGTGCATGTAGGAAATATGCAGATTTTTTTTTTCTGAAAACGAAAGTATAAATAGAGGCACACAGAAACCACATCAGCCGCCTCTTTATAGAAGGGGTGGATTCGCGTGACCTGTGCATTATTTCATGGGTTTTTGCTTTGTAAAAAAAAAAAAAAATTTGCATGACGTGTCATAATTTCATGGGTTTTTCTTTGTCAAAAGTGTCGGATTCACGTGACGTGCAAAAAAACAGTCACTTCAACCGTTCAAAAACAAGCAAAAAGGGCCGAACTTCGTCCGAAACTCTTCCCTCGTATTCGAGCCACTCTGAATTCGCACCAAATTTTGAGCCTCTCCAAAACTTTTTCCAAGGCCGTGATTGCTTACATGTTTACATGTTTGCTTTCCTCATTTTGATTCCCTTCAGTAAACATGTTATTAAAATGAATTAATCTTGATATACGTAGGATACGTTCCCACAAAAAACTTGTCAAGTAAGGGAGATCATATGGGAGCTCCGCTTTTAGGCAGTGTCTAATTCTATATATAAAGCTGCTCTTGCTGTAGTGTTGAATCTTTTGTAATAACCATCCTCAGTGACCTCAGCGTGGTGACCTGTCATGAAAGTAGCCATGTAGGCACACGGCTCGTCTTTGACCACAATGGCCATCTTGTCCTGCGAGCTCCTCATCCCCGGCAGCAGGGGACCACCATCAGCCTTCAGCAGCTCTTCTCCACTCTTCCGGTTCGCCACAAAGAGTTTCAGCGCAACATCAAAAAGGTTTAACTTCAGTGTTCACACTTCAGGTGCTGTTGTGTAATGTTGAGAATATTAGTGTGTGAGTAATTGGGCTACTTTACCATACAGGAGTTTTCTAAGATGATTCATGTCCTGCAGTCATACTGCATCATCTCCACTGGTGTTCGTATCACATGCACTAATCAGGTTGGTCAAGGCAAGCGTAACACAGTAGTGTGCACCAGCGGGAGCCACAGCATGCGAGACAACATCGGAGCATTGTTTGGGCCGAAACAGGTAAAATTACATGGATAATGTAGCACGCAGGCCCAATATGGGTACGGGTAAGTACCCATGTGCTTTTATGTTCTGTAGTATGTGGACATGATCAAATTAGCAGTGGGAAACCTCTCTCATTGAAGGGTTTATGAGCTGGTTGGGGTTTGACCTTTCAGGGTCACTCAAGGTCAATGGTAATTGTCTTATTTGAAAGTTCGTATATGGTTTCCTATTAATGTTCCGTAGTAACAGCATGTCTATCAGCACTGGTTTTGAAGTTATTTTTAAAAGCTCCATCTTCAAAATTTTGTGACCTTGCTCTGACCTTTACCTTTGACCTTGCCATTTCAAAATCAATTCACCTCACAATTTGGTAAGAATTCATACACTGGTGTGTGAGTGTGAGTGTTAGCCCTGCGATTGCTTAACGAGCTGTTCAGGATGTACCCCGCCTTCGCCCAGAGTCGACTGAGATGCGCGCAAGCTTCCCCACGACCCCAATTAAGATTAAGCGGCTCAGAAAATGAATGAATTTTAGGATTTGTTTTGTCCTTCTGAATCCAAAGTCATCTGGATAATACTCTCTTCACAGCTCCAGAGTCTACTTCCTTTTCAACAGATATCTCCCAGTGAGAGTGTTCAAGAGGATTATGGTTTAACTGGGAAAGAACTTCCTAAAGACCTGTTCACGTGAGTTTCACAGCTCTCTACTTAATATGATTGTAGAGAAAATTGTTGAAGGATTCTGTCACATGTACGTTTTATCTGTTTGGATTGAACCCTGTTGTGTTTTCGTTTTGGTGCAGTTAATTTAGGTAGGTTGAGAAGTGGTTTGAGAGGTGATGTAACACTGAGGTGATTTTGATTATCTTCCGAGTGAATTCAAACATAATTGCAGTAAAAAAAAAAAAAAAATGACTTTGAGCCAGCCCAACTGCAGGATGTTGGTTTTATTTTTTGTATTTAATTACATGCAGTCTTGCAGTCAAACCCAAATCAAATAACAAATGAAACAGTAATTTTCAATCTGACTCAGAATCGGCAATGATTGTAGCACAAACTGTCTACTGGTTCATCAGAGCCAGAGCTTACTCCGGTTTCTGTAGTGTGAAGCGACTAGGAGTTCAACTCCTCCTGGATGGGACTCTAGTCCATCGCAGGTTACCCTCCCAGTATTTTACTGGTACCTATTTATACTGCTGGGTGGACAGAGGCACACTTGTGGTTGAGACCTTGCCCAGGGGTCTCAGCAGGGTGGGGATTTGAACCCACAATTTCTCAATCATGAGCCCAGCACCGTAACCAATACACCACCGCCCCCTAGCACGATAACACATCCAAATTATGACTTTTTAAATGGATGGTCCATTAAAGGTTCCTCATTTGTTTGCACAGGATCTCTGGTTACGTGTCACAAGCCGATCATGGTGTGGGACGAAGTGCAACTGACCGGCAGTTCTTCTTTATTAACAAACGGCCCTGTGATCCATCCAAGGTACCTACATTTAGTTTAATTCTTATTATTTAGCTTACATACTATGTTTTCTCTAACTAATGCATGCTTACAGGTTTCCAAGCTTGTAAACGAAGTCTACCACATGTTCAACCGTCATCAGTACCCATTTGTTGCTCTAAACATTTCTGTTGCCTCAGGTAGGAAATAATAACCAAGTGAAAGCTCATGCTGTATCCTATGTTCAGCACTTTCTTTTCCTTTTAGCTTTTTAATTTCTGTTTTTCTCTATCATGTAGAGTGCGTCGATGTCAATGTTACTCCTGATAAGCGTCAGATATTTCTGCAGGAAGAGAAGCTGTTGCTCGCTACCTTAAAGAGTTCTCTCGTCGCCATGTACGAGACTGGAGTCAATAAAATCAGTCTCAATCACTCATCCCACATCACGAGTATACCAGGTGCTGTATATCTGCCAGATCACCGCATTCTCATATTCGATATGACCGTTTAGGAAATGATCTTATTTGTTTTACCGTTTTTTGCTTGTCAGGTTTTTCCAGATGCAGTGATTCTGCTAATATTTCAGAAGGTCCTCAAAAATCTTCGTTCACAGGACTGACTTCACAAGATGATTCAGAGCCTTTGACACAGACCCAAAAGATGTCTTTTAACTTAGCTGGACTAAAGGCAGCATTTTCTAAACAGCAGTTTACTGGTATTGGGACAAAAACCTCTCACGAGAAAACTGAGCCTAAAACTCCAACTCAAAAAACTATGCAGTCTTTTTTTCATTGCTCAGAAAAGATGAACTACAACAGCTCATCGGACACTGCTGCTGAAAAACCAGCTTCACCACTAAAAGCTTCGAAATCGGTCCAGAACAAGTATGAGCACCAGTCAGACATGGAGGCTGATTCAGGCCTGTCAGAGCAGGGCTCCGTCTCAGAAACCCCAGTGACTCAGTCTGGAAGTGGTTCTGATTTCAACTCTCCAGACCTGGGTTTAGAAGCAGCTAGTGTTAAAACCGAGCCTTACAATGAGTCTGGAGATAAAGCACATGATGAAGAGCCGGGGTCTGTTATTGAACCGGAAAGGATTTCTAGTCCCAAGGCAAAAAAATATAGGTGGGATGACAAGCTTTCAGAAGAGCCCCAACTGCCATCCTCCAGCGCAAGCGGAGCTTCCTGTGAAATGTTTGATAAACCGGTCAGTGTGCAGAAGAAAATCATGCCTCTGCAGTTTTCCATGATGGAGCTGGTTAATAGAATGGAGAGACTAAAGACCCAGAAAAGAGAGCAGGATGATCAGGAGACAAAATATAGATGCTTCAGGGCCAAGATTAAGCCTGGTGAAAACCAGAGTGCCGAAGATGAGTTGAAGAAAGAGATAAGGTAAACGGATCACATTATTATTATTATTGTTATTAGTATTATTATTATTTTCAATGTGGTTTTTAATAACTGTCTAATGCATTTATATGGTTGGTTTGGGGTTTTTTTTTTCGTGGTTTTTTTTTTAGCAAGGACATGTTTAAGGAGATGGACATCATTGGCCAGTTTAACCTTGGTTTTATCATTACAAAGTTAAAGTCCGATCTTTTTATCATCGACCAGCATGCCACTGACGAAAAGTACAATTTTGAGATGCTACAACAGCATACAGTCCTCAAAGGACAGAGACTTATTGTGTAAGTCTGAACTTTGGCACATATTTAAAAAGTAATTCTTCATTTTTAAGTTTAAAAAAGTCTTCGTTTAAAAAAATTTCTGTTTTTATATCAGTCCACAGAATCTCCACCTCCCTGCTGTAAGTGAAAGTATACTGATCGACAATCTTGAAATCTTCAAGAAAAATGGCTTTGACTTCCTGATTGATGAGAACGGTATATGCAAGAGCACACACAGTATTTGTAAGCTTGCTGTGTTTCTATGTACCTCGTCTAAAGGGTAAATATAAGTATAATGTCATATGTTATAGCACCAGTCATGGAGAGAGTGAAGCTGATATCCGTACCCACAAGTAAGAACTGGACCTTTGGTCCAGGTGACATTGAGGAGCTCATCTTCATGCTTAGTGACAGTCCTGGAGTCATGTGCAGGCCTTCTCGAGTCAGGCAGATGTTTGCATCGAGAGCATGCCGCAAATCAGTGAGTATAGCCTCATGTTTACATTCTACTAATACTAAGACATAAAGAAATCTTAAGGAAGTCAGTTTTTTATGGTGACCCATAAGGACAATATACCCTAATAAACAAACAACAGCCATTGATGTTTGGCTACAGTCTGTGCCAAGCTGATTGGCACAGCTAAAGGATGTTTATGGCAAGAGGAAATACGAGAATAAACTAGAAATGCGTTCTTGTCACAGAACTCGAGGTGTATCTTCCATGTTGTCAACTGCACCCTCTAGATTGTTAAAGGATATTTTTGATGAATTGACCACTGTGACCTTGAAAAATAGGTCAAGGGGACCCAGTTTATAGGCTGGTATGGCATGCCGTAGGGACCATTCAACATACATTTTAATAAATTCATAAAGAACTGGCACCGCTAGAGTGTTAACAATAAGTGTCTGCGGCGGATGCAGCAGTGGTAGACAGCCTGTGAAAACAGTATCCACCATGCTTTGCAGAGGATACAATAAGCCTTTTTATATTTTTATCTGCGCTAATTTTAACAAGGGTGCTCATATGATAATTTGATAACGCCGTGCAAAGTGTACAGCTTAATGGAAATATGCAAATTCTAAAGTTCTGCCTAAAGAGACCTTAATATTCAGAAGAAAGAATTGCTCCTTGGTGTAATAAGGGACTTTGCATGAAATCATTTCAAATAGAATAACTACAGGCCAAACCATAGGTTTCCCTACGCAACATTAATTTTCATTGGTCAGATTGTCAAGAAAAGAATGAACTGAAATAATAATGATGCTTATTTAAAAAATTGCATGTTTTATTCTGTTTTGAAAATAATAGCAATCATTTGGAATCTATTTTGTAATTAGTTTTGCATTTAACTGGTAATTTCCCCTGAGTATGGGATATGACCTGTAGAAAAAGGGCCATACCTTTCCTCTGTGATGATCGTATTTGCATATGCAAGGGGGCTGGCAGGTCTCTGCCATGGTCAGGCGAGCTGTTCAGGGTGTACTCCGCCTTCACCCAGAGTAGGCTGAGAGAGACTCCAGCCTCCCTGTGACCCTAAAAGGATTAAGTGATTCTGCAAATTAGAGTGTTGACTTTCAGGAAGTTTAATTTGCATTTACGAGCCTGGTAGTTACTGTGGTACTGTTTCTTTTGTCATAGGTAATGATTGGGACCGCACTGAATAGCAGTGAAATGAAGAAGCTTGTGGTCCACATGGGGGAAATTGAGCAGCCTTGGAACTGTCCTCATGGCAGGCCAACCATGAGGCACCTGCTGAACCTTGATATCATTTCTCAGGACTGAAAGATGCATAAAAGTGATGTAACATGTGATTGTTGTATTCAGTAGCAGACTTCTGTTTATTTCAGATTTGTATATATGTTTGTACAAAACTTACTGTAATGCCATTTTAATCGTTATTATTAGTGTGTGTGTGAGATATAACTTTTATAATTTACCTTATTAGGAGTTGTTTTATATTTGTTTTTACGTGGGGATGTCTTTTATCTGTGCGCTAATAAAGACACGAAGATGATTTTGATAATGAACGCTTGTGACGTTTGTCCCATGAGACTCGCCGTACTTATAAGGATCACATAGCAACCGCCTGCTTTAATAAACAAACCGGTAAATGGAAGTTGAGCCTGTAAGCCAAAGCAGAGATCTCAGACTAGAGCGGCGATAATGTGCTAATACAGTCCACAATCGCCGGTTAAAAAACCCCCATAAACAAACAGTAAAGTAACCGGAAGTCGGGTAGAATGACCACAGATGAATTATCTCTTAATGAAGTGGAGAAATGCTCCGGGTCGAATGAGGCTTCTCTCGCGCCTGAGAGACAAGAAGCGCGTGCGGAGCTCTCGGCCTCACCTCCAGCATTACCTCCAGAAACAACAGCAGCCAAGCCTGAGGTTCCTGCTGTCTGTGTCCTCTCCGACATCATTATTCAGAGGTACCACACAGCAGGCACTAAACAGTCATCTTTAAGTGTTAGTTCTGGTAGATGATCTGAGCTGCACTGTGCTTCAGGTATGAAGGCGGCTGGTGTGGAGGGTTGTTCCACGGGGAAGGAGTTGCCTACTTCAGGGGAGGACATGTATACAAGGTGTGAAGGGACAACAGGGCTGTAATAATGATGATGGGGATGATGGTGATTACTGTAAATGGCTCAAAGCAGCTGCTTTGGTGAATTAAGGAACATAGAGTGAGGAATTTACAATGATTTTTCGGTATCCGTGTTCCCCAGGGAAGTTTTGTAGACGGCTTTATGCATGGCCATGGAGAATTCACATGGGCAGATGGAGTGAACTATGAGGTGGGTATACTGTTGCACAAACAATACAAGCGTCATGGTGGACAGCAGTCAGTCACTTGACATTCAAATGAGTTGCTTTATGAGGATAAGGGGTTTCATCAAGGATTTTGTGCAAGGTTTACACCAGGGATTATCAATCCTGGAACAAATCAGAGCTGACTTGAAGAAGGCCAGTCTTGGTCCTCTCCGTGCAAAGGAGAAAGCAAACTGTTGCACAATGTGAAGGAAGGACTGATTGCATTCACAGGATGTCTATGACTGATTGTGTTTTTAAAGGTGATTTTGGTTAAAGATTCATTCTTTCATTCACTACTTCTGTTTATTTATTTATTCATTCATTCATTTTCTGGCATCCTTATCATGATCAGGGTCCCAGTGGATCTGGACTCTATTCCTGAGAACACTGGGCACAATGTGGGAATTCAGCCTGCAGAGACCCCAGGCTATACACACTCATACACACACTCACTCACTCACTCTCACACACTTATTTGCCGAACGACAAGGCTAGCAGGGAGGCTGGAGCCTATCTCAGCCGACACTGGGTGAAGGAAGGGTACACCCTGAACAGCTCACCGGACCATCGCAGAGCCAACACACACACAACCTAGGGGCAATTTGGAACAGCTAATTAGCCGAATGTACATGTCTTTTGACTGTGTGAGGAAACTGGAGTACCCAGAAGAAACCCACGGAAGCATGAGGAGAACATGCAAACTCCACACAGAAACGCCCGAGCACAGGAATCGAACCCAGGACCCTCTTGCTTGTTGATGTGTTGATGTGCTAGCCACCAAGCCACCGTGCCGCCCTATACACATATACCATATTCAGAGATACCTGCAATTTAGTGGTGTTAGTGGCATCTCAGATACATGAAAAACATTAACAGAAATCTCCAAGCTCAGCACTGAACCATGGACCCTGGAGCTGTGAGGTTATTTAAAAGGGTGAAAATAATAATTACCTTTGCCAAGTTTTTACCCATGGTTTGTGTGGTTATTAGCAAGATTACCCAAAAAGTTATGTGCAGACCTTCATGAAATTTCTATCAGAGTTGGGACTCCATTCAATTTTAATGTGGATCAAATTCTGGACCAAGTCATTTTTTTCAAGGATTCTTTAACATTGGGAGATGATATTGGACATTTTGGTTCATATGGGAAATTTCCCAGGCTTGGTGGAGGTTTGTGCTTTCTGAATGCTCCTTTTTTAAGGTATTTTTTCCAGTTAATGCCCACTGTTCCCAGGTTTCAATCCACCATGACCTTAAATAGGGTAAAGCAAGTAGTGATGATCAGTGAATGACAAGGATGTGGTAAAAAAATAAAAATAAATCACACTGCTTTAAAATTGACTTGCTAACTTGTGTGTAAAATTGTGGGATATCCCATGTAATGCAGACTGCATAGGAGCACTCCACTCACGGGGCCCCTCTTTGTCACAATGTCCCACCAGTCATATGACAGGGGTGTTTACAAAAATCACAAATACATTTCCATAGGAATGAATGAAAAATGACCAGTTTCAATCTAGAGTGTGTTTTCTCTACTTCTCTAACTCTACTTGCATTTTTGACAGGGTGACTTTGAATCAAATGTTCTTATGGGACACGGGACATACACCTGGTTAGATTGTAGCATGTATGAGGGAGAGATATGCAACGGAATCTGCCATGGCACCGGAACTTACAAATCTCCCAAAACCTCCACTGTGTATCGAGGGCAATGGTACAATAGCAAAAGACATGGCAAGGTAGAAAAGAATATGTCCAAATGAGTTTAACTTAATGAAATTTTGATGAAATGTACTTTTCCTAATTTAATGCACAACTTGACTGTCATAGGGAACAATGTACTACAACCAAGAGGCAACATCATGGTACGAGGGTGACTGGAAAAACAACCAAAAAGAAGGATGGGGTATGCGCTGGTATGTGCTGATTCCCACAGTTCTGAATTTCAGTCAGTGCTCACGCTATACTTACACATGATAATTGATATGCTTCTTTTTGTGATTAGTTATCCATCAGGAGACACATATGAAGGGCAGTGGAAGAACGGCGTCAGACATGGGGAGGGAACAATGAAATGGATTCAGCTGAGTCAGCAATACACTGGGCAATGGCTAAATGGTGTTCAGGTCTGTCAGTCTCTCTGGGTCTCTAGTCTTACGCAATTCACGGCATCCAAACACTCTGTAGTCCTCACTTTTATCTGTTATCCCTTTATTGATCTTTATACTGTGTTCTCTGTAGCATGGACATGGGACACACACGTGGTTTCAGCGACGAGTTTCTGGCTCTCAGTACCCCTACAGGAACGAATATAAAGGGGAATTTGTTCAAGGCCTTCGTCACGGTCAAGGAACATTCTTCTATGCAACTGGAGCAGTTTACTCTGGATGTTGGAAGGATAATAAAAAACATGGACAGGTACAACATTTTGCACTTTCTGTGTCCTAAAACATATTCACATTGTTGTTCCATGGTGTTACTGGAAATGTTTTGTTTCAGGGAAAGTTCATTTTCAAAAACGGTCGCATATATGAGGGGGAGTTTATTGATGACCGTATAGCAGAATTCCCAGTGTCCTCCAGTCTTTCATTATGTGCGGTACGTGGAATACCTTGTACAGCTGAAGCATCAGACAGTGGTGCCTTGCAACTTGGGCCTGATATGGCACTGAGCATAGAGAATCTATTAAACCGAATTCCTGAAGCACAAAGAGGACAGGAGCTCAGACAGGTCAGTGTGGCCTAGATTATAAACTCAGTTCATCATGCTGAAATTTCAGAGGCATATTGATACACAATATGTACTATATATTCATTATTATCTCATTAATACTACCTTTTTTAAAAATATTTTTTTGTTACTTTGTTTGTGTATATATATATATATATATATATATATTTAAATTTCCAGTATCCTTGACAGAATGCACCATTATTGTGATGACGTTCAGTGTTTTCATATGTGTTTAGGTGGAATTTGCCATCATGAGATATATTGTATTGCTGAGGCAAATATACAGTTTGTACAGCAGACTTGGACAGAAGTCCCCAGACAACACATTCATGCTCAATTACCTACAGTTCTACCGCTTTCTTAAGGACTGCAGTATCCACCAGCATGGATTAACTCTGCCACAGCTGGACCACCTTATTAACGGTAAAAACATCTTAATAATACTTGATTTGTTTAGTAGAATGGTGAATTATATACACTGCTCAAAAAAATAAAGGGAACACTTAAACAACACAATGTAACTCCAAGTCAATCACACTTCTGTGAA
>JBCNYH010000021.1:27299024-27316069 GCA_039654325.1 Tandanus tandanus
ATTTTAGCTTTTCCCTTTTTTTTTTCAGGGGTAATTGCACTGAAAAAGGATGTTAGTTTACACCAACTTTTCTTCATACTTGAAAACTCTTTTCTAGATTAATTGATGACATTTCTTTCTTTCTCTCCATACAGCCGATGTCTCTCCAGGGGAGGTCCATTCCCCTTTCAGTACAATATTACTAAGAAAGTGGATCAGTGGTATTGTCATTGCAGCATACCATATTTATCACAGAGACTTTGAGTAAATGTTGCTTTTCACTATGTGGAGAATTGATCACTGCTAACAATGTGAAGGCTCCAGGCTAAAATCTGAAACAATTTTGTAATGCTTCAGGTCGTCTAGCTGTGTAATTGCTGAGAGTTTTTCCAAGCTCATGAAACAGAACATCATTCCCAATGCCAAGAATGTGAAAGGTAATCTATATAATTCATTATACAGGACCATAAGAACAGCATGATTTTCAATCTCACCGACTTAACATATTGAAATTGAATCTAATCAAAATGTATCAGTTCAAAAATCACATGTGATGTATAATATTCAACATAGGACCTCTTTACTGCCACCCTCTTTGTGGTGTGATTGTCAAGAAATATACAGAGAGATGCTGGGAGATATACCAGACTGTCCCTAAAGTCAACTCAGCTTCCATATCTGATATCATGACTGCCAGACACTTTATTTGGATGTTTAAGGTAAAGATTTTATCACTAGTAGACAACAATGAACCCAATTCATGATTCAGTATTTTCGAGGAAAGGGTAAAAGAAAATATTAACACAATTATTATCACAAATCTTCTGCGCATGTACCATATAAACTCTTCTCACTCTCCTTTGATGGTTAATGTATCTTGTTTTCCATTTTACATTTTTTCTTTTCATTTTTTAGTATTCGAGCAGTGTTCTGTATATAATTACATCACGTTCATTTTCTCTGTTTTATGTTACTTCTTCTACTGCAGGGGTGTGAAACTCTTTTTCACTGAGGGCCACATCACAAAATTTCTAGGTCAGCAAGGGCTGAATTCACATCCATTTCAAAAAGAGCATGAAATGAAATCTGCATGGCAAATTTGACAGTGATTAGCTTTCTTGAGTCATGAATGAGTAGCTTTATTTGAAATAGGTTGCTGCCATCTAGTGGAAGGATGATGAATTACTTTTCATGGTAATGGTTGAGGCAAAGAATGTATGATAATCATACCCTTTAAAAGCTCTTGTGGGCCACATAAAATGAGGTGGCAGCCTGGATTTGTCTCACAGGCTTTGAGTTTGACACCTGTGCCCTATTGTCTATACAGTACAGTTAGAAAAAATTGGGATTATACTGCTTCATGAGTGTTGTGGTTTATTTTTTATTTCCTAAATTCAAATAATCAATTTGTAATGCAATAACTTCGGTCAATGCACACTAGATCATTATCTGCATAACCTGCATCTGCAATGATCGTTACTTGCGTTATCTAATTTAGCATATGATTTGTTTATGTACAGGATCTTGGTCTCTTTGACGATACACTAAGTGCAAAAAGATTAGTGGATATCATTTCACTAGAAAATCCAGCAATCTACAGTTCTACTCACAGTAACTTGGATTTGGAGGTTGGTTTCACTGTTATCACTTTTCAAAACTCCAGCCCCATTTTACTCCAGTCATGCTTAAACCAGGCAATTCAGAACACTGGAAAACAGTTATCATTTCCAAATGAAAATGGGGAAATAACTCAAGATTATTATATTTATGCAAATTTATTGAATGTAGGAATTGCATTGCAGATCACTTTTTTGGAGTTCATTGAGGCTCTAGTGGCTTGTGCTGAAGTGAAGAACACACATGGTGTTGGAACAGCACAACAAAAACGGCATGATTTAAGTTCTCCTGATGAGACTTCATCAGGAGAGCAGGTGATTGACAGCACTATACTGAGCCAGTTAGCTTCTTCTCAGGTACATGAAAATGTCTAAGAAATGAGAGAGCTCTCACTTCACTTTGATATGTCACTTGAAAAATGGGGAATATGAATGTCTAGAGCTGATCCTGGGTGTGTGTTTATCTTAAATCTAAATGAGAGATGTATATTTACCCAATCGGACACGTTTTTTTTTTGGTCTTCAGCTGAATGAGTCAACAGCGTTGTCCTCAAGCACCACCATCTCAGTTGCTACCACCAGCACAAAACCCCTTGAGGTTTCTTCAGTTCTTACATTGTACAATTTCTTTAGTTCTTATACAGTATAAATGGGAATTCAAACTCCTAACATGGATGTCTTCTCCTAGGCAACACCACAGTCAGCACTAATTGAAGAAATACAGCATGAAGGTACTTTTCTAGTTTCAAATACAGCTGCAAATAATAAATTGGGGTGGGTTTCTTCCACTGAATATCAGACATCACTGTGTTCAGGTGAAGGTAAGATGAAGTGAGCAGTTTTCCCCACCCAAAACTGAAGGAATACATGCTATATGATGAATAATACTATACAGGGCTAATCTCCACCTCCTTCTTACTGGCTGTTTGTGTGGCTAGAAGCTGGTGAAGAGGGGAAACCGGAAAAACAGATGCAGAACTGGATCAACCGTGTTCACCAGTTCTTTACATGCATATTCTTTCCGGCATATGAACACAACTTGGTCTTGAAAGAAGAGATGCATGAGGAATTCCAAAGACAAAGCATAGACTACAGAATCACTCTAGAAAAGGCCATGGAGTATGCAGAGTACTTAACCAGTCCATTTAACTTGCTAATTAGAACTCATTTACACTATAATGCAAATTTCACTTAAGTTCAATGGTAATAGAATTAAGGACATGATACATAAACATGTTTTTCTTTTAGAATAAGGGAGCAGCGGAGGGCAGTGGAGAGAAAAGAAAAAGAGGAGGATGATGATGAGAGAAGTCATGCCATAGACGACCCAAACAATTCATCTGCAACTCTCACAAGCTCAGTGACGATTTCCAAATCTGTAAAGTTGAAGCCCTCACAAACCAGCAAGAAGAAAAAGAAGAAATGACTCCAAAGTCTTCAAAATAAATAATAATTGTTTTAATGTATCATAATTTTTTTTAAAATACAGAAATGTAGATATAAATTTGTACCTTCAAATGGCACGAAATCAATAAACCCCACACAATGCTTTTCCATATTTATGCCCCAATTAAATATCAGCAGGCGGTGTAAACATCATGAGGTCACGCTCACACACTGATGGTCTCACTTGTGCCCTCTGCTCGGGAGTGAACAGCAGCTGATCTGCAATCATCTGAAACATAACAGAAGATATGTGAGGCGTGTGACCATGTAACACTATTTGTTTGATATAAATATCCTTAATGCATTAAATACTAAAATTCAAGCAGTGTCAATTTTATTTTATTTATTTATTTTTTAAACAGTGCTATTACATGAAAGAAAGTGCATTAAAAATTCAAATCCACCTCTTCAGTCCAGGGAGTGAACACTAATGGTGCCATTCTGGGTAAAGCTAAATTTAAAAAAGTGTGAGAGAGAAAGAGTGAGTGAGTGGTGAAAGGTCACATGCATACATCCACCTTCATAAAACACCAAGGAGAAAAACACCAGCAACACGAGCACCCCAAGTACCTGTAGGAGTCATTTGTGTATCCTGTACAGGCTCTGCCTGGGCCTGAGGGCTCTCCATTTCAGCATCCTCTAGTTCAAGCGAGGTGGTGTCTACTGCCATGCTCTGCACAGGAGAGAAGCTGCATTGGGCAGTGGGTTGCAGATATCGCTCAATGTCCAAACCAACAAGACCCTGAAAATAGAAACAGAATGATTTATCATGAATTTCCCCATAAGCAGTAATAGATGAGGATGTACAATGATTACCTCACTGTCTTGATTTTCTGTCACTTGACAGTTGGCACTGGTAGACCTGTAAAACAAAAAACCCACGTATAACATACATAAACCCATGCACTTATTTCATCTCAGCGGTGTGGGAATAGAGCGGTCATCTCTTCAACATCTTTATTTGATACAAAACACACCTGCTCTGCATTTAACAGAGAAAGAAAGAGTGCTCACATCACACCAGTTACTGCCTCCTTCTGCACTGCCTACCTGTCCGTTACAGGTGACAAACTCATTTTCACTGAGGGCCACATCATTTAATTTAAAGGTGATCGAGGGCCGAATAATCAATGAACATCTATCGTAAAAGGGAAACCATGAAATCTGCATGGCAAAATGATTTGTTTCCTCTATTCACCTGTATTTTCTGACAGCGCTTAACTGCAACAAGCTAGCATGCAATACTTCTTGAGTTATGAATGACTGTTTAAGTGACATAGACCGCCACAACAAAGTGGAAGGATGATGAATTAGGTTTCATGGTAGTGGTCGATGCAAAGAATGTATGATAATCATATTCTTTGAAAGCTCTTGTGGGCCACATAAAATAAATGGGCTTGATACCCCAACTTCATTTTTCTGTTATAACTCTGTCATACAATTTCTTTATTGCCAGGTATTTGGTTTTGTTTTATATTTGCTATTTTTACTGTAGAGCAATTTTAAAATGTGCTTTCTAAATAAACTTGACCTTTACAGCACATAGTACATAAATTTGATAACATGCACAGTAGGCTAACTGGCTGTCCCAAATCGCCCCTAGGGGTGTGTGGTGGCCCTGCAATTGTCTGGCGAGATGTTCAGGGTGTACCCCGCCTTCAACCAGTGTTGGCTGAGATAGGCGCCACCATCCCTGCGACCCTAATTAGAATTAAACATCTTAGAAAATGAATGAATAAAGGAATACTCTGAAGTATCCATGAAATAAGTGCAGTGTAAATTGTGTGCAAACAATAAGGGAAAATAAAATGACTTTCGGCCTGCTGCCAAGGTTTTATATCTGGCTGAACCTAAATTTTAAATTAAACTTTAAAATTTCACAAGTTTAAAATCATGACTATGTTACTATTTCAGCAGGAATTCAATAGTGGTGCTTACCCTTTATTCACAGATGTGTCACTTTTGTCTAATGGTGCAGGAGTGAGGACTTGGAGTGGTGTGGTGGGTATCATACAGGGAGAAGAAAGGACTGAGACACAGTTCTCCACACTTTTAGCTTCTGGAGTTGTCTTGCATGCTGAAGTAGAGTGAGTGAAACTCACAGCATGCTCTTGATTGTCTGAGCAGCACTTGTTCACTTCAGCAAACACATTCTCTTCCGTTTGGTCCTGGGACACTGACATCATGGCAGAGTCTTGAGTACTTACATCAGGCTCTGTACTGCTGCCTGACCACGCAGGAAGATGAAGCCGCAGTTCTTCCTCTGACTGGCGAGGAGAATCGTGTGGCTTGATCTTTTCTGATTGGTTCATTTGATCTGGAATAATCATGAGGTATGTCTGGTTATTGCTGAGACTTGTGTTATGATCAGGCTGGATGACTGGTGTGTGAGAGACTTCATTGGGGGGTGCGCGGTACTGCTCAGGGCTGATGTAAAGGGGTTTGGGGGAGCAGGGGAGGGGATCAGCATGCTGTTTAGGAGTACAGCCCAGTGATGGAGTGGTGTGAGCTACTGAAGCAGAAGAGGTAGAAGAGGATGTAGGAGGAAGTGGATTTTTGGGAGTAGAAAGAGGAGACGGATGTGCGATTGCAGCGGATCTCTGCTGCCTGCCAGGTGTGATGATTTTAGACCCACGTGGGGAACACAGTGTAACGGGAACCGCACTCAACCGAGAAGATCTTCTTACAACACCTGGGAATAATCATATACATTTCTTTACACAGCTAATCCATTCAAGCGGTCACACAACAATCGCAATGTGTACGGACAGTTATTACAGCTACAGTTAACTCGTACCAACTACTTTGACCGGACTCTCCACCTGGAAGAAGCCTCCATGAAAAACTATTGTTGGGGCTGCCAGCATGTTAGTCTGGGCGTCTGAAGCAGGAGAAGGGTTATCTTCAGCTTTGTCTGAAGCCTCAGCAGGTTTGGCAACTGCAGCCTGTTTGGCCTTCATGGCAGCTTTCACTGCAGCCAGACGGCTCTTTGCAGCTGCGTTGGCTCCCACAGCTGCTCCTGTCTTACCTCCTGCAGCAGGGGGCTTCTACATGATCATGCAAAGAAAAGACCAGAATTATTTATACATCCATCACTCATCTCAAAATTATGGGATCAATGTAAAATTTTGAACAATGTATGAAGTTTAGTGGACAAACATTAAAAATGTGAGTTTTGAATATAATGTCGTGTGTGAACTCATTCATTAATCTGTAGCAATGTTAATCCTGTTCAGGTTCAGTTGGATTAACATTACTTATTTGTTAATACTTTGGGAAACAAAACCACTTAAAGTGATTAAAATTACTGCAGACAGGTACAAATTATGTATTATTAAAAACGTTAATATTCTAACAGTGGGAACATTTCAAAGTAGTGAATCTATACTTTATTAGGATGAGATTTCCAAACAATTAGAATAATTAAACACAAACAAATTTCAATTTGAACACAGAATCGTCTAGATACCTTTACTACTTTTTTCTGCCTGCTGACAGGCTTGATCTCCTCTTGCCAACCTCTGGCTTCAGCTTCTTTCAATGCATTGAATTTTTTTTTAACATCCTCCACCTAATACAAGAGGGAAGGTGAAAAGAGATAACTGATTACTGAGCCGTTCATACACGAGAAAAAAATCCAAAGACAAATGGCATTTACCCCTTAACTCATATTCTCAGTAATAAGTTAATCACCTGAAAGTACACCATGTCCCAGAACCCCTGCAAGTCTGTGCAAGTTGTGATCTTCTCCCCTCGGCCAAACTCACAATCATCCACCAGGCCGGTAAACTGGCCAAATCGTTCCTTCATTAGGAGCCTGGCTTGGCCAACAGCTGTGCGCATTCGGTCCCGCACTGGAGAGTCAGAGAGCAGAACACGTGAAAAAGACTGCATGACATTCACTAAGTGAGGACAGAATTTCAGTGTTTCCCTTTTAGGGGTAAAATAGTAACTGCTCACTCACTTTCTTCTGGGATGGAGGGATCATCAAATCGCAATTCCCAAAATTCAGACAATTGAGTCAACCTCTCTGTCTCGCTAGCCATCACAGACCTACAGAACACATACAAAAGCATGCATATAGTTTATTTAGTAGATTACACATGAATGGTGTGGTTTCTGATTGGTTAATCATCTCTAAATAATTGTTTTAGTATTTACTACACAAGAACTAACTAAATAAACAAAATCAAGATTTTTATAGTTAATTTTCGACTTATTTTAACCATTACAGAGACGAGCCAGGTGAGCTCGAAACATTATGAGCAGACCAAAGAACTTTATTAAACCTATGCAATACACCATAAACAAAGTGCTTGATTAAATATACACAAAATGGTCTTAAGGCTTTCCCACTGTTTAGTGATAAGAAATTATGAAATTACTTTCCTTGTATATACTAAAAAAATTATTTTCCCTCAGGCACAGTGTACATCACTGCATAGTCCCCTTGAAGTTTTGTCTCGGGATTATACAGTGATATTCACCTTGCCCTTGAGGACTTGTTTTTACACACACGCACATCACTGCTCTAACCTGAAGTAGGGCACATCATTTTGAGGCTCTGACGGTGCAGAGGAAGCAGATGCTGGAGGTTGAAGAGTAGTAGAGATAGATGAGGCAGGGTTTATGTGAGATGAATATTCTGAAGCTAGGGCGGGACTAGGTTCAGGCATGCAAGGAGGAGGTGATGAAAGAGGAGGAGCAGAAGAGGACTCAGATGGTGGAGAAACTGAGCCTGTAGACTCCTTCTGGGGTTCACACGAGAAGCTGCTGAAAGCAAGACCAAAAACATGATACACCTGTAAACTGCAGTCTAAAATAAAAGATATCCATGTTAAGAAGAAGAAGAACAGAAAAAAATAAATAAAAAAAAAGACTCTCGGGTACACTTCACTGTTAAATGCATGAACTACCTGGGTGAAAGGAAGGCATCAGCAGAGCGAGGAGAAAGGGGCGTGGGCTGGAAGGTTCTCAGACCAGAAGGAGGCTGGAACACAAATCCTTGGGGAGCAAATGAAATTGGAGTCACGTTAGCGTCCTCCACCACCTTTCCCTCTTTAGGAATAGGAGGATTCACCACAGCAACCTGGTGAAAGATTTACCAAAATCAATATATAATTCGCAGATAAACAATTAAGACCAAGATGTAAACCTGTGTAGGATTATTTACCTTAGTATCCTTCTTTTCAGCTGCCACAGACTCAGAAAGTCCTTGTGATCATAAAAGTGATATTTAGCTTATAACGTGCAGAAAGCGTATTAAAAGTGTATATTGTGTATTGCCCTTACCCTGCATGTTTCTTCCTCTACCCGAAGAGGGTACTGCAGGGTGCCTATTGGCAGGTTTTGTTTTTGGAAAGCTGAGATCTAGCAATGGATGAACACCATAAAAAAAGGGGAAATTATAAAATTAATGCGCACAGCAGTGGAGACAGACATTTTGAGGTAAATCAGACAAATAAAAAGATACAAATGTACCTGCAGCAGGTTTAACCACAGATTTGGTTGTTACAACTGCCATCATAGTTTTAGCTGATCGAGTAATTGGAGCTCGGACAACAGGGTCAACTGCAAAGAGACAAGAACAGAAATCCCAAACTGTATCTAACAAAGATGATTGTCAGCTCTGAGACTCATGAGGGACCATGTGGACAAACCGGTCAGCAGTTTACCTGCAGCAGTTCTGCCTCTGGTATTTGCTGGTGTGGACAGCTTGTTAGCTCTGGTGCTGGGTGGCTCAGCTGATGACCAAAACACAAAACCTGATTAACTGATTGATTACAACACTTTGCTTACAGATGAATATTTTAGGAGACCCAGAACCTAGCCTCCACTTTGGTGTTGGAAATAGAGAAGTACCTCAAGACTCATACATGACCAACTTTAAAAATACAAAAATAATTTATTTCTGCTTAAATTAGCAGTTTTAAGCCCTGCTGTAAGTGAAGTGACCTTTGCCCTTGTGACATCACAGCGTGAATCAAGTACTGCTGCCATTTCGATTTCTGCCTAATCCAACACACTGTATTTTTATTAAGAGAAATGATATGCTACCTTTGCATACCGAATAGCCAAAGATCATTTCTCTCCATGAAAAATTGGCTAAATCTTTGGACTGAATAACAAGTCTGCATGTATTCCCTCATAAACCTGCTTAATACTCTACCCAAATATTTCAAGAGACCCTTCTTCTCACATTAAGGCTGCCATCCCTGCTGATCTTGATCCAAATCAGTTTGCATACAGAGCAAACAGGTCAACAGAGGATACCATCAATGCAGCCCTCCACACAGCCCTCACACACTTGGACAGCAGTAACTCCTATGTGAGGACACTGTTCGTAGACTTCAGCTTCGCATTCAATACAGTTTTACCACATAAACTGGTTCAGAAGTTGGGCAACCTGGGCCTAGGTAGCTCATTGTGCACCTGGATACTGGACTTTCTTTGCAACAGACCTCAGAACATAAGTAAGAGACCACATCATCTCAATAAGAGACCACATCTCCACTCTCATCCTGAACACCGGAACACCACGGGGTGTCCTCAGCCCCCTCCTCTTCTCTCTCTTCACACACGACTGTTCCCCCATTCACACCAGCAACACCATCGTCAAATTCGCCACCGACACCACCATCATAGGTCTGATAACGACGAGTCAGCTTACAGGAAGAAGGTCTGGCATGTGCGGCGATAACAGTAACCTGGACCTTAACACATCCAATACAAGGGAGATGATAATGGCCTTCAGGAGATCTAAACAAACTGAGCACTCTGCCTTCTATATTGATGGAGAGGAGGTAGAGAGGGTGAAGTGCTTCAAGTTTCTTGGAGTTCACGTCTCTTCTGACTTCACCTGGACCATAGACATCTCTCACATAGGCACAACAAAGGATGTACTTCCTATGTACTTTTTTATAATTGCTGCTAAAGAGATTTTCATTGTTCATGCAACAGTTGACAATAAAGAACTCTTTATCTTTATGTTGGCATGAGCAAATTTGCCTACTAAGATTATACTTTTGTGGCTAATGCCTGAGAAGTTGCTATCGATGTGACCAGTTAAATAGTCTGCTGAGTTTTTTTAAGAAGCCTACATATAGGAATAACAGCTGGACATCTACAATGTACAAGAGCTGTAGGCTGTGCTATGCAGGACTACCCTGATGTGATATGCACCAAAACCCTATGACTTAATTTTTTTTGTAATTAGTGTAATAGCTTGAAAGAAAGACCAAAGACTAAGAAGCAACAATAAAACAGTAAAAATAAAGGTGTCTGAGTATCTCCTCTAACAAAATATTTTACATACCCTTTTTTGGTGCCAGCTGTTTTTCAACTGGTTGCTGTGTGAAGAACAGAAAAAGCTATAAATACACTTTTCATGCATGTGTAATAAACGTGAAGTCTGTTCAAAAATATAATTAGTGATGAACACTGAAAACTAGTTAACCTTAGGCTGCAGCTGCTGTTTCATAGAACGGGTCACTCTGGTGGACTGCACATTTTCTGTGGTCTGAAATAAGAGCACTCAAGTCAAGTCACGAAGCACACAGCTCTAAGCCACAAGGTCCACATGTGCATGCAAACGAATTTCGGCTCACCTTTTTTGTGCTTGGCACAACAGGGTTCAAGGACAAGTAGCCCAGGGGCTGTGGGTGGTAGAGACCAACCTTGAAGGTGCCTTTCTTTTCCTTTTCTCGTCTTTCCTTCTCCTTCTGCAGGGCTTTGTTCTCTTTAAAACGTTCCAGCATCTTTCTCCTCTCCTCTACAGCACTATTATCTAAACAAAAAGTGTGTTACTTGCTGTACCCTTGTACATACTATGACAAATAATGGGTATTAGGGGAACCTTGTCTTACTTTTATCTGTTTTAGCTTTGCAACCTGTCTCTTGTGAAAGAAGAACAGACTTCTCAAGCTTTGAGACATCCAAAGAGCACTCCAGCTCCGGAAGCTGATCTAGTTGTCTATGGCGGTTTTGTATCTTTTCCCTGTTCTCTTTTTGTGTTTGGGAGCGACGCCTGGACATTTTGACTCTTATCATGGAGACACTGCTGTCTCGCTTGTATAGATGTGCAAAGCGAGAATCCATACTGTAAAGTAGGCATAATAATACAACTTAGTGCTGATGAAGCGTTGTTAGTAGTGTTTAAAATTAAATTCAGCAAACAGATTAGGATAATTTTAAGTACATGCATTTCATAGTGAAAACACTGATGTAAGAAAAAGGACACAACAAAATATGTTTAATATTTCCAAGCAAAACTTGCATTAATACATAGAGAGAATGATTGTGAGCTTAAAACACAAAGCATTACTCCATAAACAACAATAAATATTTTTATCCTTCCTGTGATGTACAAGGTGTGTAATTATAATGATAGAATAAAATTACTAGTGTTAATAATGCCTCATTAGCTCCACTCCATGTTTGTGTTAGCCCTCACATTTCATCTCAGACTAACTTATTATAGTGGAATAAAACTACAGACGACTCCAACAAGTCCAAAAAAATGAAATAAACAAAGTTTAGTGGAATTACAGGTAAGTTTAAATGTAACAAAGGTTACATTTAACTAAGGTTAAATGTAGTCGTGTCGTTGGAATTTGCAATGTTTAATCTTTCCTTACCTGTAATTAATGAACAGTTTATGTTTACGCAACCGGTTCGTTGACAACTGGCCTAATAAACAATAAATTTAACGCTAAACAAACGACGTCCTCTCCCTCGCGCACTTCCGTTAAAACACAGAAAAGATGGCGGGTAGGGTTTGAAAATTCTACACTCTCATTCTGATTTGCTGACGAACAGCCGGAAAGGGGTGCTGATTGGTCCTTTCCTTTGATACCGTAAAAGAACTCACGCGAGATTTCCTCTTCCGATTTTGAGAGCACAGATGCTAAAACTATCAACTTGCAAGGATTTATCGTTTATTTAGCCAATTCATTAAAATATATTCAAATTAGCATCAGAACTGTAAATATATTAATACACATTAAATTATATCGCCGTGGGATTAAAAACATTACTTATATTTTATTAATCAGAATACTTTATTGATCCTCAGGGAAATTGTGTGAAATTAGAAGGTACGAGCGGGAAAAGGCGAAGTAAAAGAGAAATAAGTGAAATATGGGAAAGAGCAGGAGCTCCAGGGACAACTAAAACAGGCTGCACGCCGGTTAACGCATGCGCACTAAAAAGCACTTCATTCTAATAAATACAAACAAGACATCCTGGTGAAAATATTACCTACATTAATTAATTATGCAGTTTTAAGTATAAAGTACTTATAATTGTAAAAAAAATAATAATAATTATAAAGTGTACATGAATTATATTAGTGGGTTAATTTTAACTAAACCACACAAGCTGCAGCTTGTCTGTTCCCGTAAAAGCTTGTGTATATGCACTTCCCTATACTTACTTCTGCATGGTTTTATTTTGCGCTTGTAAAAAGTAGAATTCTCCCTCTAATCCACATCAGTATGTACTGTACAGGAAGGAGACTATCTGATTGGTCCACTATCTCAGGATGAAATATTATTCAAAGTGAATAATGCTTAAATCAGTACAAAGGACACTCACAGTTTGTGAGTCATTCAGAGCAGATGGTGTCATCATCATCACACTTTAAAATTGATAAGTAAACCAAAAAATAAATAAATCTTGTTTTTGATTGTTTTTCTTGTGTTTCCACGAGGTACATAGTATGTGTGTGTTCGTTTTTGTATATATATATATATAGTATGTGGGAAAAATAGAGGACTACAATTTTATCCCGACAAGCCTGTTTCGTGGTTGCCCACTCATCAGGGGATTTAAATCTATGATGAGTGGGCAACCACAAAACAGGCTTATATATATATATATATAAACCCTTTACAAAGCATGGTTTGCTTTTGTTTCCATGTAGTATATACCTGGGATTAATATAGAGAGTGATTGGTAACCTGCATGAAATCTGTTTCAAAAGTAACGAGAGAGCCTGGAATTTCAGGAGTATATTTCCTGCCAGGAAAGGTAAGTAGACTTGTGCTGTAAAACAGGAATGAATGCGTTATGCTAAAAACCTAATATCACCACCACACTTTAAGCATATTTCACATTCAGACAGGAAAGCCAACATGACGGTGTGTTGTGATTTAGCACCTTCTAGCAAGAAGGTTTTGAGTGTGAAAGGGAAATAGCAAGGTTAAATAGACATACTTATTCAGCATACACCAAAATTAGTTACTTTTATTTATCTATTAGATACCTGATTTAGATAAAGTGCTGTTCGCCAATTGGACTCGTGAGTTGTAGGGTATAGATTAAAAAAAAATTTGTTTTGGTAAACAAAACAAAAACGTTGAGACCAGGCAAGTGTAGGCTTCCAATCCCTCTCTATATTAATCCCAGTATATACTAAACACTTAGAGTAGGCTAAACCTATGCTATTAGTTACACAGGATGTAGCTTGGCTTGAATCACAGAGCTTACCTAACCTGCCTCTGTCATGGTTAAAATATGTAAATGTAACCTAAAAGAATCTCATTTTATTTAGACTTTTTGTGTTTCCAAGTATATGCTAAAACGCATATAGTTTTGTTACACAGCTCTACACCTGCTCACGGTTTTAAAACCTGTACATACTTTACCGTAATAGCTTACGTTCCAATTGAATATATACTAAACCTTTGATGCGCCTCAGTGCATGTCATTGAATCTTCCCCTCAACATTCTGTCTTGGGGATTATTTAGCAACATCCACCTTGCCTTTGGTAAATAACAATTAATTATTGTATAACAAATAATTGTCATTATGAGCAATCCCATGCCCAACACATCTTAGAAATGCACAAAAACACATGAAATACAAGAACGAGTGGAGTGAATTAAAATTTAATATCAACTGAATAAAGTGGAAAACATTAACAAAAGATAATGAGGATGACATACCAGCATAAACATCTTAAATGACATAAATATAATCTGACTCAGTTAATGCACACTTTAATTACCCTGTGACTATTCTGTCAAAGGATGAAATAAAGGAAATGGAACAAAAGAAGAGCTGACATGTCAATATTATATGTACACAGTAAAAGTCTGATTTAAATTTTCTAATTAATTACAAGAATGCAGCCTTTTTTGTATAGATTAAATAAAAATCTTTTAAAAATTGCATAATATGAAAATTCAGCTTTACAATGCAATTATTGCATTACACTGATGCTGTCATTAAAACATAAACAGCTGACAGTTTGTAGTGTGGCCATATCCCACTCTTTCTCTCTTATTGTCTCAATCCAAGAAGAAAATATTATTGAACTGTGTTGCACAAAGCCTCTTCACCTCTTCTGTAATGTAAAGAGAGAAACAGTGATGGAACCCAAATTAAACCCAAATTAAAGTAGTAACGTAACAACAAAACATTATTACACATCCTTAGCCAATAATTATAAACAACAACTTCAAATAAATTTACTGAGAATCACATGGACGTACCATTCACTTCGATTAAATTGGCATTCTTCTGGTTCAAAATGACATACAGTTCCCTCTGATCTGATTTCTTGCCCACCACCCAGTAGTCGGTCATCGCTTTTACAATGATTTCCTCATCTGCATCAACTCTTAGAGATATGGAAGAGGAACAAAGTAAATTAAAAAAAAAGATAATTCTGACAAATTAGCTGAAGCATCAAGAAAACAATTAGCATCTGATTTATTAAATTAATCAAGGCATAGTCTTGAGATGGAAGTTACCGTGCAAAATCACTGTTAATGTCTCCAAGGATTTTCATGAGGTCAGGGTGGACAGAGGTCAGGGATACACTAGCTGTTTTGCGCATGTGGATGGTGCTCTTCTCAGCCAAGTTCATGTGGTTGAAGTAGATGAACTTAAACTGGGGCTCCTTGTCTGGCCTATTCATACAAACACAAAACACATTGGCTTTGCAAACTGACATTCAGTACATTCATTCATTCGCAAAGCCACTTTATCCTACTAGTGTTCCTGAACAGCTCGCCAGTCCATCGCAGGGCCAACACACACACACAATTATTTACACCCATACTCACTCTCATACCTAGGGGCAATTTGGAACAGCCAGAGTACCTGGAGGAAACCCATGCTAGTACAGGAAAAACATGTAAACCCCACACAGACACACCCTCATCATGCCCAGGAATTTAACCTAGGACTTTCTTGCTATGGGGCAGACATGCTAACCACTACACCACCATCCTCACTACATACATGTACACTAATATTCCACTATTATTCTATCCATACTCACAGGACATGAGCAATTACCAGTTCTCATTGGCAACTTTACTACTAGATAAAAAAAAAAGAAGAAGAAGCAGTCATGAGTCATACTATGCTAATAACTTATGCTAGCAAGTTGCTAACTTCCATTTATTTTAAACGTATTTCACGAAAAGCCACAAAATTTGGAATGAAAGTATCTGATGGTAAGAACATCTTTATTTTCAAGAATTACACTTTTCCCATCAACAAAGATTTTATTGGCTTGCTGCGAGGAACAGGCCTCCAGTTCTCAGCTCTTCCACTTATTTATTTGTTCATTTTTCAATTTTGAAGGATTTGATGGAAAAAAAAAAAAAAAAAAAAAAAAAAAAAAAAAGAACAGTGAGCATGGATAGAATAAAACAATTATTCCACTACAACAGATATGAAAAAAACAAAGCTTGTGGGATAACTTAATTATTCCAAGTATGACTACATTCATAATTTAATACAGGTCATGTAAATAGCATAACTCTTTGCATATTACTGATATATCATTTTTCAGACACGTGAGATATGCTAATATTATTAAGCTTTTAGGAGCATTCTTAGTTTATGTGTGAACTGCAGGTTTGCAGGAACATTGTCTTGTAAAGGCAAAAGGAAATAAGGGAGGAAGCCTTAATATACTTTAAAAGCAAAATAGTACTATGAGGTGGGCTGAAGTGATCCGAGAAGAAACCAGCTCATCAAAAGATGATGTCCAGTAACAAGTGTTAAAACAACATTCACTCAACAGGTTAATGATCCCTGGGGGAAAAACTGCTCAGAGGTGATTCCTGGAAAGACTGATAACCTCACTTGTTAAATACGACATAAAACACTTAAGAGCATGCTGTTAACAGGACATTAAGTCCTTAAGGGTTGGTGCAATATAGCCTTAAGAAAAGCAGAGTTACAAGCCACAAAACTGATAATTTTCTCAAGTCTTTTTAAATTTCACTTACACCACAGCAACATTTTACCAACAATTACATTATTAATTAGTAAAGGGACATCATATTGTTATCAATTTATAGTTATATTTATTGTTGTAGAACATATATGAAACAAGACTTGCACACTATAGATTATATAATAGAAAGATTTAGGCACTGCCTCAAAGCAGAGCTCCTGATAGATGTCCGAGCCTGGGTGTGTTTTTACTGACCTTCTGATTTACGTATTCATATGTATCACCTGTCTTGTTAGTTTGAACATCTATTAAACCAGAATATATTCTGTCATTCTAACTATAAGATTATAAAACGACATCTTGTTATTATAAAATCAGAAAAGTTTACTCTCTGAACAGAAGCATTTCCTGTGTATGAAACTTTACTGGCTGTTACAACATGCTGATGGAGGACTTATAAATAAAGAGTAAATGACTCCTTACAGAATTCACAATAAAAATCACAAGATTTTTTTTTCAATCAAATTTTTATAATTTGGAAAGCCTTTCTACAACGTCTTATTGGAACAAACTCTTTGAAGTCTGCACTACTCTCCAAGCTGTTCTGTTATAGAAAATATCTAACACCTTCTGACCAGTCAAATTTGAGAATTCAGCATTGTTTTATTATAAATAAAGTTAAAAGTTCAGACTTATTCAAGCAAATAAAGAAAAAAGGGCAAAATATCATTAAAGGTCCAGTCTTACATAGGATATAAGTATGCTTAAATATGTTAAATCTTACCTGCTAGGCATGTTGAAATCA
>JBCNYH010000021.1:27360985-27371704 GCA_039654325.1 Tandanus tandanus
CACACACACACACACACACACACACACACACACACACACACACACACACACACACACACACACACACATGCACGCACACACACACACACACACATGCACGCACACACACCAATTACAACATGTGTAAAATTACTTAAAACATAACTATTTTCCCCTGCTTGCGCTCCCCATATCTGTACTGATATTTTTATAATGATAGTTCTGCGCTCTCACTTGCCTCAAGATGGCAATGTTTACTATTATCATTGAGCCCATCCTTGGGGTCACTGACACTTTCGTACAGGAGTAAGCAAATAGTTTCAGAAACACATTGTGGCTGATTTCATTTCCAAGAAATAACACTGTATTACATGTTTATGTAATGTACCTGATAAATGAATGGGCACCTTTAATCCTCATACTAAGTGCAACCTATCTGAACAAAATCAGAATGGCAAAATGCATTCTTTTAGGAGGGTGAGAGTTGGTCATTCAAGTGTTAAATCTTAAACATTAGCCTTCATAATAACCCCTTTCCATTTCAATATAAATTCTATTTTCACATATACAAAATGAGGGATGTTTATTATTATTATTATTATTATTATTATTATTATTATTATTATTATTATTATTATTATTATTTATAATTTTGTTTTTAGATATTTGGAAATGTCTAAAATACAGCATGTCAACATTTAATCTCATGTTGACCGACCAAAATAAGCCCTGTAAAAGTAATTCCCAGGAAGAACTCACTAGTGTAGCAACACCAGCCTCATGTATGTACCACATACATGCACAATGTTACTCATCCATCTTGGATAATTATACACACATGTAAGTGATGCCTGTACAGTAATGTAACCGAGTGTGCACAGAGGAACGTAGCTTAGAGATCCTAGAGCTTAAATGTCTGTACATTCTTCATGAGCATTTGCTAAGACAGCTTCAGGTGGCTTGAATATTTCTGTAACCTTTTTTTGTCTCTTGTATAAAAATGGCATGTTATGCAATATCAAGCTGGTTCATGCAAGAAAATCAACAGATCACAATTGAAAACTAAATGCAAATTTATTTCGTTCTCAAAAGTGCAAAAGGCTTTTTATATTTGCACAGGTTAGGCTCTTTACATATACAGTAATTACATACCTAACAAGCAATAAATGAAAAACAAATAGTTTTTGAGACATTTTTTTTTTTTGCAGTGAAGGCTTCTTAGTTGACATAAATAAATACATATATAAAAAAATATATTTAAGTATTGGAGCCAGGGGCTCTGCAAAAGCATAGAGACCTATTTCCAAAAAGAAAAAAGAAATGCAGTCCGTGAGTGCTTAAACTTTCACAAGGGAAGCAAATTCTGTTGAGAAGAAAACAACAGAAACAAACAGTTAACAAAAATGACAGCACTTTGGGTCTATTGTCTTAAAATTAAAATTTTCTTTATTAAGAACCAGCTTTAAATTCTATGTGAAAGGCACATTTGTATAAAATGTTAATAGCATTTTATTGTAGTTTTGCTCTGTCCATCAGTATAATGCATCAGTTCATTGAGTAGCATTAAGATTACACCTACTATAATTACACTAAGTATTTTAAACGTTTTTGTAAGAGCTAATAAAAATTTGCTTAAAAATATGCTAGGAATATGGTAACATTTATAATAAATAACTATAATAATAATAATTAATCATGGTTGTATCTAAACAACTCCTGGAGAAACTACACTCCTACAGAGGTACAGGAAGATTTAGAGTGTAAGTGAGGTATAACTGTATATATGATATACATGTTTACTGCTATGAAAGAGTATTACAGTACACCATTACTGTATTGATATTTTATATTTTAACAGGTTATTTTTATCTTAGTAATTAAGTATGGTACGCAAACATCTGTAGTACCCTATCAGTAGGCAAAGTGCATATCCATGTATATATTACTGTATCTGTTTTCTATTGGCCAAAGCTATAAAGTTGGTTTTGTTATTATATGATGGTATAGGTTATCCATTATAGCAGTCTTCATACTTTATTTGAAAACAAAATATTCTGAAACATTGTTCAAACTTTGTGAAGTCATGAATAAGTATTCTTCAGATTCTTCAACTGTAATTCTTAGTATTCAGAACAAATTCCCAAAATGCCCTGTTTTTTTGTAATGTTATGTATAATCTTTCATTTACTAGGGTGACAAAATATTATGAAGCTAGTGTTGTTATTTTATCATTTTCAGATTATGAGCTGGATTTTCAGAGTATCTTTATCAATAATTTATTTGAAATTCAATTAAATACCTTCAACTCCAATTTTGCCGTCACCATCACTGTCACCAGCTGCAAGGAAGGCCTTAGTCTCAGCATCAGTCAGAGCTCTGGCTCCAGCAGAGAAGTTCTGGAGGAACAGTCTGAAGGAAAGGGAGCAGGGTTATACAGACAGAACAAACATAAATATCTATGAAACGTATTTGCATTGGGAAAAAAACCCTGTTATTTATTTTCACATTGAACAAATGTCTGAGTCTTACTTCAGCTCATCCTCCTCAATAAAGCCACTCTTGTCCTGATCAATCACATAGAAGGCCTTCTTAATATCATCAGCAGATTTTCCTGACAGGCCAGTATTGGCGAAGAAGGTCTTGTAGTTGAAGCTGTCAGGAGCTAGAGAAAGTGGACAAAAAATTCACTTTGCCTTTTTCTCTCTCCTATTTTTGCCACTACCAGATTGTCTATAACATTACTAGGGAAAATCATACACGTTTGTATATGAATGTTTTACTTTGGTATTTTCATATGGCTTCTATCATTAAGGATTACTATTACATCTCTTGGATGACTAAAAAAGGCATCACAGTCTTTGGTAAAAAGGCTCTATTTAAAAGTGTAAAAGGTTAATTAGAGAAACCTTTAAAGGTGGAGACATTAATCAGAAGGTTTCCCTGTCAGAAAAAGCCCAGTTGGAACGAAACCACTGTTGACTATAAAGAACTTTAAAGAATTAAGAAATGATTTCCGGACGGCTTACCACTGCAGGCACTGAGGGCTGCAGCCACATCCTGATCCTTAAGAATTCCAGCGAAGGCCATTTTCAAATATCTGTGAATCAATAAAAGTCAGGGACATCAATTTAAATGTCACATTTAAAAGCCATACACTTGACTTTTAGACTTTTAGCCCTTGGATGTCACATTGGCTGTCTTAAGCCTGCATAATAAAAAGCTCAGTATTAATTTAACACCCAGAGTCTTCATGTGAGTCTGAACAGGAAGTTTTGCTGTATAGAAGTGGCAAAAACCTTACTATACATCACTTCATCATTAATATGTCCAATATAATATTTCCAATGTTTATATAAATCCTCAAGACCTATGAACTTTGTTGGATTAAATACAGATCTAGACATTTCAATTTATTTGTGCAGGCCTGATTCTTAAACCCGTCACCCGAAATTTCCTATCACAGCACAAATGAGTAAGCATTAAGCTAGCAATCTCATCCTCAGTCAGATAAAAAAATCCTTGATGAAATAAAAGTTTTGAATAAAGAAGGCAGCCATGTCCCGCAGAAGTAGATCCGTTTGCATCCAACAGCAACTTCTTGCTCCTCTTTTCCTTATGTGTATTCCATGTTGGTAAAAGATGGCGAGTGTGCAGTGATGGGCCTCACCTTTATGCTGCTCTGTACAACAGATGTGGCAGATGGCTTTGGCCAAGAGTGCCTTGTCCTGCATTTATACCCTTGTCTCTAGCACTGTAACATACACCAAATGCTTAGGTTGGCAACAGTTTCGAAAAAAAAATGTGTCCAGTAGCCATATAGGACTATTAATAGATTTTCAAACTGGGTAATGCACTAAGCTCTTTTGCGAAACACAATATTTTACCATGAGTAATAGCACACCATCCTGTTATTTAGCATAAAGCAAGAAGGGCTGATGTAAAGTGTAATGGGTTTGTTATGGCATCCGTTATTAATATTTATTTAAATGTTTTAATTTTAATTCTTCATTCATTTATATTGCTTTACCATTTAATGACATGAAATATAATATACAATGTTTTTTGGTTAATACAAAAAAGAAATTGTTTGCTTTCTGAAGTCACATATTTGTTTTCTAACCTAATAATTTATTATTTCTTTGTGTTACTGCTAGATGCTATAAATGTTAATGTGGCAGAAGATGTAACTCATTATTTTAGGAACAAGCATAAACAATAACTCCTAAATAGTCTACAGTGTTTCTGTCTGTAATTGAAGTTCTAAATGGTTCATATTACAGACATTCTCTCTTTCTAATTTCTCTATCAGATGGCAGTTCAAGGACTGAAATGGATCTGTCTCCAGAATGGTCAAGAGATATGAGAGAAATTCATTATTGCAGTCTAATCACTTCTCCCTCTGTGTGTGTGTGTGTGTGTGTGTGTGTGTGTGTGTGTGTGTGTGTGTGTGTGTGTGTGTGTGTGTTTTCCCTCTCAAGGTCATTTCTCGAATGCGCTATTCCAAGGTCAGGGATCAGGGAAAAATCTCTTCTGACTGTAGGTGATCACCAGGCATACAGCATTAGAAAAAGGATCCCTTTAGAGAAACGTTTTTTCATGTGTGACTGAAGGCTTCAATGGCAATGACTCAAATAGAATTTGATTAAATCTTTATTTTATTACCATGTTATAGATTTTAAAAAGCAAACACAATAGTTACATTGTAAAATATGCAGCACATTACATCAACATTTCCTTTAATATTATTATTATTATTATTATTATTATTATTATTATTATTATTATTATTATTATTTGCTTATCAAGACAACTTTATATAAGATTTGATATCAGTTTCGAATTTCACAGTAGACATTCAGCAGTGCTTTCAGTGCTGGTTGGCATATCAGGGCTCAAGAATCATTCACAAGAGCTGAGAATTCTGAGGGAAGCAAATGGTATTATCACTTAAAATACATTTATAAGCCTTATAAAATATAATGTTTTTTTTTAAACCTACCTTCCCAGCCAATCTTTCCATCCCCATCCATATCTCCAGCCACGAGGAAAGCCTTCATCTCAGTTGTAGTGAGAGTTCGTGCCCCCTTTGAGAAATTCTGCAGAAATAATCTAGAGTGAAAGAAGAAAGTACTGTATATGAGAATGAGATGTGTGATTTCTAACACTAGATGTTAAAATTGAGTTCAAGATAAAGGTTCAGTGATGAAAAATCAAATATACTCAACTGTAGCTCGTCTTGCTCGATAAATCCACTCTTGTCTTGGTCAAGCATTTTAAAAACCTTCTCTATCTCAGATGGAGATTTCTTTGATAGACCCAGAGTTGCAAAAAATGTCTTTGGGCTAAAGGAATCTTTTGCTGAAATATATACATTTTTGAATTAGAATATTCTAAAAGCTATGCCATCTATATTGTCTATGTATGTAAGTTTCTTAAAGTCTTATGATGAGGGCATTAATAAAGAAAACTGTACAAAAGGATCCGAGGCCATTAAAAAAAACCCAACACAAATATATTGTCCTTACCTTTGCAAGCATTGATGGCAGAAGAAATATCAGACGCAGCAAGAAAGTCTGTAAACGCCATCCCCAGTAAAGTAAGGAAAATTTCTGAAGCTCTGTCTATTCGCTATATGGCAGGAAGAAGGGTTGTGCTTGTTAGTATATGTCAGAAACCACCAGTGCCTTTGTGTCAACTGCACCTGAACCCTTTACATCACCTGACCTGAAACATCACTGAACAGCCCTAGAGACTAAATTTCCTTTAATAAACTGCTTTAAAAATGCATGGCGCTGCTGTCTTAGTTCATTGTTTGATCAGTATGCAAAATAAAGTGACAGTCATTCAGTCCTAACTTATCCTAACCAAATTATTTACACTTCTGGGGAAAATGACCAAACCCAAAAATGCAAAACTTTTTTTGTAGCATAGTTTTGAAAACCCAGTCATGTAAGTACCTTTTTCCAGCGGTTTCCCCAAAACAGTCCACTACAGCAATGAGCAGCAACGAGCATTGATTAGCAATTTGGAGCACGTGTTCCTGCTTTCTAATTTTCTGACCAGTGTTTTGTTTTGAGGTGAGTGTATACTATTGTAACATGTTAGCAATATACATAGATTTGAAATAAAGCAGTAAACACATGGTTAAATTGTAATATTTCAGCATTATATCCATGATATCTATGGTCCACTTAAAAGAAAAAACAGGAATAGAGAACTAAGTTGGCTATGTTTTCAGCACTGGTTGAAGAGAATGTGCAGCATAGTTTATATAGATATATGCAGCATGTATAGATAAAGACCTGACATATCATTTAATTCGGACAAACAGGAATTAGGAATTAGGATTATACAAATTATTCAACTATTTGCGCATACATATTGTAGTAATTACTGGTTACAATATTAAATTGATGAGCCAACAAAAGATATTCCTAAGGTGTTCTTTTTCATGAAAAAAATAAAATCATCCATCCATCAATCCATTATCTATACCACTTAAATCCCAACTGACTTCAGGCCAGTCTACTGCAGAGAGTGGAGGTTCACTCACTCACTCATTTGCTGAACTGCTCAATCCTAAAAGGGTCATGCGGAGGCTGAAGCCTTAACTGGGCACAAGACGGGGTACTTTTCATAATTAATTAAACTATTCATAATTGTTCAAGAAATCAGCTGCTGTATTATCTAGTTTTGGATTATGTGGCAGTCCTTCTATGGTCATGCTAGGTATTTGAACTCTATGTGGTAATTATGATTTACTCACTCCCTCATTTGCCAAACCTATTATTCCTGTAGGGTCGCGGGGAGGGTGGAGCCTATCTTCGCCTAGGCAGAGTAGCCTATCTTTAGGGCAAAGGCAGAGTACACCCTGAACAGCTCATCAGACCATCGCTGGGCAACACACAACCATACGCCTTGGGGCAATTTGGAAGAGCCAGTTAGCCTAATGTGTCTTTGGACTGTGGGAGGAAACTGGAGTTCCCAGAGGAAACCGACACATGCATGGGGAGAACATGCAAACTTCACACAGGAACCCCCGATGCTGGGTCTTGAACTCACAACCTGTTTACTGTGAGGTGAATGTATTAATCACTACATTACTATACCACCCTCAACCTGATGCAGATTTGAATTAAACTCTTGATCATTTGTTTTGTGTATGCATAATTATCTATGATGTAGTGTTACTTCTAGGGGCCAACTTCATTTAAAAAATGTATTTAAAAAAAGAGTTAAAAAAAATAGTTGTATCATATTTGAGTAAATTAATTATGACTTTATATCTAATTTTAACTGATGAAAACAGATAAACATTTCAGTCTCTTTTTCTTCGAGCTGCAGTGTATTCTTTGCCAAATATTGACCATGGATTTTAAATACCAGTATTTTTTGTAATTTGTTTGTCATTTTCATTCACTTTTCATTAATAAAATGCTTAAAGTCACCTGTGAATTAAAAATTATACTAAAAAAAAGAAAAAAGAATCCACCAGAATTGCTAATTCCTCCTTTTACCCAATTAGAGTATTACATGAGCACTTTATCTGCTCTCAAATTAATACTGCATTCATTCTGCACTGGAAACACCAACACCAATGTTATCAGCTATGAGATTCTCGTGGTTTGTCTTGTATAAATGTTATACAGTATGTAAGTGGTATTGTTAGTGCTGAGTTTATATCTGGTTCAGCAAGAGGTAATACGACTTCCTACTTTCCTTTATCATCTTTTTATCTGCATGCTTCCATGCATAGATGTTTGTGTTTTGGTTCATTCATTTAAAGCAGACTGCTCTACTCATAAACATCCTGTTATCGCTCTGTTGTCATAACTGGGTCTTTCCATAGACAAAAGATGATCTCATCACAGTGAGCAAAGGGTCTCTTTGTGGCATAAGAGTGTGTAATTGTACACAAAGTGAGATTGTTTGTTCTTTCTGAGACACAAAGCTACAGGAAGTACTGTGTTGGGCAATCTATCCCTTGTAAAGATCTTGAAAGGCTTCAGTCAATGTGAGTGAACTCCTGATGAGTGGAGGAGGTTAATCATTTAATTCATATATCTTTCATATATCTTCATCCTATACCATTTTATATCCTCTTGAGATCTCAATGTCCTCTTATGAGGACATCATATTTTTTCCCCAACAATATTATATATATATATGTCCTTGTAAGATCCTCATATGAGAGCCATTGGGTATTACTCTTTTCCCAAACTTCTTCTTGTTTAAAGACATTGATTAAGTTCAATAGTTATTGGGTGGTGAGGGACAGAAGCAGTGTGAAGAAATGAGAAGACACACAACATTAATTTTTGGGTCTCAGAAGGTCTCTTCTATTCTCATCTGAGCTTTGAGCTGTATTCCCAAGTCAAGCTAAGATATCTCTTTGGATTCTTAATATTAATTAACTCTGTGTGTGTATGCAGTACGAGTGTGCATGTACATTTGCATGTGCAACAGGTTAAGGGGTTTCTCCTGTGTTCTGCTGTGACGTGAGGTCCGTTTCCTCCGCAGGCTCCTTTCCTCAGGATGGACGCTTGCATGCTGGTGTGTGCTGCCAGCTAGCAATGACAAAAACATCCTCCCAGCCTGCTACCTGCCCCTGTGGCCTTGTTCCTCTCCATACACATTCTCTTGTTTGCAGGAAGGCCAGGTTTCCTGTGTGACAGAGATTGGTGGGGGCTGGAGTCCATATTCTGTCTTACACACATCGTTCTGCATCTTTTGTTCTCCATTCAGTGCTCAAATTCACAGGTGGTTTCTGATCATGCGTTTCTGATCTCGGCTGCATGTGAGTATACACTGGGTTTATGCAGCATGATTGTGTCTTAAGGTGAGTTGAGAGTCTTACAATTATTACTGTACCTGCAGGAATCTTATCTGTAAAAAAAAAAACAAAAGGTGAGGTGTCAGTTCGTTATTCCAACTTAACTAGAATTATCTCCTTTGCCTACAGTGCCTTATTTTGTAATTTCTCTTTGCCTTAAATATATAAACCTGAGCGGATAAAATCTATTAAAGATTATTTATGTAGTGATGCAGTATTACTCTGCGTTAAAGTATGGTAAGATTTTGACCTTACTGTGACGTCTTTAGTTTATCAAAATAATGGAGATTATCTCTTGCATCATTTCCATGTTGCGATATTTGTATGAGGGTGGGTTGAAAAGTTCATAGGCTGACCATGGCGCAATGATTGAATTTGATGTGTATAATGTAATTTATTTTTCAACATAGTCTCCCCTGCGGTCTACACACTTCTTCCATCAGTGTTGCAGTGCTTGGATCCCCTTGATATAGAAGCTCTCATGTTTTATTGCTCTGGCATTACTCCTTCTTAGTCAGCCTATGAACTTTTCAGGCCACCCTCGTAGGTTCTTGTTCACATGTGAAGTTTTGAAAACCTAGGACTAAACTCCATGTAAATACTCATAATGATGTTTACTCTGTAATCATATCATTATAATCTCTTGCAAATAACTGGCATGAAGCCAGTGGGTAACCCCGTATTGAGTGAATGCTTGATATACCTGTGGTTCTGAAAGCTTTAGCTGAACTCAAACATTTTTATTTATTTTATCCAAATGATTCATATTTTAATTAGGTCTTGCATTAGGTTACATTTTTTTTTTTGGAGATGGATTGATAGATGACACCTTTCTTTCTTTCTTTCTTTCTGTAATTCCTTCTTTCTTTTTTATTTATTGCTTTTATAACACAGATATTCATGGGAGCTTTAGCTAAATGAAATGGTACAAATAATGATTAGTGCACAGATATGTGAGTGTTGTGTTCAAACGACTGCATCCACTAATTCTCACACATGTTCCTGATACCTCTGGTGTGTTTTCTGTAATCCAACCACTAATCTTCTCTTGAGGAATCTACACTGTTTACACTGTACAGAACCTTTTGTTTACACTTGATAATTTAATGCCCATGTCATCAGATCATTTGACCAAGGCAGTCCTGCTTTGATGTTGTTGTACAAATCTTATTGAAAAAGTTCTGCTCATTAGAAGACAGTCTTTACGATTACGGTGATCTGAGACTGTGGTCCCAGCTCTGCCAGGTTCAGTTACATCTCTGGCTATTTCCAGCTAACCAGCTGTGATGGAAGCATGCCAGCAAGACTCTTGGGTTTAGCCAAGTCAGGGTCCTCAGTTTCATTTGTTCCTCAATTCTGTCATCCATCATTCAGCACTGGGTGTTTATACACCCTCTTGCTTTTTATCGAAAAGAGATGAAATAAATAATGCATCTAAGCCCATATGCAATGGCTTCTGCTCTCATTTCCCTTACGGGTCTGAAACCAGATGCCCAGGAGCATTACACAAAGACACTGCTGATCATTCTGTCAGCATGTTTGAGGATTTTACATGGTCCACACTGACATTGTGCTTTGGCAAAGGGCCAAAGGAGAACAGTCCTTTATATGATGGGCTCAGACAGGGCTGACGCTGTTGTGTAATATCTTGCCAGAGATGGTCATCCTCAGCTCATGGATCAGGTATCCTCTACCTCGGCAACTAATCTTTTGGCACTTTTACAGAAGGTAGAAGAGATGCCAGCACGAGGGGAAATTTCATGTCATTCTCCCTTATGTTGGTGTCTAAAATAGCTGACATTTTAAGTAATTAGGCATTAAACAAGCATGGTATGCAAAAAAAATTCTCAACATGTCCTACAAAATGTGGAGTTTACTCCATTATAACATTCATTTTCTGTAAAATT
>JBCNYH010000021.1:27381011-27394943 GCA_039654325.1 Tandanus tandanus
TTGTGTGTGTGTGTGTGTGTGTGTGTGTGTGTGTGTGTGTGTGTGTGTGTGTGTGTGTGTGTATCTGTGTGTGTTTGCAGGGTGTGGGGAATGAAGCAGTGGGTGCTAAAGACACCTGTTAGACAAAGATATGTTAATCCACAGGACAGAAGTGCAGTAGATTAAGTCTGCCTGCCTGAAAAGCCTTGTGTGTGTGTGTGTGTGTGTGTGTGTGTGTGTGTGTTCTTCACTCCTCACTTCTCTCTGAACATGCAGAACATCAATCATATCTTCTAATACAGTCTACGCTGCACAGTTTTGGGTTTTTTGGGGGGTGTGGGGGTGTGGGGGGCGGTTGCATGTGCTCGTTTATGTGTCTGTCTGTGTGTGCATTACCTCTCTGACTTCGTCACAGAACCAATTGAGTCATTGGTCTGTATGCTGTCTGAGTCACCCATTTCAGGGTTGCCTAGTGACCATGGCTGGGGAAAATGTTTCCTTTTGCGTAGTTGCTGATGCTGGGCACCAATATTTATTCAATATCTGCTTTGAGAGAACCGAAGAAAATCATAGATTCTGTGTGACAGGATCAGTGTTCTTCCATGCAAGGAAAAGCTTAGTGACTAATTTTGTAATTTTCTTGATTTTAATCTGGTTCTTGGTGCAACATGGACGTGTTGTTGACAAGGAGAGGCTTGACAATGCAATCTCTCAGAACGTCACTGGTCACTGATCACTGGATTCATAGTATTTGAATAAGTTTGCTAATTTTCAGTAAGATACATTCAAGTATCTGAAGTTTGTTAAGCCTCTGTTAAGTGAGGTCTACATATCCAACTATGTTCTATAGATTTATTCTTCCATTAGCATGCACATACAGTACATCTTTAACCTTGCTATGCCACTGGATACATCACTTCTATTAAATCAATAGCTGTAGAGCACTTGATATCACCCTTCTTCTGTTGACTTTGGCCTTTTATGCATACAGAATGATGCTCAATCAAATTCACTTAACCTAATCAGTTTTAAGAAAAAAAATTAAAAATGAACAGTTATTCACTAAAGGTGAGATGTATGTCACTGAATAGTCTAATCAATTCAGGCTGATCCACCGAGCCTGAGGCAAATAAGTGTTTTAGTACTAAAACACGGGAACATAAAAAGCAAAGTAAATCAAGATTTTTATGGTTCATTTTTACATATTTTACCCATTACAAAGGCAGGTGAGCTTTGAGCACTCCGAGCAGAGCTAAGCACTGTGCCATCTTTTTAAACTCATTCAGAGTTTTAGTATATACTACACAGAAACATAAGAAAAATGTGCTCCATAATGGTATGCTTTAGTATATACTACAAGGATACATGAGTTAACTGTGCTCTGTGTTTTTAAAACAGATCAAAGTTTCAGTACATGGAAACACAAGAAAAGCAAATTAAAAAGAGTTTTTTTATGTTTGTTTTTTCATTTTGGTTTATTAATCACCGTTCCTGTGTAGTATAATACACTTTCATAATACAAGTAAAGACCTAAAAGTAACACACTGTGGTCATTTAAGGCTTCTAGATACAGTACAAACCTCTTTGAGACATCTTGTTTAATGGAATCTTTACAATTATAGCACAGTAGTCCTCTAATACAAAGGCTAAAAAGCACTATTACACTACAAAATATATTCTAATTCTGGTCAGATATGCAGTATGTATGTACTAGATATACAGAGCGCCATGGTGGTGGAGTAGTTAGCAGGTTCTGGGTTCAAGTCCTTGGCTCAGCGAGGGCATTTCTGTGTGGAGTTTGCATATTCTCCCTGTGCTTAGGTTTCCTCTGGGTACTTCATGTTTTCTCCCAAAGTCTAAAGACATGCACATTAGCTGAATTGGCAGTAACAAATGGACCCTAGGTGTGAGTTTGAATGGCTGTGTGTGTTGGAGCTGTGGTGGTATGGCGAGCTGTTCGGGGTGTACCCCGTCTTCTTCAGTGTCGGCTGAGATTAAGCGGACTGGCAAATGAGTGAGTGAGTGAGTGAGAGTGATGTACTAGATAAAATTTAATTATATGTCAAATTATACTGTATCTGCACTCATTATTTAATTATGTATTGAGTGCTTTGCCCAGCATTTTAAACAAGTTCCATAATTTACATATGTACATTTGTGTACATCACATGTGGGGACCAGAAAACTGGTCCCATTGATGTGTCTTAGAATCCATATCAGCAGAATGTTCTTCAGGGACCCACTTAACCACAGCATATGCACAGGGTTTGCTGTGCAGTATAAAACTTGAGATAATTATCTACAGCACATAGCCACTGGGCTTCTGAATATTTTAAGTAAGTGTGTGGTAACAGGGCAATGCATTTTATGTTCAAGGGGAAAAGAAACAGAAAAAGAAAGAGACAGAGAAAGAGAGAGACAGATGCTTTAATGATTTTAGCCGATGCATTTCACGGTCATCCAGCTTAGACCTGCTGACATAACAGGCCATTATTATTTTCCTCTCATTTGGGTAGCTTCTGGCTCATGGAAAAAGTGACTTATCTGCCTCATCCACCTTTTATGACGGTGCATGAGGGAGACTTTAATGCCATGGTTCCTGGCTAATCTCTGGTCCACTGAGAGCAGAAGAGGTGTAATGATGTCAGAGGCAGTATGACATCAATGAGTGACCCATGGAGCATCTGTTATCATCACTGGCCATAACAGAACCAGCAGATGTGAAGGGTTTGACTTATTTATTGTTGCACAAAGCTACACACTGTAAGATCTTTTTTCCATGTAGCCCATTATAATGTTTTGATACAAAACATATTCACTTATAATAACATTAAGTTTTAACATGCATAAGCATAAAGCATGGTAAAAAAATAATTGTCATTTTGAGCAGTGGGGAAGTTCGTAATACACATTTATCTGCTTGCCTACACTTCTCTCTTGGGTGAAAAGTACAGGTGTAAGGTGCACTTGTAGAAAGGACTGGTATTTGGTTAGCTATTTTTAAACATGCCCTTGAAGCCAGCCAGCTGTGTGCTTTTGCTCCTGACAGAGAAATATAAACTTTAATTATCTGTTTTTCCCCTTTAGTTATTGAATGTTTGCTTGATGCTATATTCTTGTTGTTAAGACACAGGAAAGAAACACATTTAGATTTGCCAATGAGTAACCAGAGCATTAGGGGTACTTTAGACTAACTCCTGCTAACACAACATGCAAATCAGATACTCTTTTCTATTCATTTCAGAGCTACAGAAAATACAATTATGTAAATTCATTGGTCGTGAGTAACCAGAAGAGTCTTGTTGAAGATTTGTGTTTATCTATGTGTGCATACACTGCAAGTCTATGTCTCCTGAATGCATGAATTGCGGATGAATCTACTACTTTTGACCTGCTGCCGGAGCGCTGGATCAGTACCAGTGCCACCATGAATAAACCGTGCACTTGCATAAGACATGTTTCCATAGTCTCAGCCGCCATACTAGGCTAGATTAAAAAGAGCAAAGCTAAGACCAGGAAGCCTTGGCACCGGTTTGAATGTTCAAACTGTGCACGCCAAGGACATCTTTGCGCGTGTGTGTATGTGTTTACAGGGGGGCGCCTGGACTGATAGCCCCTGAGAGCTCAACAGGTGTGCAATACACATTTACCCCAGAAACATCCTTGAAATGGTCCCCTTCGGTACACCTCCTGTTACACTGTATTAGGATTAGGATCTCTTTAATATACAAAACTCCTCTAGTCCACAACTCATGGTGTTTACCAAGTGAGAAACATTTATAATGCTAATCTCGAGTATCTGTGTACAGATAGCATGTACACTTGTATGTTACGTAGGCTTTACCTTTACTTTAACGATAGCTTAAAACAAACAGGTCTACAGTATGTTTGATTTATTTAATGTTTGATTAGCAAGTTAAAGTGTATTAAGAGGGTGGCTCCCATTCATCCAGCTTTACAGGTTTTAAAGCAAAGAGTGTAGAAGGCAGGGAAAAAAACTGTTAAGCCTCCATTCCTTTAATAGAAAAAAACCCCCACAAGTGATATGCATATTTTGGGTAATAGAAAAGCCTGTGTGAACGTGATAAAGCTGTAATGTTAATGTGGTAGATTATGTAGTAGTTATGCTGCTAATACGAGTTTGTTTAAGGCAGACACCATGGCAAGAGGTGTGTAAACAAAAAACGAGTTGTTAAGATACATTTTTACATTCCTAACAGCTTCTTTCTCTCTCACACACACACACACACACACATGCACGCACGCGCCTTATTTATTTCTTCATTAGCAAAACTATAGCAAACATTCAAATTTATAAACGTTTCCTCGTGCGCTCCTAACACACACGCACGCGCGCCCATACAGGACACCTCCCAAACCTCCCTGTAGTGCAAATAGTGTGCCAACTCTAATAACGGTGATAACCTGAAGTGGAGCACTATTTTAATCCCACTATTTAGCTCGGGAGCGTGCGGTTTCGGATGATTCCGCGGATCTCTGCTCTCATTGGTGGAAGCAGTGCTACGTGGACATAAGGCAGAAACAGGTAGCCGCGCATGTGACCGTTATCGGTTCATTTTCGAAGGAAAACGCTCGCGCTGGTTTAAAGCTCTCCTGAGAGAAAACCATCAGTCTGACGAGGGTTTAATGAGAAGTCCTCAGTAAGTTCGTGTTATTGGCTGTCCGTGACTTTTGCAGCAGTTGTGTATAATTTCAGCTTCACGGTAAGACATCACTTTATTTAAAATAATGAAATGTCAGTGCAGTGCCAGTGGGGTGCAGCTTAAACTATCCGTACAGCAGTGCTAAAAACAACACCCACACTGTGTATATAGTGTTAAGATTAAATGTCTGTTCATGAAGAAGATATCAAGCCATGGTCGTGTTCTTTATCACTCTGACCTGAACGAAGAGTTCATTCAAACTACCTGTCCACGTTGAATAGTCAGTCACTCAGAACTAAATACAAAATAAACTCCTCAAGAGGAATAAACTGAAACCCAGTGATCAGTTGGTTCTCTCAGGTTGTGTGATGCTGCAAGTAATTCCCTTGAAATGTCAACATTACCACAGAACACTGTATTATATTATAATGCAGAACACTGCAGCATATTAACAACTCACTGATGTTGATGGATTACTCTCAGAAACAAAGAAACTTCTACTGGTTCCTCTGGTGGTATACTGGTAGATCATTTATACATTACCGTTAGTGTTTCTTATTTAATGTGAAAGTGGTGCACTAGATTTATACCAACTGGAGCATCCATCAGTCAGTAAGGTGTTTATTTTTGCCAGCACAGTGTAATTTTTAAATAATATAAATATTTAGGCGCTGCCTAAAAGCAGAGCTCCGAAAACCTATTTCCTCTCATGAACACAAACCGTTGACTTACCCTGGGTTTACACTGGGGCCGTGATGTCCACGATCTCGTCTATGAGCGATGAGCGAATCGTGATGAGCGTGGGGGGTCGTGGGATCGAATCCTGATGATCTGGAGGGAACTGGGTGGAATCCTGATGATCTGGAGGGAACTGGGTGGAATCCTGATGATCTGGAGGGAACTGGGTGGAATCCTGATGATCTTGAGGTAACTGGGTGGAATCCTGATGATCTTGAGGGAACTGGGTGGAATCCTGATGATCTTGAGGGAACTGGTTGGAATCCTGATGATCTTGAGGGAACTGGGTGGAATCCTGATGATCTCGAGGGAACTGGGTGGAATCCTGATGATCTCGAGGGAACTGGGTGGAATCCTGATGATCTTGAGGGAACTGGGTGGAATCCTGATGATCGTGACAAAAGTTTTGAGTGTCAAAAATTCTGCCGCAAGTATTACAATTTATTACGATTTGACCCCAATCGTGATAGAACGTGGGTATTGTAGTAGAGTTTAACAGAGCGTAACAGACCTTGATGTGCCATCGTAGGGAATTTTAATGAAATCAAGTTTCATCTCTTGGCTGTCTCCTTTTAATACCCCTATCGTGCTCCAATTGTGGCAGTCTTGCTCAAATCATGGTCATAAATTGTGGTGCACCACGCATTTTTAAAAACATTGTGGACATTGTGGGCCCAGTGTAAACCCAAGGTTAACAAAACAGTTTTCTGCAAAGTGCAAGTGCACTCAGCACTGATGGCAGTGGCAGGGATGCCTGTCTGGCCACGTGAGCACGGACACAGCAACAAAAATCGAGCCCATGGCCTTAAGACATTTGCATAAGTATGGAGCTCTCCCATTAATGAGATGAATATTTATTATAAATTACCTGTTAACATTGGCAAATTATTACCATTAGTCATATACTAGCACAAATTAAGATAAAGGCCTCTAAAATGCTGAACTGTGAAATGTTTCCATGTGGACCAGTTGTTAGTCAGTCACATGATGTGTCTGTATGTGAAAACGAAGCCACACTCCATGTATGGGCAGAAACTAGAAATTTGCAGGAAGAAACAACATTCATTCATTTAATCGCCAAACCACTTAATCATACTAGGGTTGCCGGGGGGCTCGAGTCTATCTCAACCGACTGTGGGGGAAGGAAGGGTACACAGTGTGCAGCTCATCAGTCCATCGCAGGGCAATGCACAGACAGCCATTTACACACACACACACACTCACATCTAGAGGCGAAATAGAACAGTGAGTTCGCTTAAAGTGCATGTCTTTGGACTGTGGGAGGAAACCGGAGTACCCGGAGGAAACCCATGCAACCCAGGACCGTCTTGCTATGAGGCGGATGTACTAACCACTATGCCACTTTGTCGCCCAGAAACAGCAACACTGGGATTCAAAATGTTTAATATATTTTTTGTGCTTGTCTTTCACAAAATTACAGGTTATTTAAACCTTTTCTAGGAACAACTGGTACCTGACTAACAACTGGTCCAGGTATACTCCTAAAGATAAACAAGTGATCCTTGAGGTCCAGTTAGGCACCTTAAATTACTTTTAAACGTATACTATATTCATATGTCATAAGATCACATCACAGTAATAGAGGAGTGCATCTACTTGATTCTAATAACTCATCAATTTAAAACATAAAGGCTTTGCATCATATGACATCCATAATAAATTAACATATATCAGTGAATGAGTTTTAAAAAAAATATTTATCAGAATTCTGTTATTAAAAAAAAAAACTCTCTTACACCTGAACTTGCTGAACTTGGGCAGGCCATGAAACACTCTACAAGTCACTATGAGTTTATATGCTACATCTAGAAAGCTGGAATTACCCATAAGTCTATTTTTTTCTCACTCGGACACGGTTGATCACCAGAGTCGTGTTTCTTTCACCTCAGGGCCTGCACGGTGGTGTGGGGGATTTCAGCATGAAGTCTAAAGGAAAAGGCTCAAAGAGGAATCAGCACTCATGGGCTGAGCAGGAGCATGTGTTAGACGTAGAGCCTGGCTCCAGTGAACAGGAGGGATCTGAGGCCTCTCTCCCGCTAGGTGCGTCTTGGCGGGCATCAGGTATAGAAGGCCGTACCCGAACAAGAATGAGCACACGTCGTCGCAGATGCCAACACAGCAGTGCCAAGGAGCGTAACGTACGCAGGCTGGAGAGCAACGAGCGAGAGCGGCAGAGAATGCACAAACTGAACAATGCTTTTCAGGCTCTGCGGGAGGCCATTCCACACGTTCGAATGGACAAAAAGCTCTCCAAGATCGAGACTCTCACCCTGGCCAAGAACTACATCAAATCTTTGACTACCATCATCCTGGGCATGTCCGGTACCTGCCTGCCACATGTGGACACTCAGCAGCACCTGGAGGATGAAGGCCACAACGATCTGTCTAAGTACCTGGACCACATCCGCAGCTTCAGCCCCAACAGCTAACACCAGCTCTGGCTTCATTAGTAACTAGATTACTGGAAAGTGTTAGTGAGACTGTGCAGTTCACTGTGAAAGACACAGTGCTGCCACTGATGGACTCTGAGACTGAAGACTTGGGCTCTGAAATAGCTTACAGAGGAAACAAAAGTCCAATTTGGGTTTGAAAGATTATTTTGTGTTAAATAGTCTTCAGTGCCGAGCTCTATCCATTCCCATTGTGCCATAATGATTATCATACAGGGACCAGTTGGAGGAAACAAGGACCTGCCTATTACAGAGTGTATAATGATATACATACAGAACTAAAACTCTTGCCCACAAAGAAAGGGAATTATAGTAAGAGAAGAAAACTTAAAGGGATATTTAAAGTCACATTTATTGACAGGATGCATGACATGCATATATTAAGATTGGGGAGAGTTTTAATGTACCTAACAAATACAGATATTTTGTTACCCTATATATATATATATATATTTTTTTTTATCATTCCATAAATTACAGGAGTCAAAAATCTCCAAAATCCAGTCACATGTATTTCCTTATGGAATGTGATGCAAACTGTACAACCTGTTTCTTTTTTATTCACATACTTCTGACCAGCAACAACACTCATGTTAATTTGTGCCTCTGTATATTAAAATTCTTTTTATACTTATCCCCATATATAATGCCCTTAAGCCATGCTTTAAGAAAAAAAAAAAACACATTTCACCTGCCACCGTAAAAGTCCGATCATACAGTAGCACGAGCCTGAATGAAAATCTGAAAAATACAAATTCTTCAAGATCTCATTTGTGCTGCCTTTGGAACAATACAGATCATCCTCTGTTATTCATTTTGATGAAACATACTGTATACTCTGACTTATAAGAGCATTAAGATTCCTGAGAAAATAAACTTAAAACTATCATTGTCTAAATGCGAAGTATTGCACAAGTACTGATGACACCACTACAGTGAGCTTACAGATAACGGCCAACTGAATGTATGATCATTTATTTCCCTAGCAGCCAGCTGACACTTCTTCAAAAGCTTCTCAAGAACAGGATGTTACACCGGTTTTAATGTTCAGTGTTTAGTTGGAAAATAATCTGTTACCAGCAGTTAATGAACTCGTCCTTATATAACTCTGTCTCAGTTCTTTTCTTTTGTTTTCTTGCTGGTAAAATGGCCTTGTCTGTAAATGTGTGTGTGTGCTTTGTTTTGTGATGTCTTCAGTTGTAAAGTACTCTGTCGAGCCTACACCAAGCCTTGAACGCGCTGTATTATTTACTACTAAAACCAAATAAAGAAATGAAAAACAAAACCAAGACCAAAACACATGTTACCACAGACAGCTAGCTAAATAAATAAATAAATAAATAAAACAAAACACAATTAAGACCTGCAATATAAAACAACTATGTAAAAAGTATATTTTGAAACATTTTTAGGATTATTTAAACCAGTGTGATGACATGGCAGCTCTTCCCTTTGCTATGAAGAAAGGATCCAATTAGATGTGTCAGTGGTGTGAGGTAAAGGTTAGAAAGACAATTAGAAGCTTATGAGCATGACTGACTCCACCACATCTTAGCTACATGGCTAAAAGGAAAGGGTGGGATGCTACACCAGGGCTGCAGAGTACAGAGAGGGATAGAGGAGCTTAGGTGGAAGGCAAAGGGTTGAGCTGCTAACATCCCACAGTGTTGCCGTTCATTTCTGGCAGCTTTGCGCGATTGTTCCTGCTGTTCGTCAGTGATGGCATGCGGATACGCGGGGCTTCCAAGGCATTACCTCTGACGGTGATATGGTCCCAACCGCCCTGTGTTTAGAGATAGAAAATGAGTATCAGTCAGGCTCGGCAAATGAAATATCAATTTAAAAACTATTTCAAAATGAAGCCCTGTACTACAGGCCCTCACTTAAGACAGACCCACCCCAATGCCATAGTCCCATGACTGTCCTTTAGGCTCCAGGGGCTGCACCCCCAGCCTGCGGCAAACGGTCCCACAGCTCAGACTGTGGCTGCCCTGGACCTTATCAGCAATGATCCACACCTGAAAACAGCAACAACCAGCATTTTTAAATTATTAACCCTTTAGGACTGCTGTTCTTATTATCAATATGATTCAATAATCCACTAGAGGGAGTGCTGGTGTACCGAATATCAGCATGGCGGTGATTCAGACAGTTAATCGCCTCTGTGCTGATATTCTTTTAATATGATACTTTGAATATGATACTGCTTTTATAGTAATATTTTGGACACAATACGGCCAAACAAAAAAGTTCTTCAGTGTGTACTGTAGATGAGGAATAGTTTGGAAGGTAGCGCTGTCTATTTCAAAATATTTTTTGTATTAATGGAAGGAGTCTCCAGTGTTAGTGCTTTGTAACAGATAGTATGTTCTCCATAACACAACAAGCTGAGTGGTGGTGGTTTTTTTTCCCCCAAAACAGAGGAACAAAATAGAAGCTTGTAAGGGAACGACTATTTATAACTGCTATGATGTAAGTGATAACAGGAATCTCTCTTGTTCCACAACAATAAATATAATAATCAATAAGTAAAAAGCATAAAGTGTTGTAATTAATGCAGGTACATGAATAACACAGTAATAGACTTCAGGATGGTTATATTAAAAATGATGGTGCTAGTGATAGTGTTTCCCCCTGACATATAACCCAAAAATACAGGTTGGACCTTTACGTTTGTAAAATATTTTTAGATTAAAACACTCTTTATTCAGGGAACAAAATGTCAAATCAGGCATAAAAGTTATTATAGAACGTAAACATTTAATCTGACCAGACTTGTATCATAAGTTAGCCAGTTAGCTAATATTAGTACTGAACAAAACCTTGTTTTTACATTTTGTGGACACCTGACCTTTACACCCATATTTGGATCTTCACCAGTCCGTTGCCACAAAGTAGCACACAACTGGCTTAAATATCTTCTTTCGCTGTAACATTACAAGTTTGCATTTTGTCACAGTTTGATCCAAGTGGCATTAATGTATTCTCATATCTTGGTGACCCAGTGACTCCAGTTTGGACTTTGAATCTGGACGACGATCACACATGAAGGGACAATGTGGGCCCCTGGCATTTTGCAGGGTGATAACACTGGGTTGGGATTACGTTTTCTTTCATACACTTTTAAAATATATACTATCAGACACTGCTTTTAATCAATAAAAAAAATAAAATAAAAAAAACCCACACAAACCAGCCATAAGTCTGCATACCTGGTCTAGTGGCCCTATAGACACCTTGCGCACATTATTTGAAATATGCTCCCATGAAGAACCCTGAGGGTAACTGGGTGTCACACCATGTCGATACCACAAGTTTCCTGCAGATACAGATTAACATCTCAATATTACAGACAGTTACACAGCATTACTCAGTATTAATCCGTGGCATGAAAAGGAACATAGGGCATAATGTGCACCTTCACAACAAATACACATTAACTTTACCATTTTCATCCACTGCATAGACTGATGTTCTACCCACTGACACCTGTTTAAGCTTCTGTGCAGCTGGAGAGGGTATGTGGTACCAGCAATCTCCTGTAGGCAGAGAGAGAGAGAGAGAGAGAGAGAGAGAGAGAGAGAGAGAGAGAGAGAGAGAGGGTATGACTTGCATTCACAAGCAATGAAGATCCTCCTCTGAAAGGATATTTAAAAAAAAAAAAAAAACACACTGAATATTATATAATACATTAAACGTTAAATCAAGACCCACAAAAAAGTAGTATCAGGGTTTTTTTTTGGTTTTTTTTAAACTGAGCTCTGAAACCAGAAACAAAATCATGTTTACTTTTGTCAATTATCAACTGTCATACACTTTCAATCTTTTACTCATCAATTCAGTCCTTTTATAAATGGCTGGTCTTTCGTCCCTTGTTGAAACTGTAAAACATTTCCACACAGCTGACAGTTTCACTTTTGATGTGCATCTCAACTTCACTGCAACTCTAATGCATCTCCACTGACCAGCTCAGAAGAACCCATCACTTTACCTTTAAAATGTAAACTAAGTGTTTAAGAGAAGTTAGGAGAGTTTAAAAGAGTAGGTACATTTGACACTTCATTACAGGCCTGCTGAATTTCCTTTTTTTCACCAACCTGCTCTTTTTCTCTTTCTCTCTCTCTCTCTCACACACACACACACACACACAAACACACAAATTCTACTATGATTATCAATGTCGAATCCAGGGCAGTGGTGGCCCAGGTTGTGGGCCACCAAGCTACCACTGTTGGGCCCTTGACCAAGGCCCTTAACCCTCAGTTGCTCAGCTGTATAAAAATGACAAATGTAAGTCACAGTGGATGTAAATGTAAATGAATCCAGTAGCTGCCAGATTAAAGTGAAAAACGAAGTATTTTGGTGTATGTTTTGAGTGGGAACTCTTACACTGATGCTAAAATGCAGCACTCCTTTAAAAATGGTTGATGTCCTACAGGTCTACAATCAGTCATGTGATCAGAGCTACAATAGTCAATAAGAATGCTGAGTGAGTCACCTGCAGGGTTTTGGGATGAAACAGCTCCCCTGTAGAATGCTGAGCCATCTTTGGCAATAGCCCACACTTGATACACTCCTCCAATGGAGATGGATTTGAAAGGCTGGTCTGTTCCTACATGGAGCCATGATGTTCCCTAGAAAACCCAGAATTACAGTGCTACTGAAAAGGACTATATACTGGGTTCAAGAAGAATAAAATAAAACAGTAATACGTGCTTCAGGTTTAATCAATGATATCTTACAGCAGGTGTGAGTGAGGAAACCCCTAAACGGCAAAGCACATCTCCCTTATTGCTGATGGCCCACAAAGGCACCTGCTCCACTGTGGTATTTGGGCCACATGGTAAAATTGTTATATCACTCAGAGGAATGGGTGGGACTTCCTGCCATGGCCCAGTTGTAGTGAGTTTACACTTCCTGTACAAAGAAAATCAGATACGCATAGATGTAAATGCACAGTGATGTATATTGCGTAACTTTTTGTCCAGTCAAAGATCAGCAATATTCTAGCCACCACGGACTAGTGTCAATTGGCCATACTGTGAATGTGATGGGTGGCTTCTTCAAATTCTCCACTGATGAGAACGGCAAAGATAACACTGTCCTTTAAGAGTTTCAGATGTATTATGATGTACAGATGTAACAGATTGAAAATATGCAGTGGGCGGATGCATGTATTAACTCTTACCATCCCTAAATGGGTAACTGGTATAAAATAGCAGGTAAGAATAGGCAAAAAGCAATACTAGGGGTAACTGGTTAAAAACAAAAAATACATTTAATGATAGAATCAGGATTGGTTCCATGTATTGCATTCTCTCTCCAGTGATTTTGTAGCATTCCCAGCACAAACTGTTTATCCACCCCTGATGAACTGGTCTCTCATTACAGCGATGGACTTCATAGTTTTTAAACACTGTGACTCATTTAAAAACCTCGACTGTTTCCTTCACCCATTCCACCCCGTGATTTATTTATTTACCTGAAATACACTAACTTAAGGCAAAAGACTGTTGTTTAGAATGCCTCTACAAGAAAACTGAACTTGTTGTTCACAAAGAAATGTACAATAACCAGATTCTGCATTACAAGGTCTCTCTCTATCTTAACATTCTACAGAAGTCTAATCAGTTCAGATGAAGGGAACGCAAGAGCCCTGTTTTCAATATTTATCAACATACTACTCCGCCCAGCTCTCTTCTTCACCATCTGTTCTCAACTGTTTATTTTAAATCTAATGACATTTTTCAAGACTGAAGTTAACAAGGTTCACCAGCACCTGACTCCTTTCAAATCAGCTGCAATTACTAATATACTTAAGAAACCTGAAACACTCAACCATTTGCCGAACTGCTTTATACTCTCGGAGTCGCGGGGAGGCTGGAGCCTATATCAGCCAACACTGGGCATCATTACAGGAACCTCCTTCAATTCGAACATCACTATTGTCCTTCAAGATCTCCACTGGCGTTTACTTAAATACCACATTTATTTATTTATTTATTTATTTTTAAACCTGTCCTGTCCAGCATCATAGCAAGCAGAATGGCAGTCTGGTTGCTGTGTTGTGCCGAACAAAT
>JBCNYH010000021.1:27412048-27432129 GCA_039654325.1 Tandanus tandanus
GATTATCTCGGCAAAGGAGAAGTGCTCACTAACACAGATTTAGACAGATTTGTGAACAATATTTGAGAGAAATAGGCTTTTTGCGTACATAGAAAAAGTTTTAGATCTCTGAGTTCAGCTCATGAAAAATGGGAGCATTTATACTTGCGTTTATATTTTTGTTGAGTGTAGATTGGCACTTCACAGTACAAATGGATAATGACCCAAAACATACCGTGAAAGCATACCGTAAGGCAACAGAAATGAAATGTTCTGAAATGGTTGAGTCAGTCAACTCAATTGAGCATGCTTTTTACTTACTGAGGTCAAAAACGAAGACAGAAAGACCCACAAACAGGCATCAGCTGAAAACAGCTGCAGTAATGGCCTGCCAAAGTATCTCAAGGGAGGAAACTCAGCATTCACTGTTAATTGGTTCCAAACCTCAGATGATACTCATCATGAAGGATTAACATCGAAGTATTAAAAAATGTCATTGTATTTATAATCACTTGCTTGTCCAATTACTTTTGAGCCAGTGAAAATTGAAGGAATATGTAAAAAAAGTCTAGAATTTCTGAATCGTTAATGCGCTGTTTTTTTTTTAAAGCTCTTGAATTAAGGACGAACATTTACACTTCAATCGCATCGTTAAATCCTCTGTGGTGAGGTTCAGCAGCGAGATCACAAATATTGTGCCACTGTTGAAATATTTATGTTGTTTTTTCCTTTAGTGTGACTGATATATACACTACATTGCCAAAAGTATTCGCTCATCTGCCTTCACACGCTTATGAACGAAAGTGACATCCCATTCTTAATCCATTGGGTTTAATATGACGTCGGCCCTCCCTTTGCAGCTATAACAGCTTCAACTCTTCTGGGCAAGCTTTCCACAAGGTTTAGGAGTGTTTATGGGAATTTTTGACCATTCTTCCAGAAGCGTGTGAGGTCAGACATTGATGTTGGACAAGAAGGCCTGGCTCGCAGTCTCTGCTCTAATTCATCCCAAAGGTGTTCTATCAGGTTGAGGCCAGTCAAGTTCTTCCACACCAAACTTGCTCATCCATGTCTTTATGGACCTTGATTTGTGCACTGGTGCGCAGTCATGTTGGAACAGGAAGGGGTCATTCCCAAACTGTTCCCACAAAGTTGGGAGCATACAATTGTCCAAAATCTCTTGGTATGCTGAAGCATTCAGTTCCTTTCACTGGAACTAAGGGGGTTGGTCTATTCTGACCACCAGAGGTCACCAAAGACTCCTTGTTGTTGCTATGTTGACCCCGCCCTCTCGTTACCTAGACCACCTGTACCATATTGTTCTGTGCCTTGTTAACTGTGTATTTAAGTCCTGTCTTCTGCCTGTGTCCTTGTGGTTCCCTAATGTCGCTCTAGTCTCAAGCGTTACTGTTCTCTCTGCTTTCTTTGAATTGTCTGCCCAGCTTGACCCTGTTTGTTTAACGGTGAACTCTTTTGGATTATCCCTAAAGCATATTCTCTGATTGTTTTTTCCTGCACCTTGTGTTTTGTCTGGATTTTTGTATTATTATTAATTTTTTTTTTAAATAATAAACCCATCCATTTTGCTTAAGTTGCTCTGCATTTGAGTCTTCTTCCACCTCTCATAGCTCTGTAGTAAAAGCCTTGCTCACCACCCTAGGTGACCTGGGTTCAAAGCCCAAGTCTGAGAGGGCCAAGCCCAGCTCCTGAAAAACATCCCCACACCATAATCCCCTCCACCAAACTTTACACTTGGCACAATGCAGTCAGACAAGTACCATTCTTCTGGCCACTGCCAAACCCAGACTCATCCATCAGATTACCAGATGGGGAAGTGTGATTCGTCACTCCAGAGAATGCGTCTCCACTGCTCTAGAGTCCAGTAATGGTGTGCTTTACACCACTGCATCTGACACTTTGCATTGCACTTGGTGATGTATGGCTTGGATGCAGCTGCTCGGCCATGGAAACCCATTCCATGGAGCTCTCTACTCACTGTTCTTGAGCTAATCTGAAGGCAACATGACGTTTGGAGGTCTGCAGTGGTTGACTCTGCTGAAAGTTGGTGACCTCTGAGTACTATGCGCCTAAGCATCCGCTGACCCCGCTGTGTCATTTTATGTGGCCTTCCACTTCATGGCTGAGTTGCTGTCGTTCCCAATCGCTTCCATTTTTTTATAATACCACTGACAGTTATGAATATTTAGTAGCGAGGAAATTTTATGACTGGATAATATCATGCACTCATAATATCATGCATCGGTTCTATAATCATGGGAGGCACAGTGGTGTAGTGGTTAGCACGTCCGCCTCACAGCAAGAAGGTCCTGGGTTCGAGTCCTCGGCTTAGGTGTTTCTCTGTGCAATACATGTTCTTCTCGTGCACGCATGGGTTTCCTCCAGGTACTCCAGTTTCCTCCCTCAGTCCAAAGACATGCTTCTTCTCAGTCTGATGGTGTAATCATTGCAGCGGTGGCCCTCACAAGCTCTCGCTAATGACCTCCAGTTCTTAATGTCATCATCCCAGGACATTGCTGGTCTTCCTCGCTTTTGTCTTCCTTCCACTGAACCTTGGAGGATGTCCTCCCCTAACTCAACACATGTTCAAAAAATGTCATCTTTCTGACTGCAATCTGCTTCCTGCACATCAAACCATTTCCTCGCATCTTTTAAAGACATGCACATTAGGCTGTTCCAAATTACCCCTGGGTGTTAATGGTTGTGGGTGTGTGTATGTTGGCCCTGTGATGATCTGGCGGGCTGTACAGGGGGTACCCCACGTTCGCCCAGTGATGGCTGAGATGGGCTCCAGCCTTGCCACAACCCTAATTAGGATAAAGCGATTCAGCAGAAGAGATGAGTGCGTTCTATAATTATGAAATTAACTGCTTTGTACACAAAGGAAATGAGAAATAATCATATGAAAATCTCTTTTATTCCAGTGCTGTTCGACAGAAAACACAAATAAATCAATGATACAAGAGAATAAAAAGCTTCCCTATATGTGTTAAAATAGGAGTAAATAAAATATATCTAACAAGGATTAAGACACTTCCCTATGTAAATGATGGTAAAGTAAAAAGAAGAATATACACTGCTTTAACGAGGCAGCACAAACAGAACTTTTTTTTTTTTTTTTTTTTTTTTTTTTTTTTTTTTTAATTGAGTGATACTGTTATTTTCCCTGGTACACAGTAAACACCACATAGGATTCTCTTTTAAATTGGGTGAAATAAACCACTGTGTTATATAAATGTGCTTTTATAGTTACCTCGTTCCAAACATGAAGACACTCAGCATGTTAAAAAAATTTGTATTTTTTCCCCCCACAACACAATGTTAACAGGAACAGATGTTACTGCATACCATACAGAGTATTGTATATTCATCTAGCGTTCTACATAAATTGTGATATCTGCAGTTTACATACTTAACCTTGATCTTCATCAAGCGGCAACTTCTAACAAATAAGGCTAGACAGATATACTAGGAACTGTCACGGTTTAACAGCTACAAAGACCAATATGGTCAAATGATGTGTTGTATTGATGGAACACGAGAACACATTTGGCTTTTGTATAAAGGAATTCAGTTGAACTTCTATTGACTGTAAAACCAATTGATCATTAATTAAAATCCATGCAATTACACATGTCAACTTGGGCTTGTGCAGCTAAAATGTCAATTTGTAAGCATTTATGATTAAGCCCTTTTAATTTCAAAACTACAGCCCAAACAGCTAAATAAAGTAAATAAAGAACCAAAAATGAGGCCCAAATAGAAGGAGGGTTAGATGAGTGGCGCTGATCTGTCGTTTGTAACCGTGGGCCGCAGCCTGACCGTGGCAAAGGGATTCCCACCTCTGAAAAGGAACAGGGAATATTAGTCTCACAGAGAATGAAACTAAACGAAATTTAGGAGCAGCCACATTCTTAGTTTGTTACTCACTCAAGGAAAGAAGGCTTTGATGTGCCATTTGACAACGACACCTGTTAAATAAAAACATTTAAAGTATTAGTTCTACTGGCAATTTTTCAGTTGTGATCCCTGGCACAGTACAGCCAAAGCAAAGCTGCCCTGTCAGACTGGTTAGATTGGAATATCAGCACATTGTTCTCTCAGTGCTGTACCATAGAGAACGACTGACACCAGGACACCCAACAATATTCCAGGATCAATAAAAGTAAAATAAAAATGGGACAAGTAACAAAAGCATGTATTATAAAATAAAAAGAACTGATATGTAAATTGTACATTTTTCTGTTGACATGTTTTGTGAGTCAGATAACTAAAACATGATTGATTTCCCATGATTGAGATTCACTGCTAATGGAAACTGATGTAATGTTGTTTCTAGGTAAAGACAATGCAGGTAAAAGTGTCAACATCACAGAGAAGATCATGTGTCTTTCATCATCAGTTGTATTGCTGTGAAGTCAAAATCAGTGCAGGTCAGCTCACGTCTAGGCCGTGCTTCAGAGAACATTGCATCCATTAGGGGGCAGACTAATGCCACGTTTACAGATTCCAGTCCTACCAGTTACTCAATAATTCACAGTCCCAGCCAACTGGCAACATCAAGTAGACTTTCTTGCACCTTGCAGTTCCAGCTTTATCCCATTTGTCCCACTGCCAGTGAGTCCAGTTCAACAACCGATTTCTTGTACAGTACAGAGACACTCAGGAGAGCACAACCAGAGATACCTGGTGGAGTGAGTACTGAAGATGTTGACATGCTGGATTCTAACATAAACATGTTGTACTTCCTCCTCCCTTGTGTGTGTGTGTGTGTGTGTGTGTGTGTGTGTGTGTGTGTGTGCACAAAACCAGGTAGGGAGCATTTTTCACATGGCAATTTTTTTTTTTTGGCAATGACAGCAGTGATTCCGGCAAACCTTCACTTGTTCCCCTAAAGCAAAAGTCATGCAAAGGCATGGCTTTGTTAATCTGACTTTCCCCTATTCTTTGGATTTTTTTTGTTTTTTGTTTAGTCTGTAATCCTGTAATCTAACATGCAGGGAGTGCCTGCAGGCCGACTACTTTAGGAGTTCACATCAGGTTTCAGGTTCATCCCCAGTGGAAACCTGACCTGCTGGAGAAGGACTGTTCCCTCCAGTGTTTTTGTTTAATTTGCAGCCCCAAGAGCTCACTGTGCATTAAGAGCTGAAACAGCCTCAGCTTTATAGGCATTCCCTGCCTGTTTTCTAAATCAGACAGACTTAATAGAGAAAAGATGGACTGGAGTGTAGGTGTGGGTTATACCGTGCTTTGCTGTGAGGGGGTGGAGGCCTTCCTGGATGAGTCACTGTAGTTATGGGCAGGCAGAAGCACAGGCCGCTCTTCCTCCTCCTCTTCCTCTTCAGACTGCTTGGAGAGATCTGCCACGTTCATGCTGTCCAAAGGGGATGCACACATACAGCAGGTTGTGTAAGAAGTACATGTTCCGTGTTAAATATTTAAAAAACAGTATTGCTATAATTGTTTATTTTGAAAAACTGTCTTTAAAATGCTACTCAGTGAAAAGACTCACAGATTTGTGATCATAGCATCGCTGTAAGGTCGGCAATATGACGATGGAAACCAGCCTCTCCTGCAAAAAACAAACGTATCTCAAAAAAAAAAAAAAGACTTGACATTTATATCTGCATGCTTTTCATAAATCATGTTTTATAAATACAATTTCTGGCTACACAAAAAGAAAGATGCAATCTTCCTATTATTATCATCAAGAACAAGCAAGCGAGTCACTGTAGAGGTGTGTTTCTGCCACTGGTGGGAGACCATGCATTAAGCCTTGGTTGCTTAGAAACTGTCTTATATGGAAAAAGTCAATCGTAACTTTGAACTGGAGCGCTTTAAACCTGCGTCAGTAATAGCAAGACACAAAGACATTTCATTTCTCAAAATGGTAATGACAACATAATGGCTTCTGGGGGAAAAGTGTGGCAGATGTCTGTGGGTCAAATCATGACAAAGGGCAACTTTGCACAGACATGTGGAAGCCACACCACTCGTTTCGACTAGTTACTTTTTCAAAAAAAAAAAAAAGATAAAAAGAAGAAGTAATTACCCCGAGGGAGTAATGGCTTCAAAACATCTTGACATCTTCGGTTCATAACCCTTACAATTGTTTCCTAATATATTCCTGTTACGACTTTAATGAAGCAAAAACACACTCAGTATGCTCAGTACACAATATGGTATATTGATCATCTTTTTTTTGGGGGGGGGGGCGATTTATCCCCATTTTTCTCCCTAATTTTAGTCGTATCCAATTCCCACCCATCATGTATTGCCTTCCCTATCACACGACCACCACCAACCAGGGAGGGGCGTTAACATGCAAATGCCCCCTCCGTGACATGCAATGCCCGCCACCCGCCTCTTTTCGAACTGCTGCGCATGCGTATTTTGGGGCCGGTCTAACACACTCGGAGGGAAAGCGCTATCCGTTCCCTCATACGAATGAGTTTACAGACGCCCATGATTGGCTGGTGATCGCTGTGAGTGACAGGGAAGTGAGCGTATGCCATCCCTCCCTCCCGTGAGAGCTCGGCCAATTAGCACCCATGGACTCCCGGTCACAAATGGCTGTGGCAGGTATATTGATCATCTTTGACTTTAAACTGATTTTCCATCATCATCATTATTATTATTATGATTAATTAATTGATTGATTAATTAATCGATCGATTAATTAGTTGGTTGGTTGTTTGTTTTTTAAGTTTGCGGTTGGCCTTAGATACATGACGTATGTGATTACCTTCTCAGTTCGTCCAGGAAGTGAAGAGAATTATTCACTCACATTTAGCTTGCCCTGTTGTAATGTTTTACAAACCACCCAGTGGTAGCTGCTATAGTTGTGGCTGTAGTTTCCAAATTCCTGAAGGAGTTTTCTGTATCTGTTTTAAATTCTATTTATGAATACAATCTACAGAGCCTGTATTCTGTAAATTTTTTAGTTAAAAACTTTAATTTAGTGTCAAACAGAAACTTGAAGGAAATGAAGCCATAAACCTTTTCCATGTTGCTATTCAATCTTTTAAATTCGCACCACCCATGATTCATAAAATGATTGATTTTGATGATTGATGAACATGATTCATGTTCATTTAATAGAGCCTGAAGCTCAAATTTCGGTGCTTTCTAAGTGTGACCAAGTAAATATCTCACATCAGCAGTTGTTCTAGAATCCGAATACCAATGAATAAACTCAAATAAAGCTTATTGGGCTAAAAAACAAGCTTCACATGCTAGAGAATCTGTTATATAATCTGTCTGCTTTAGGATTAGCATTTACTGGTGCTGGATATCATACATCAGTGAGCTTTAATGTTAAGGTTATGTTTAATGTGTCATAGCCCTGTCTTCAAACACATGCAGGATGATAAGATGAGAGATACGTCATCTTATCTTCTGTCTTTTATGAAATTGTTTGTATCGTGTTGTACTGTGTATCTATGGCTGATACCTTTAAACATTATCTGCACTCAGTATAATGAAGACGTTTAGCTACTTTAACAAGATGGCAAGACATAGTCATGTGATAAGTCAAGGCATCAGAACATTAATTTTGTCTTTTGTAACTTTGACATGCCAAACATACGTTAACATTAAGTCCTGTACTTCAGGAATGTAAAATTGTCGATGAGAAATGTACAACCAGTCTGGCCACTACTCGTTTTTTTTTTTTTGCTGCAGATGATCTTGCATAATACATCGACCAGTCTCAAACACTTGTTACATGCCAGCTGACTGAATATACAGTGCACCCAATGGAAAACTCACTACGTACTGATAGAAACACAGTAAGTGACTGCTTTAGTTAAACTTACTCTCCATTTTTCTCCAGTTCCCCATACAACCAACCGTCCCTCTCTTCCTGAATCAGCAGAGTGACGATTTCTCCATCGTCAAAGCTGAGCAGCGACTCGTTGTTACCAGCTGTGTGTGGGAAAATTGTCTGCACTCGAGGCTTCTTTAACAAGTTTATATCACCGGATAAAGATGTGGATCGGGACATCCCACTGCCATCAAAACTTTCTTGGTCTGTTGATGTCCGATTACAAGACATGCATCAGTTCATTCTCATTCAAATCCCAATAACATAATTAAGTTTAACGAACCTGAATGACAATGCTGTTGTAAAACACATCAGAGAAACTCATCAGAAAAATATACACTCTTAAGTGTTGAGGGATTATAGGAGGGGTGTCTGCATCTTACCTGAGTAAGCTTCTGAGGACACAGAGCTTTCTGGAATCTCCTGTGAGAACATATTTACCAATGGACTGGTCTGAGCCTTCAGTGACGGCGCTGGTGGGGGAACCATGGAGTTCTGAAAGTAAGAAAACAAATAGAAGAAAAAGCAGTGATAAAGCTGAAGAACCTATGCTAACATACATCACATATAAATATACATCATATCAGTATATACTATACTGGAATGGCTCAGTCTGACTGGTTCACTTTCACACGTTAAATTCCATTATTATTCACTTGTTTACCTGTTTCTGATTTTTGTATGATTGCCATTCACCACTGTTCCTCATAGATATCATATAAGATAAATTGGCTATGCACTGCAGCAAATGGCTCTGTCTATCTGCCATCTTGGTTCATTCATTCATTCATTCATTCATTTTATGAAACGCTTAATCCTAATTAGGGTCTCGAGGAGGCTGGCGCCCATCTCAGCCGACTCTGGGCGAGGACAGAGTACACCCTGGACAGCTCGCCAGGCCATCGCAAGCGGCTATGCAGCCTACTCCTGACGAAAACCAGCAATGGTTCTTTTACATGCCTCTCACCATAGACAGTGTGAGACATGGCCACCCTGTGATAACCCAGTTAGCTGCACTGGGGGGACAGCAGTGAGAACCCGTTGATAGTGAGGCTTGAACCCACAGCACTCTACCACCAGGCCACCACTGCCCGCCATCTTGGTTAGTTAGTATAATTTAAACTGTCAAAACTTCATTGTATTTTCTCACTATTTAGGCTGTTGGACACCAAGATGGCGGCTCAAAGTTCCTCCACCTAGCACTGCTGTCAGTAGGGTGTAGCCTATCTATCTTATTTGATATCTTCCTGTTCCTATTCTTCCCATCCTACCAGAGAAAATGGCTACCAGTTCTCAAGATTAGAAGCATGCTCCTCACACCAAGCTGATAAAGTCGCGTTTGGTGGGAAAAATGTCTAATTCTTAAAATAAAAACACGCCCTTACTGTCATATACTTTTAATTCTATATTTTGATCCATATTTTGTTGTAATTTGTCTAGAATGAATCAAAAATGGAATAAGCAGGGAATAGGATGCTGTGCTGACTCACATCGGCTACAATGCACTTTCCTTTGGACTTTTAAAATATTTGAAATGAATATAATATATCATATTAATAGAATAAAATTATAGAATTCTGCTTTTGTATGATATGGAGAATTATTTAGATCTTGGAGCATGTTTTTCTCCATTTCATACTTTGCCTCATTCAGTAATTGCTTATGATCCTGAGTGGATAGTGCTTGAATCAAAACGGCAGAAAACACTCATAGTTTGCAATGGTACCTGATTCGGGAATCCTAAAAATTCAACAAAATGCCATCCGAAAAATACTTCTGTCATATACTAATACCTAAAAAATGCAGTGCTGAGTGACTTACAAAATCTTTAGAAGTTTTAGGCCAAAGCCTGAACATATCAAGGTAAATATTGTGCACATGACATGGTATGAGGAGGATTGTTAGAATGAAACAGTCTTTAAAAATAATTGTAACAATTATTATGTCATAAGAATTTCCCCACAAGGAAATAAACTTTATTAAATCAAGCTTTAAAACCTGAAAGATTTACCTCACTCCATACAGTTAGGATAACTATTTGAATTTTTACAACAAAAACACTTCTTTATGAGGGAATGTTGCTGAAAATCCTGCTTATTCATTCTCTCGTGCGACCTTGGTGCACAGACTCACCCTATGCTCCATGAGCGGTGAAGATTTGGGTGTATCAGTCTGCATGCTTTCGATCATGGATATTATAGTGTCTGGCATCTGAAGGACATCACTGCACTTGTTTTGCCAGCTGGCTAACTTAAGTGAGAGTATCTCCTTCGCCTGAAAATCAGCAGAGATAATAAAGGAACAGACACTGGACACAGAGACAGGATTTACTGGGACTGGGTGTATGACACAGCTACTTCTCCACAACTTACCATTCATAATGCTGGAAACATTTTGTCTAGCTTGCCTGAATAAGGTACTTTTGTGAGAAACAAATTTTGCAGATAAACAAGAACACGACACAAATGACAAGACAAACTGGAGCCTTTTGTGATATATTAATTTTAAACACATTGGCTCAGTTTTTTTTTTTAACCACTGGCACTGTAAAGTCTATTCCACTAGCATAATCTTGCATTATAGACACAGAGCTAAAATCATTTTCACTGAAAAACAACAGTTATTTTGAGAGAGAGAGAGAGAGAGAGAGAGAGAGAGAGAGAGAGAGAGAGAGAGAGAGAGAGAGAGAGAGAGAGAGAGAGAGTAAAAGCTGGTTGAAAGCAGAATTCATTAATGTTGAATAAATCTGATAAAAAGTCAATGTGAGTTTACCCTGCATGCAATATAATGGATATTTCACTTACTTTGTCATGAAACTCTGCCATTTGATAGGAGAAGGTACAGTGTTTGTCCACCAGGAAGCAGAAACGCCTCTTCTCCTCCAGCAGGGCCTCCCTGCAGCCATCTGCTATGAACTTTTGCATGTCAGTCTGCCTTGAAGAAATCGTCTCCAGGTACTGAAGACCAACATCAGTTCACCAAATTATTAAAAGGCACTGCAAACCTTTTGTCAGACATGCACTGTTAAGACTTTTTCATGCTGGATGAGACACAAAATTTGTGTATGAACTTCGTACACTGAGCTTGCACACCGAGTCCATTGTGAATTTATTTATATCTTTTTTCCGTGCTCGTTTTCGCTGTGATTGTCACTAGAGTTCTGAGTGAATGATGGGGACGTCTAGTACCGGTAGTAATGAAATCAATAAAAGATATTATAGCTGAACAGAATGTGAAACCATCTGAGCAGTGTTTTAGGGGAGTGTTTGGTGATTATTCATTATTACCTCCACCCAATACTGAGTTTTGGCGGAGGTATTCTGATCACTGGCGTTTGTTTGTTTGTTTGTTTGTAGGCTACACCCATGCCAAACTTGGTGGGAACACTACCCTACTTAAGTCTCAGAGATGATTTGATTTTGGAATGCCAAGATCAAAGGTGAAGGTCACAACAGGGTCACAAAGTAAGATTGCTTATAACTTAAAAATGAGTGAGAATAGACATGCTGTTAGTATTGAACACTAATAGGACTAATATATGGACTTTCGAATGAGACTAATATGTCTGACACTGAATGATCTTGAAAGGTCAAACCCCAGTCATTGTAAATCCTTCCAACAAAAGAGTTTTTTCCCACTAATTTGGCTGCATCCACATAATGTAGAACATATCGTAAGACCAGTACATAAGTAAAACCAGTTCCCATATCTGACCTATTTTCTACATTATCCATGATTGGCACAGATGTATTGTGCACTGTACGAGTGTCCCTCTACTTCATTATTGTTTTACTGCTATTCCTTCATTTATTATTATAGTTGTGTATAGACTTTTTATACCAGAACTGAACTGAACTGAAAGCAGTGTGTGTGTGGTGTTGTGTTCACTGATGAAAGAAAAGAGCTCAGCTCCTGGACACCAGTGAAATGCAGAGATTCATTCAAGTTACATCCATGGCCATTTTGATGGCTTTTTCTGCTTGTCATTGAGTTGTATGACTTCAAATTCAGTGAAAACTTTATTTAATTGGTCATATAATAATTTTCTCATGTGAAATTTCACAAAAAAGAGTAGGCTGCATTGCTGTCAGCGTGTTTCCGCTATGCGATGGCCTGGTGAGCTGTCCAGGGTGTACTCTGCCCTTGCCCAGAGTCGGCTGAGATGGGCGCCAGCCTGCCTGCAACCCTAATTAGGATTAAGCGGTTCAGAAAATGAATGAATGAATGAATGAATGAAATTTCGAAAAAATAAGGAGCATCTGAATATATTTTTATCACACCAAATGTTGAGCTTCCTTCGCAGGGTGGCAGGGCTCTCCCTCAGAGATAGGGTGACACGCCTGGTCATCCAGGAAGAGCTTGGAGTAGAACCGCTGCTCCTTCGCGTAGAGAGGAGCCAGTTGAGCCATCTAATTAGAATGCCTCCCGGACACCTCCCTGGTGTGGTGTTTTGGGCATGTCCAACCAGGAAGAGACCCCGGGGTCGACCCAGAAAATGCTGGAGGGACTATGTCTCTTGGCTGGTCTGGGAACGCCTTGGCATCCCCCTGGAAGAGCTGGAGGAAGTGGCTGGGGAGAGGGACGTCTGGACCTCGCTGCTTAGGTGGCTGCCCCCGCAACCCAACCCCCGATCAAGCAGAAGAAGATGAAGATGAAGACAAATGTTGTTCTGGTGTTTAAATCTGCAGGATTTTATGTGAATATTTTGCACTTGATGTGAATGGTGCGGCAGGGTGGTATCTATATAATAAAGCAGTACAAGAATGATAATGTCTCTGTCTGTCTTGGCAGACAATAGATGTGCCTGTTTGGGGTCTCGGTTAGTTATAGAGGAGCACTGGCTGTGGAGGTACAGGTCAATCCTTGCCTGACCAACCCTGGCACAGCTGTGGCATATGAAGGCTGATAATCTATGTATAATGGTGCCATTAACTGTTTAACAAGTCGCATTTCTCACCCCCAGTACCCACGTAATCATTATTCAGTAATGATATCTGTAGACACAAGACATCCACCACCCACTATGACTAACAACAAACACGCGAAGCTAAGCGGCAAAAGAGAAGCAGATCTCCACTGTTCTCAGGATTCCCTTTTCTATTCTCTTGCTGTGGCTGAGTTGTCATAGTGACCATGCAAGTGGGTTCTCCTGGATGTTGATTTCAGCTTCTTCACATCCTTTTACCTTATCTCTACATGAGGAGCACAGACAATATTGACCTCTGCTGCCTCTTTATAATGAATGATCAGCCAAAACTTGTGATAGTGTGCAAAATGTTAACGAGGTGTGGGTTGGTTATGGAAAAAACTCCTAATAATCTATCATTCAAACTCAAAATAAACTTTTTCTGCCTTGTAGAACAGATTCCCCAGAGGGCTGAAATGTTCAGATACAGTAAACCAACAAATTTCTTTACTAAAAATAGAAAGACTTTTTGCACTTCTTACACTAAAAGTAGAAGCACTCTCTACAATAGCCAAATCAGCCCTTATTAACATAATTTCTGTGGCCTAAGGGCAGTCGGTACTCCTTCAGAGAACAAAACCACCCATTCCACAGACTTCCTGATGTAACACTGCAAATCAAGCTACATGGTACATAGGTTTTTTAAAACATAAATGTTTTTGATGGATGCACCATCATGCAGATCTGAATACAATGTAAAACTAATTACAGCATTCAATGAACACACTGAATTCAACACAATCCCATTTACTGGGTTATACAACACAATGACAAGCCTTATACTATGAGTGGAGTACATATTATGCATTAGTGTATACTACATGGGAACTGCGCAATCTGATGGGTCGGCTATCTCAGAATTAAAATAAAGAAAAAAACATCATCTCTAGTAGGTATTGGTTGAATCAAAATGACAGACATTCAGTTTGTCACAGTCATTTGGAGCAGGCGGCATCATTATCACGCTTTAAAATGAATAAATAAACCATAGAAATCTTGTTTCAGTTTGTTTCTCTTCTGTTTCCCCATAGTACATACTAAACACTTTACGGAATATGTGTAGTAGTATGTCCTAAATTCTGAGTGACGTCCATAGACATATACACAAGAGCGGACAAAACCCTCACATGACGTGCCTTTACGTGGCCACCATAATACGAAGAACTAAAAACCGCCATTCCAATAAGATGGGTGTTGAATGTTGTGTCTCAACTTGCTCCAACAAGCGAAATAATGTTTCACTTGTAAGAACTGTATCTACAGAATAATTGCATGCTTTATTATTTACTCTCTTTTCCTGAGGAAAATAAAAATAAAAAATCTAAAGTCCAAAATTGTCCATTTATTCATTTAAAAGTCCATTTGTTTAATTTTATTGTATCATGGTAAGATGGCGGCAACTTCTGCATTTTCTGAATACACGCGATATACCACAGAGCACCGGTCTTGTGTTTATGTCTATGGTGACGCCATTAGCTCCACAGTGCTTAGGAAGGCTCAAAGCACAGATCTCGCCTGACGTGCCTCTGTCATAGTTAAAATATGTAAAAATTAACTATAAAAATGTATTTTAGTTTACTTTTATGTTTCAACATAGTAATATAATTAAACTGTTAAAAATAGTTAGAGACGTCAATGCATCGGCCTGCACTGCACTCGGAGTTCACCTGCGTCCATCATGATAATCCACAAACATCTAATTTTAGTGTACTTTTTTGCTCATGTTCAGGGGTAATATATACTAAAATAATTATGCACCTCAGGCTCAGTGGATGTCGCTGAATTTAATATGCCCCTCAACAACCAATCTCAGGAAATATTCAGCAGCAGCCACCGAGCCTGTGGTGAGTAAGTGTTAATTACCTTATAATTGTAATGACTGTAGTAATAAGTAATATGGAGAAAATAATTAAAATAAATCTCCCCTGTGTTTCCCAACTATGGTCTGGAGCGAAAGCAAGAAAGTTTAACACAGGTTTTTTTCCCCCCACTGCCTTCCATCATCTGATTTCCAAGTTTATTTGTTTCAGCTGTTTTTTTTTTTTTTTTTTTTTTTTTTTATAATTATCCATTTAAAGAGTTGATGTTCTGTGCTCTCATCAATGCTCTGTGTTGTTTTGCTCGGTGAAAGATTATCTACCTACCTGACTTAGATTGTGTGTTTTTTATTCTGGGGGTGTATGAGCCTATTTTGGGGGTCTCAGTTTCATCATTATTAATAAATCTGTTTTTTGTTTTTTTTAATTGGTGACCCGGCAGCCTTATTGGGTTTCCTGTGGGGGCATGGACACAAGACAACCATTCAAGTCATGTTTCATGCCTATGGGGCTCCGCTCAGGAGCTCTGCTAATAAATATCCAGTCATAGTTGGAACATAACTTCATATGTAAAAACACAATGTTACGATCAAATTGGCAAAATATTTTTAAAACCACGTAAACAATATTAAATAGAATAAGTCTGGGAAATAAAAAAGCAGCACCATCATTAAGTTATCAGGGTGCATAATTACTACAAATAGCTACAGGAGAAAAGGTGTAGATTTGAAAATGACGTTTCAAAAAGCATCGAAAATTACTTCATTATGTATAAGCTAGTTGTATTATAAATGGAAAGAGGCTGGCCAGCATAGAGAAGAAGAAAAAAAAAACTGTTCTGATTAAAAACCAAACATAGAAAAAGGTATGAAAAATGCTGACCTCATTTTCCTTGGTGTTGTATTTGCTGGAATGCTTCCCCTGGCTTTTTCGGCGCAATTTCTTCAGATCTGAGTGTGTTTTTTCCAGCGATTCATGCCTCATTTTGTGTTCTGACTGGTATCTTTTAAATGTGGCCTGAGATAAAAAAATAAAAATAAATAAATAAATAAAACATCAGTAGGGGTGGTAATTGTGGTATGTTCTTGAGGCACAGTATTTGTATCCAGTGAATGACATATCTTGAAAAAGGAGTGCTCTTGTTATCATTTGCCTCAATAAAAAATGACCACGTATACTGTTATCTCACTTCACTTCACCAGGTCTAATTTTAGGACTCGTGTTAAAATTCGATAATGTCTTAGGTATATGGTATTATACACACACACACACACACTAATCAGCCATAACATTAACACATTTACATTTAAGGCATTTTGGCAGACGCCATTTTCTAGAGCCACCTACATTATTAACTCTTTGACATTATTACACCACCTTTGGTAGATACTTTCCACTGCACAACAGGAACTACGGCTGGGCGATATGGCCTAAAATAAAATCTCTTCAATTTACATTTCTGATTTTTTTAAAGCAAGGAAATTCATCGTTCATTTTCTGAACCGCTTAATCCTAATTAGGGTCGCAGGGAGGCTGGCGCCCATCTCAGCCGACTCTGGGCGAGGGCAGAGTACATCATGGACAGCTCGCCAGGCCATCACAGGGCAGAAACATGCTGACGGCAACCCAATGTCTTACAGACAGTAAGAGACATGGCTGGCCTTTGATAACCCAGTTAGCTGCACTGAGGGGACAGCAGTGACAACCCGGTGATAGTGGGGCTTGAACCCCCAACCTTCAGATCAGTAAGCCAGCACCCTACCACCGGGCCACCACTGTCCCAGCAAGGAAATTGTTCAAATAATTTTAACAGTATCAGTACAGAAAGGAAGCAAACGCATTTCTTACTTGGTTTTGAACTGAAATGTACATTTTGCAGAGTTAGTTCCGGTACTTTGCTGCACGTGTCTATGATCCTGAGATAAGTTTACTGTGCCTTTATCTGCATCAAATTTTAGATAAACTTTACAGCGGAGAGTGGTTTGTGTAGTCAAACCATGCATAAGTGAACCATTTCTAAACTACAGAGGATACACTGCCAGTTTTAGAGATGAGATCCTAATTTGATGATGCGTGTCCTGCCTTCTAATGTGTATCTGTGCTGGTGTTCGATGGCCGGAGACAAGCTTTATTCTATTGGAGTAGCAGAATTTACAGAGCCACTTAAGTAAAAAAATATTTTAAGATTTAAAGTAAATCGTGATTTTTAATTCTACACATCGTCTTTAACCAAAAACACAAATGAATCAATAAAATTGATTTATGGCCCAGCTCTACCCGCAACACTCCACAAGTGTTTTAGACATACATAAACCCAACCTGGCCCTTTTCGACGTCCATTATGTAAATTATGTAAAAATGACTAAAACTTCCATTTGGTCATCTTTAGGAAGAGCTATGGTAGGTCTCTCAGAAACTCCTACCCTGGCTATAATTCCAACCTACAGGTAATTGAGTATAGCTAATTCACCTACTGGCATATTTTTGAGCAATTAAAGGAAACCAGAGCACCCTTATACAACAAACCTGCAGAGATAAGAGATAAGAGGAGAGCATGAGCACCTCTACCCAAACAGTACCCCAATCTCTCCATCAGACCTAGGAGCTGTGAGGCGGCAACACCAGCAGCTGTTACACAGTGCTGCTCAGCAACAGGACAAAATGACAAAAACATTTCAGCAGTCTAATTACAGTTTCAGTGAGAAATATACTTACAGTCATGTATTTGACATCCATATCTGTTTTCTTCTCCAGTTCCCCAATTAGCTCCCTGTGGAACCTTTTAAACTGATAACAGTAAAAGTAACCATCATGAGAAACAGGTAAACAGTTATAACACTAATGTAATTGTGTTGTATACCACACACTTATATAAATTGAATGAGAAGCATATCTTATCTGTAGTTAAATATTCACAATGCTCTGAGAATGTGTGGAGCCAAGATAAACTGATAAAGAGGCTTTGGCAAAGAAACACAGTAAGTTATGAATATGGAAAATTTGATAACACACACATGACACTGCAATTTATAAAAAAAAAAAAAATAGATGATTGTACACTGTGCAGAGCATACTGTATCATGAGCTTCTGGGGAAAAAATCAATTATCTCTGTGACAAAAACAGGTTTTATAATGACTAGAGGGTTGTGAAAAATAAGAGCATAAAATCCAAGAAAAATAAATCTGAGAGGAATAAAAACATCGCCTTTCACTGGAGTCACTCAATTTACTGCTCACTCAATACTTTCTTTATTGATGGTCAGACACTGGTGAAGGGAGAAAAAGAGAGAAGGCTGTCTCTGAAGTGAATATGTGCTATTTTAAGTGAAATGTGATTTTGCAATGTCGTGAACTGAGTCGTGTGTAGTCTGTGAACTGAGGTCTGGGTGGCACAGCAGGCACCATATTCAGAAGCACAGCTGGAGAGTAAAATACATAGAAAGAAGGCAAAGGAAACAAGAAGCAGCTCTGTATTGTCAATTGTGAGTTCTTACAGTCTCCTCCAACTCCATCTGAGCCCTCTTGTGCATTTCAGAGATCTCCATCAGGACCACCCCTGCAGACACAAATGTCAGCTTAGTACTGCTGATTAAACTGTTTGTAGTTAAAAACATCCATGCAGATATTCGCTGTCACTTTTCAAGTAACATATACATTCTCATCAGCGGATGTTTTCTCCACAACATCATATTACATACACTACCAAAACACTTATAAGGAAACAAATATCATGTTGTTTTTTTTTCAAACCTGCTTTAAACATCTTTAAAGATGTAAAATCATTACTTTATGAAACTATTCCAGGTTCAGCAAGTGTTATTTTAGCTTGCTAGCACTCATCTGGCATTACTCATAAAATGTAAACCCCAAAGCAAACAAACACAGGAAAGGGGCTACAGCACAGTATGCATTAGTGGTGCTGTGCATGAACAGTGATGCACTAATAGCAGCTACAACAACATTATCACAGAAAGGTCAGCACATTAAGCTGGCAAATGCTGCCTTTGTAAATAAAAACAGGACATAGGGACTGTGTTTTTACTGTATCTCCATGAACAGAGAAAGCATGGATAGATTTAACTTTCAAAGCAGGAACATGCTGATTATTTTCTAGCATGAAAACAAAATAGGAATGAACAAATTGCAGTTCTCAGTGTAGAAGGAACTACAGGTGTATAGAAAAGGTTTAGAAAGTTGAAGTATTCATCAAAAGGAAGGACTGTTTCCATAAACCCTCCATCACCATGCCAATAAAAAAATTGATTGATTGAGATATTTCATGCAAAGCACTCAAAAAACAAAAACCCACCAGTATTCTTACAAGTGAAAATAAATTAATTTTGTTGCTTGTAATCCTACTTTAATACCACATTAATTATACCTAGCATTAATAAGAATGTTTTAGAAACACAACATGAGGCTTGAACAAGACTGGGGCCTGTGTTACACGTGTTTTGGTGACACTGGCACATGTGCATTTGTGATTTGCGCAACACAGAAGCATTTGGGATCAGCACTAGAGACCCTTGAAATGCTTCATCACGCAGGGCTAGACACAGGGTTTCATACAAACCTGAAATGTAGTGGACCAATTTGGACCACCAGCCCTGGAGTTTTGTGAACATGGATTGGCAACAATCTACAGTCTCTAGTGGAGCAAAGCAAGCTGACAATATACAGATCAGGGTCTATGCTGCGTTCAAATGAAAGTTGTGAATATGGGAACTTCTCAACTTTTTAGCAAAGGCACGGGTTACTAAGTCGAGAGCATCACTGTCATAAATATCACTGGTTTTCACGACTTGTGAAAATCGAGTTTATCGTGCCGACCCGAGTTCACAAGTTGTGATCACAGGAAACACTGCCATTTGAATGTTTTTAACAACTTGAGAAATAGGAATAATGATTTCACAAATTCCATACGAATGCAGCATATGTTCGGAAACGAGTACGGCTGATGTGGCTTGAACACATAAGATTCACTTGAAATGAACACATAAGATTCGCTTGAAAAAGCGCTCATTAGATTAAGTATGTACCGCATCAAATTATAAATCAGATTCTTATCTTACATGGCATACTGAAATGTATGGACTTGCACAGCATCGGATACGAGATACTGTCGGGCCACCAACTCAATGAAAATATGGTGGCCTAAAAGGGTCAAACGGGATGGAGGGGTTCAAAAATAAATGCAAGGGCCAATGAATTGTGTAGCAGTGAAGGGAGCAGACAGAGAAACCGTCACACATCAGAATCAGAATCAGAATAAAGAATACTTTATTGATCCCGGAGGAAATTGTGTGCACACAGTTTCTCCATACCAAGTAAAGCAAAGGTAAGATAAAGATAAAAGTCTGAATAAGAAAAAATTACAAATATCTATATACACTGCTCAAAAAAAATAAAGGGAACACATAAACAACACAATGTAACTCCAAGTCAATCACACTTCTGTGAAATCAAACTGTCCAC
>JBCNYH010000021.1:27432229-27444231 GCA_039654325.1 Tandanus tandanus
AATGTAAATGTAGTGCAAAATGCAAATGTATAACAGTGGATGTTGTTGCTATATGGAGGAGTTGTAGAGTTTAATGGGCACAGGTGGGAATGATTTCCTGTGTCGTTTAGTGGTACATTTAGGTGGTATCAGTCTCTCACTGAACGTGCTCCTGTAACTAATCAGCAGGTTGTGAAGCGTGTGAGAGGTATTGTTCCATATTGTCTTTATTTTGGCCAACATTCGCCTCTCCGACACTACCGTCAGAGAGTCCAGCTCCATCCCCACGAAGTTACTGGCCTTGCGGATCTCTTTGTTCAGTTTGTTTGCATCTGCAACCCTCAGCCTGCTGCTTACCCAGCATGCAACAGCATAGAGAATAGCGCTGGCCACAACAGACTCATAAAACATCCTGAGCATTGACAAACAATCAGAGCACTCAGACACACACTTAACTTTTCAGCACTCGTCAGGGTGAACACTTTGTTTAGCAGGAAAGTGGCATGACCTAAAGTTTAAAAGAGAACTCACTATGTAATCTTTATTCTATTAGAATTCTTACTATCTTTGTGTAATTAAAAAAAGATATGGAGGCACAGTGGGAGAGCGGAAAGGGATAGTGGGGAGCTGCCACCTTACCGCTCCAGGGTCTGTAGTTCAGTTACATTATGTGTGGAGTTTCACACATTTTCTGTGTGTCTGTGTGCTTTTCCTCTGGGTTCTACTTCGACTTTCCTTCCACTTTCCAAAAATGCAGGTAGGTGGACTGGTTAAATTAAACCGTTCTTGGTGTGAAAGAATGTGTGAGTCTGTGTGCATTGTGCCACCTAGGAAAATTATTTTTGTTTATAACATTATCATTTGATTATCTTTCTATAATGATTGTTATATATACCCTTCACTTTCAATAAAGTCCATGCAACAGCTATCTAACCTCAACAACTCACCCCAAACCTGATTACCCCAGTCACTTCCACCAGCCCATCTCTTACTCTACCAGTTTACTAGCTACATTAAAGTTTTCTGTATTTGGCTTTGGAAAACAGTAGTGGTCATATAGCTGATGTTACTGTTTCTCTGAACCACCTCTCAAAAAAGATGGGATACATGCCTAATAGTTCTTGTCAAAATAAGATGAAAAACATCTCTTGCTCCCTGCTGATGTGTGCTAATGTGTGTGCACACCACTGTTGTGTGCCTGATTAGCAATCTCTCTCCTGTCACTCACTGCCAGACAGATACCACAGATCTACACTGGGCTAAACAACAACAACCAAACCATTACTGCTATCAGCAATGCACAACTTCTATCCTGGAAGATGAGACTAGAGCATAGATAGGCATGCTCGAACACCCATTTAACCTGCTCGGCTGATGAGCGTGTTTACTAGAAAGAATGTCTGCCTTTCACGTCTGCAGTTGGACTACTCTAATAAATATAGTGATTTTCCAGCAAAAATAGCTGTCTCTCAAAATCCATCAAGCAAAGTCTTATTTCAAAAGAGAGGATCAATACAAATAACAAAAAGCATACCAATTTAGAGCAGCATGAAAGAAAACAATGCAAAACCTCTACAGACACAGCTCAAAGTAGAACCACCTGCTGCTGTCCATGCAAACACCATACAAATACACCATCAATGTCAGTATCTCTGCTGTCTAGGATCAGTTCCAGAAGACTATGAATTTAACAGAGAGAGATGTATATTTAACATCAATAGACATTTAATACATTATGTAATTGTACAGTTGTTGTTTTTTTCATGCTGTAGTCCAGAACAGAGATACAGGATTTGAAACCATGTGTAGGATGTCAGTGCAGATCTTTGGGTTTGTGTTTCTACCAGCGATCAAGGATTCTGGAACAAGATGATGGGATAATGTTTGATGGAGCACGCATAAATCGAGCCGTTCATGTGAACTAAGTGAGCCTTCAAATCAAATTGAGCACCTGTGACCTTGAAAATACTAGAAAGCCTAGTTGTGTGCTTGGTTGCTCAAAGAATGAAACAAAAAATACCGAGCAGTAATTTATTTGTGATTTAAAAGAGGATTGTGTTGTCTGTGCAGATAAACCGCGCATACACAACGCAAACTAAGCATGACATGCTGGCAAGTAAGCTTCTATGCAGACACATAAAAGTACATTTTTGTTGTTTTCTGATGAAAATATGCAAAAAAAGTTTGAAGTTTTGAAAAAATTTTCGATCAGCTGAGAGCTGTGTAGATTATCCATTGGCCAAATTTTCTGGCATTCCCTTACCTCTTAAGTCCAAGTAGAAAATAAGACTCAGCACCTTATGTTTGCATGAAATACAATGTGACAGGGCAGTTCTGTGATCCTTGAGAGGAACCAGGCTTACAGCAACATGTGTGGGTGAATAGGCAGAGGTACAGTATCTGTACTTCCAGTTCGACACTGTCAAATCAAAAATTTTGTCTTGTTTTTATCTTGACCCAGTTGTAACTAAAGTTAAGATGTCACTGTAGGCTCCCGCCCCTACCAAAAAAAAAAATTGTCAAAAACTACTGTATTCTGCCTGCAATATAAATCCAAAAGGGATGCAAGATATTTTGGGTCATTGGTTTGCCTCATTATTCAGACCTCATCTGATCTCACTAAACAGGACGCAACAGATATCTCTCACCGCAGGACTATTAGTGCAGGTGCAGCACCACTCAGAAGGAGTGCTTGGGTATCCAGGTGGAAGGCCCCCACTTTAATATTACATTTGGGACATGCTTTCATTCCATTCAGAGTGCTACGGGCTGATGGGTCGCACCTGAACCTCATTATCTAACCAGTACTCAGGCCTTTTCACCCTCTCTCTTTTGGGTGCAGTTAGCACTGAGTGTAGGGGAGTGAATCTCCAAAACCCAAAGAGCGACTGTGACCTTGAGCAAGTTGGAAAGTTTGATTTAAACTCTTGTCAAGAAATAAAACACTGCTAAATTTAACCTGGGTCTATTCACAGTATACACAGTATATTTTAAGTAATTCCTATATTGAACAAACCATACAGAAATAACTTATCTTCCCTTAATTCATGGCCCCTGATTTCTGGAGACAAGTTAAAATCATAAAACTGGCATTTAGGATAGCAGTTACATTCCAACACTTACTGGACTGTGTTCTCCAGGCTCACTGTGCCATGGCATGTACATCCATACATCCATACATCCATCCATCCATCCATCCATCCATCCATACATACATACTTGCAAACAAACAAACATACATACATACACATACTTGATTTTTAATTTTAAGATCATTTTTCATTTAAACTGATTCTTAGTACACTGGACATAGAAACGAAGTAAAAGGTAACATTTACTTTTTTGATCTGGATCCGCTCTGGTGTACTTCAGAGCACATGACAGTCACAGATTCACTGATTCCAGGAAAGCTGTTGCATTTACATCTCAGATATTCATTCATTCATTCATTCATTCATTTTATAAGCCACTTAATCCCAATTAGGATCACGGGGAGGCTGACGACCATCTCAGCCGATTCTGGGCGAGGGTGGGTAAACCCTGAACAGCTCACCAGGCCAATTCAGGGCCAACACACATACACACACACACACACGCACACTCTCACACTTAGGGGTGATTTGGAACACCCAAATGGCACATTAAAATTTGGAGGCTACTACCACTTTTTTTGAACATCGTATTTGTATTTCCTGTTTAAAGATTTTTGGAATCTTTTCTATTTGTAAGGATAGAGAGCCGCAAATGGCTATATGGCATATTTTTTGTTTCTGAAACTCACTCTAAGACATTAAATCCATATTATAGGATATATATTTTAACATTACAATCACCTAAAGACCATAGACTGCTTGATTAACCCCTTATTACCTACACATGGTCTATATAATCTGTATAAAGTCCAAAAAAAAGATCAAGGGTAATAACTTGGCGAAATTCCATTTAAAGTAATAAAACTCACTCAAATACATTAAATTCCATTTTATGGAAAGTATATTTCAACATCAGAAAGACAAGGTCCACAAACTACATGATTAACCCCATATTAGCCATTTGAGACAGAAAATAATCTGAAATCTCTGTATTTAAACTCATGTTCAGGGTCAAGATGATGGCATGCAGTCTATTCAACTTAAAATCAAAGTCTATCCCAAATATAAATCATCAGACTCACTCAGAAGACAAAACTCCACTACAAGGATCTCGAGAGAGTATATTTTAGAAAATTCAACCCAACCACAAAAATATAGTTTCAGGCATTTTGTGAAGTGAAAACCTGGTCCTTTATTCAGAATAGTGAAACGTGAATATTTATTCTAGTTTTTTCAGCTGTATGCTTATACCAATAAACGATAGTGTGATACAAAACTGTGATCATTAACCCTTTACCAACAATTTGATTGATTTGTTCTGAATCTGGGTGTGTTTTGGTTACTTGTATGATATTTCCTAAAAGCACTGGACAACTGACCAAGTTACTAGACTTTTTTATATACTATGCAGAGCTGGATATATAATCGAACAATTTGTGGTCTTTAGGTCTTTTTAATGTTTAAATTTGCTTCCTATAATCTAAATTTAATGTGTTAGAGACCTTTTCTCTCAGTTATTCCCCTTGACCTGGTCTCTAGATTTTTCTGGAAAAACAACTCATTGCAAAAAAATTAATTAATAAATAAATAAAATAGAACAAACAAACAAACACACAAGCAAAGCAACAAATTCAATTGAAGTAACCTGATAAACAAACCTTTTATAGTCTTTAAATTTAATAACAGATGAAAGTGCACTGCAAGTGGTTTCTGTGCTTATCTTAACTCCAAATACCCTAATTTTTTATGTAACGATGTTACCCCAAACATGATAAATAAATCAGTTGTAACAACAATAACCTTACACCAGCTTTCCTGAAACTGGATCATAAAAACCTAAAATATATTTTGTGCTCATTTAAATTTCCATTTTATAGGGTTAAAATTTCCAACATCGGGTGGCACAGTGGCGTAGTGATTAGCACGTCCATCTCACGGCAAGAAGGTTCTGGGTTCAAGTCCCCGTCTCGAGGATATTGTATAGAATATAGCTATAACTTTAGATTCTAAAAGACAGGGCAGAAATAGGGCATTTGGCTATATGCAGCTCATTAGTATAACAAATAGTAAAGCTATGGCTCTCCAAAAATGCTTAACTAGGACTACCTGGTGGTAGCTTGGAGGGTATATGCTTCTGGGTGGTAAGGCCTTGGACCTTGGTCTTGGACCTATGACCTCCAAAATCATTCATTCATTCATTTTCTGAACCGTTTAATCCTAATTATGGCTGCGGGAAGGCTGGCACTCATTTCAGCAGACTCTGGGCGAGGGCAGAGTACACCCTGGACAGCTCGCCAGGCCATCAGAGACCTTCAAAATCTAATCAGTTCATCCTTGAGTCAGCGTGGACATTTATGTAAAATTTGAAGAAAATCCCTTAAAGTGTTCTGGAAATCGTGTTCACAAAAATGCCACATGTGAGAGTGCAGTGACCTTAACTTTTGACCCATGACCTTGAAAGTCTAATAAGTTCATTCATTGGTGAAGGTGGACTTTTGTGAAAAGTTTGGATAAAATCCCTCAAGGCATTCTTCAGATTGAAATGGTTGGTGTGACACTTAAATTTGACGGCCCCAAACTCCTGAAGGAGTGAAGATATGAAGCTGAAACTTGGAGTACTTTCATTTAGCATCAAAGGGAAATTTAGAATTTTTAAAAGCAAATTTGACACTAAAGTGGAGGAACTCGGGGTATCAGGCACCACTGGGGGCGCTGTGTGGTTTTGGTCCCATGAACTGTGGAAGCCCTATGGCCTGCCGGTCTGAAATGTCATAATTTCATATATTTGGTCCTCCATAAATCTCACATACTGGAATTAATTGTTGATCATTAACAACATCAACATGAACATGAATATGAATACAGAAATTGTAATGTCTTTGGAATGAGTGATCATATTTCCTTTATTTAAAGACGTTTGTAATCCTGAAATGGAGAACTGTCCAATGAAGTCATCTCTAATGAAATATATATTTAAATTGTTAATGATTATACCTATAGCAGAGCACTGTACTATTTGATTATTGGATGATTTATGTGAATATTGTATGAGAAGTTTATTCATTGAAGTGAGTGTAAGATTACTTTATTATTTCATGTAGGGCCCATTCCACTCTGTACGAGTATTGCTTGACTGTCACTGAACACGGAACATTGGAACAAAATGTCGGACCTTGAAAAGAAAGAAAATGGCCGTCCTAAGCGAAGGGAGGCGCCGAGCCTTCAGGGTCAGCTCGGGACATATTGAGACTCGTGACATGTTGAGACATGTCGAGACTTGTTGAGACATGTTGAGGTATGAGGTCATGAGGGACCAATCAGAGTCAAGAGCTAGAGGATGATAGACCAATCAGAGTGGAATGGGCACTATATAAGCTGGTTCAAGGTCCGAGATTTTTCTCTGTGATTTCTTTTGTGTAATTGATTGTATGCTTTTCTTTTCCTAAAGGCTAAATAAACACCTGAGAAATAGATTTGAATCTCTTGCGTCGTGGACACTTTTCGCCACAACAAGACCTAAGTGTGTGTGGGTTGGCATGGAATGAACCAGATTTTATTTAAGGGTACTGAATGTATGTACTGTATACTGATATGTTTCCTGAATAAATATATTAGCTTATCCACATGAAAATAATGTAACTTTTATACATGCTATCCTGAAGATGCTTCTGAAGATACATTAAATATTAAAATATATATTTATATCTCATTTTATTGATTGTTTACAAAACTATTTCACCCTTTTCCTATTTTCTGTAATCACAATCCCTCAAGAGTCGTTTCTACAGAAAGTTAAAAATGCTATCACACACATGAGGTTCTATGATATAAATCATATTTGTGTCTCATTTCCTTTCTATTTTAACCTCTATATATCACTCTGGTACATATTCTGCACATAACAAATTTCAGTGAGCAATAAACAGTTTTCAATTGCAAAGTTGACTGTAGAGACCTTCTACAGCACATATTAATGATATTAATAAAGGATGCTTGTATACAAGCAAAGAATAATCATTTCTAGGGGGTGATGGGTAAACTGCCAACCTCTCAGCAATGGTGCATCCGTGTAGTGCAATGACTTGTAGTTTCAAGCAAGTACTCTTGAAATAAAGGGGCTAGTCTTTATTTTCATTGTCAAACAAACATGATGTAAGAACCCTTAGGCGGAACAAAAACATTTCAACACGGTGATATTTAAAATAAATGACACACCCTCCAATGACTACCATTTCCTGAGGTCTCTTCTATATATATCCTGGTACTAAAAGCACCTTGTTGGCATACACTGCCTGTTCAGGAAAATTATTTTGCGATACCCAAAAAGTGTGAAATGAGGATGCTTGATGAAAAATTACCAAGAAACCACATTACTTAGGGTTTCCAAACCAGAGATGTACAAGTAAATACTGTAAGCAAGAACTTCTTAAACAAGTGGAAGCACTGCCGTGTGTAAATACTGACAATTAACTCAATTAAAAATTAAAGCAATATTAGTGAGCCTTTTGTGAACAGCAGAACCATTTGGTTGCACCATCTTGCCCTTTATTTTAATATCTTTATTTTAAATTCACCCCAGATAACTAGCTGCTTCGGGTTAAGAGGTTTAAAACAGACTCCTCTCTTATATCTTAAGAAAAATATGCTGTTCGGAGACAGTAATTGTAAAAGATGGTGTGAATGCTGGAGGAACCATTAAGACTGTAGATGTGAAAAGTAGAAATGTAGGACTGAGACAACACATGAGCACCTTAATTGGACAGAGTGTCCAACTGAGTGGCCTACACTAAACAGACACCTTTTAAAGTTTCAATCAAATGCTCTAACTTCAGTACAGGAAGGCTAAGAATCAGTTCAGAGACATCTGATTTAACCATTTCTTTAACAGGTTACATGGCGTTACATGAAAATTGAACCGTGATGGACTCTGGTCCTTGATGATTATAATTATGCTCCACTGCTGTAAATAGAATAGAAGAATAGAATAGCATAATACTTTACTGATCCTTGACAGAAAATTACTTTGTTACAGTAGCAGCACACAACCAACACCAAATATAAATTCAATTAAAATTTAAAAGGGACTAGTGGAGAAAAAAAAAAAACGAAGGGTAAAAAGAGACAATACATGCTTTTATATATTTTCCCACAGTTTCTGTAGACATGGTGTTCCACAGTGCTTAAATCTTTCTTATTTTCCATGACTGTCTTTGGAGGAAACTTTTGTGCGATCATTTTGTGAATCGATTAAACCCCATATTGTTCATGTGGAATTAAGTCTGGAGTCTTGGCCAGTCCAGCTGTCATTTCCACAGCTCTAGATTGCTGTTTCTCGTTCAAATAATCTCAAAACGATTTAAATAAATGTTTGGGATTGTTGTCTTCCTGATATATAAATCCATACCCCAGAAAATCTGCACTTCTCTGAATCGTGATAGGTGGCCTAATAAATTTGTAAACACATCAGAGATTAGAAATGCAGTACGTTGTGAATGGACTACAACCCTGTCAGAATTTCAGGGTCTCTAGCCACTAATAAAACAAAATCCACAGAGCTTTTTTGTAGAATTTGTTCCTTTCCAGTCCAATTGAATGTTCCAGGGGCTCTTACAGACCTCTACGCTTTTGGATCTGCAGTAATGGATTGCCACAATGACGATTAATCATGCAGCGCCATTTGCAAAAAAACAAGAGTGGCGAGAGTGGTGAGACAATTACATGGTGCAGTCATGACGTACTGAAAGGGAGAGAGAGCACTTCTCAAATCCATTCCTACTTCTCCAAAAATAATTTCAACTTTAGTGTTTGTGACTTTCTTTATTTGTCACGTACGCAGTAACACAACATGTAAATGAAATGCACCCGGATACTCTCCTGAGACTCTCCAATAAGTTTTACAATGAAAAACAACAACAACAACAACAAAAAACCTTAAATGTTAAAAAGTTGCAACATCACTGGGTTCAACTCAACCTGAAAGCAGAATTGAGTGTGCAGGTTCCAGTTAAGAGATAAGGGTAACTGTGTGTTAAAATTTTCTATTAATAACTACGTTAAATAGATAGTCTAACTCTCTTTCAGAGACAGAGGGATGAGTCATGAGGGAGATCAGAGCTCTCTGAGGCAGATGGAAGGAGAGTTGAAGGGGGGGACTTAGGAGGTGGCAGTGTGGGGTGGTCAGGCTCTCGGAGGCAAATGTTTGCTGCTGCACTTTATTCAACACTTGAGAGAATTCACACTGTCTGGGAGTCTTTCGAGCTGTCTGCCAGGGACTCCAGGGTCGAACACTGGGCTTGAGGCTGGCAGCAAATTTCACTAGAACTCAGACATTCTGCAGCTGGCCATGAATCAAAGCCAGACCATTATACCCCTCAAACCCTGACACCAAATCCAAATCAATTTGTAACCAAAAGATGTATTTTTCCCTTTTTTTTTTTTAATTTAAAGAATTAAATAACACAGGGTGCACCATGGTTATTTGTGCAGCAAGAGTACCTCACTCATACATCAGTGGCAAGCTGAGATGAAATGCAATTATTAAAATGTGCTATTATATTAATGCACGCTAATAAATCACAGGCTGGTGCTGAAAGACCTGCCATTTTCACCCCCAAATGAATGTAGCTGCTTAGTCACTGCCAACCAACAACCAGGACAATCTGTACAAAACAGTCTGATAGCAATATACCAAACCAGCAACAGTGAATCATCCATATTACGACATAATCAGCCTTTTCCTCATCATGCCTGGCCTACAGATGCTGACCAAGACACTTACCCAGCTCTCTGGAGACTGGTGACACAGCAGCATTCTCTCCAATCTTCGACACGGCATCGAAATACGTCGTTCCAGCAAGTGTCATGGCTGTAAGATTAAACTGTGTGTTTACTGATGCTCAGCTCTGTATGCCGTATCATTAGCTTATGCACCAAAATAAACCCTTACAGGTCCGCACAGAAAACCCAACATAAATCGTAGTGAGATATTTACCTGTTACTGATTTCTCATAGTTCTTCCCCAGGTTTACAAGGTTGCGCAGTCCCGGGTTGAACTGCTCCATCACATTCTGGAGAAGAACACAGTAGATAAAGCAGGGTCAAAGATACTCAGTTGTTTTAGAGTCTAATAAGTGCTGGAACTGATAACAAAAACATAGTAAGGACACTAACCATCCGCGATATAACATCCTACCAAAGAACAAACCAAAGAGTACAAGCTATCATCTTAAAGTAAACAGCAGTGGACTGTTTGTCAACAAACTTGTTTTTGAATATACTCTGCCCGGCCCCAAAAAAAGTTGCACACTAATATTTTGTTGGACCTCCTTTAACCTTGATTACAGCATGTAATTGCCGCGGCATTGTTTTGACAAGCTTAAGCAACATCACAACATTTATTTCGATCCAGAGTTTGGTAAAATTTTCCCCAACATCTTAAAATGATGACCGGAAAACTGAACCACTCCATAAAGTCTTCCCCAAGACCTCCCAAAGACTTTCAATAGGGTTAAGATCAGGACCCTGTGGTATCAGTTCGTGTGTAAAAAATGATTCCTTATACTCCACTATTTGAGGTGTAATTTTATATCTGTGCCATCAGGAAAGAAAATTTAATGGTGAGAATCTGCTCTTTAAGTACATTCAGGTCATCAACTGACTTCATTTTATTGCCACATAATGTTGCTGAGCCTCGACCTGACCAACTGAAACATTACATGCTGTAAACAAGGTTAAAGGCGGTCCAACAAAATATTAATTAATATTATTAATAAGTGTGTAACTTTTTTTGGCCAGGAAGTATAGTTTATAATTAGACATTAGCCATTTTTTGTATTGTTTATTTTTATGAACTTTAATCATTTGTTTGTAACCTAATGAACTTTAATCATTTGTTTGTCCTTTCATCTTTTGATGGAATGAAAACATAAGGCAAAACAAAACTCTGGGTTCATAAGTGTGTTAATCACCAAATCTTTTATTGTGCACTGAGCAGACCCTGACCAATCTCAGGTACGCTTGAATACTTGTGGCAGTGGTGGCTTAGTGGTTAAGCCACTTGGGTTTCTGATCCGAAGGTTAGCGGTTCACTCCACACTATCAGCGCTGTTGGGCCCTTGAGCAAGGCCATTAACCCTCGATTGCTCAGTTGTATAAAAAATTATAACTGTAAGTCGCTCTGGATAAGAGCATCTGCTAAATAATGTAAATGTTGTGTACAATATTTGATTAATTGCAGGCTTTTTTGGCAATGCAATACATATCATGTCACATATGCCTGGGACTCACTAATTCCCAAGTTCTGAGTATTCATCCAAGGATATGATTTTTCATATGATATTCATGCTTGATAAATTTGAGAGAGAGTGCAACCACAATAAAAACAGTCAAAAAATGTCCTACATTGACACATGATGTGTCCAGAAAACAAAATCATCTCAATCCCTGAGCAAATGTCCAGAATAGTGCTGACTGATATATACTGATTTTACCAAATTGTGAAGGTCAAATATGTAGATCTATTCAACTCATCAGAGATGTTTATGTTCCCCCTAATTTTGTAAAATAGCTCATTCTGCTGTGTTTTCATGACTTGAGCTCCTTCTGCACCCACTGAAATTGATTTTCTCATATATAGAAGGTTTATGGCTATTAATTCATCACATGAGCCAAACTTGCAAAATAAATAAAAAAAGACAAAAGACACATAAAAGCAATATTTCATTGCTAAACACAAACAAAAAAGCTAAATTACTGAATTAAAAGGAGTTTAAGGTAAATTGAGTTATGTTTATATATTGCACGTTGTTTTGTCTGTGTGTGTGTGTGTGTGTGTGTGTGTGTTTGTGTTTGTGTGTGTGTGTGTGTGTGTGGGGGGGGGGGGGGGGGGGGGTTTTTTTTCCCCTTGCACCCCCCCAAAAACCCCGAGCCCAC
>JBCNYH010000021.1:27461887-27488927 GCA_039654325.1 Tandanus tandanus
CACCTAGGACCTGTTTGTCTTGGGTGACCCTACCAGGGGCATAATGCCCCCGACAACATAGCTCCCAGGATCATTAGAACACGCAAACCCCTCCACCACGATAAGGTGGCGATTCAAGGAGGGGTAAGACTTCTTTTAACAAATGTAATTTTACTGACCTGATGCAAGGAACAGGCCTCCAGTCCCCGTCCCTTTGATGGTAAGAACTGGTATTTTTTATTTAAGAGAATTCAATTAAAATAAGGGCTACATGGTGGCGTAGTGGTTAGCACTTCTGCCTCACTGCAAGAAGGTCCAGGGTTTGAGTCACGGGCTCGGCGAGAGCGTTTGGGTGTGGAGTTTTCATGTACACCTTGCATGGGTTTCCTTGGGGTACTCCTGTTTCCTCCCACAGTCCAAAGCACATTAGGTAAATTAGCTGTTACAAAATGCCCCTAGCTGTGAGTATGAGTGTGGATGGTTGTGTGTGTGTCGGCCCAGTGATTGTCGAGCTATTCAGGATATACACCGCCTTCACCCAGTGTTGGCTGAGATAGGCTCCAGTCCTTCAGTGTTCGACAAATGAGTGAGAGTGAGTGAGTGTATAAAATACTAAAAGAATAAAAATTTTAGAAAAATAAAAAATAAGAAACATTTAATAATAAAAATACTTTATTTCTCACTATCCAGTGGGTGTGGATAGAATAACACAGTTATTCCACTTAATCTCATCAGATATGCCAGTAGCTATTCATGCATATCTAATTCAATCTGGTGGAATAGAAGGAATGGGATGTATTGGGCAGAAAGTGACCAGTTAGTTCTCGAAGTTGATGATGAATATAAAGATCTCAGTGATTACATCCACATTTTGATGGTTAACGACTTGGTCTATTTATCTCCAAAAGGTTTTGTGGGGTGTTCCTGTAAGTACCTACCAAAGGAAAGGTACTGCTCCAAGGAAAGACAACTGGCAAGAGTGTCATGGGTGTCATGGGTGCCCAAGGCTTACTGACGCATGTGGGGGTAAAGGCTTGTACATCTGATTTGATTCACAGAAGAGCTACTGTAGCACAGACTGCTGAAACAGTTCATGCTGACTATGATAGAAGGGTATCAGAACACACAGTGCATCGCAGCTTGCTGCGTATAAGGCTGCCTAGCCACAGACCAGTCAGGAGGTGGTTATACCTGAACGGTGTACGTACATACATACACTATATTTCCAAAAGTATTCACTCATCTGCCTTCACACGCTTATGAACGTAAGTGACATCCCATTCTTATGACATCGGCCCATCCTTTGCAGCTATAACAGCTTCAACTCTTCTGGGCAAGCTTTCCACAAGGTTTAGGAGTGTTTATGGGAATTTTTGACCATTCTTCCAGAAGCGCATTTGTGAGGTCAGACATTGATGTTGGACAAGAAGGCCTGGCTCGCAGTCTCCGCTCTAATTCATCCCAAAGGTGTTCTATCAGGTCAACCATTCCCAAACTGTTCCCACAAAGTTGGGAGCATGAAATTGTCTGAAGCATTCAGAGTTCATTTCACTGGAACTAAGAGGCCAAGCCCAGCTCCTGAAAAACAACCCCACATCATGATCCCCCCTCCACCAATCTTTACACTTGGCACAATGCAGTCAGACAAGTACCGTTCCCCTGGCAACCGCCAAACCCAGACTTGTCCATCAGATTGCCAGATGGAGAAGCGTGATTCGTCACTCCAGAGAACACGTCTCCACTGCTCTAAAGTCTAGTGGCGGCGTGCTCTACACCACTGCATCCAACACTTTGCATTGCACTTGGTGATGTATGGCTTGGATGCAGCTGCTCGGCCATGGAAACCCATTCCATGAAGCACTCTACACACTGTTCTTGAGCTAATCTGAAAGCCACATGAAGTTTGGAGGTCTGTAGTGATTGTCTCTGCTGAAAGTTGGCGACCTATGCACACTATGTGCCTAAGCATCCGCTGAGCCCCCGTGTCATTTTACGTGGCCTACCACTTCGTGGCTGAGTTGCTGTCGTTCCCAATTGCTTCCACTTTGTTATAATACCACTGACAGTTGTCTGTGGAATATTTAGTAGCGAGGATATTTCAAGACTGGACTTGTTGCACAGGTGGCATCCTATCACGGTACCACGCTGGAATTCACTGAGCTCCTGAGAGCGACCCATTCCTTCACAAATGTTTGTAGAAGCAGTCTGCATGCTTAGGTGCTTTTATTTATACACCTGTGGCCAGAGAGGTGATTGGAACAACTGAAATCAATTATTTGGATGGGTGAGTGAATAACTTTGGCAATATAGTGTACATTGTATTGGATTGTCTTTTTTGCATAGTCAATTGAAAGAAAACAGCGCCCTCGTGTGGTTTCTCAATATAATTACACCTGTATGTTTATAGAACAACCAGCCCTTTTTTTTGTGTCCATAATATTGAATGAGTGAAGGTTCACATTAAGCTTCAGTGGTTCGTTTTGAAATCATTTTTAAATGGTTGTAAATTTTAAACGAGTTCAGTATTTCATGTAAATTGAACTTCTATATGAATTTAAGTATTTTTGGTATGTTGACATGTTTACACTTTTACATAGATATATATTCGATGACTAGAAATATATATATTTTATATTCTGTTTAGTTTTGCGCAAACTACATAGAAATGATTGTACTGCATTTATTTGAACACAGAAATTATTCTCCAGTTCAAATACAATGGAAATAAAAGACCATTGCTTTCGATGGTCTTCTCACTTCTACTACAATGGAATATCCTTCCGCATAGGACTATATTATGGAGTTAAAATGCTGCAGATTTTAGATAGGCGCACATTTAGCTTCTTTAAGGGTATGAGATGTTAAAAGAGATACACTCTCCGTGATTTGGTTTGATATTAAATGGGAGATGTGTACAGGATTAGTCACTCAATTGGCTGAAGGAGTGCGAGTTTCTTCAAAATCCCTCCGCCGTATTTGATTCAGTGTGAGCGGAAATACAAATAGAACTACTTCCGGCTTCGGTGTGCTGGTGAGTCAGTGGATGCTCTTTCTTTTATTATTTTTCTATCGTTTTATCTTTATTTATATAATGTAGGATATAACCTCTTGGTATTGTTTGGCTTTGTGTGGACGTGAATGTTTGTTTTGTTTGTGTTTAAAGATGAAAGCGACGGTTGAATGTATTAGCATTGAATTGGCACTGTGTTGCTAAGTTAGCGAAGTTAGCGACAGTGTGGTGCGAATGGTGTGTGTGTGTGTGTGTGTGTTATTTCCAGTGTAAATCCTCACACCCACCGGCGGGTATGTCTCTTACAGTCTGTGTTTGAAGTGTGTGTGTTTGAGGGTGGGATATTTCCTGTTTAAAGGCTGGTGTTCTCTCTCTAACTTCACACCGCAGTCGTGTTTGCTGTTTACTGCAGAGCAGCAGCCGCTCGTGATGTTAGCATTAGCCGCTTAGCTTTAGCTGCTCGGTCTGTAGCCTGCAGCTTGGCGCGCGTGCAGTTGAAAAGTTGACTGGGAAGCTTAATGAAGTTTATGTGCAACTTGTACACCATGCTGTGATAGATGCATGTATAAACGTGTTTGTGATGGCTGTTGTGTACGATATTGTGAAGCCCAGTGTTCTGCACTGCAGACTGTTTGCGACACCGCCTCACTGATGCATCATGGTTATCATTAATAGTTTTAATAACTGCCAAGTTCTGTATTTATTTGAACATTTAAATGATATCATGCACTGATTTATCAAATGCAGTGAGGTGATCATCACACCAAGGTAGTGACATTGACGTATAACGTTAACGTGGAGGTGTGAAGGTGGTTTGAGTGACTGATGGACTCTGTGTGTGTGTGTGTGTTTGTGTGGGATCTCCATGTCATTGCAGACAGGATGAGTCTGAGCTGATTAACCCGTCACACCCTGGTCCACCCTTGACTGAGCTGCACACACTGCCATCATGGCCTTCGTGGCCACACCCAGCGCCACCGTGGTGGATCAGACCACCCTCATGAAGAAGTACCTGCAGTTCGTAGCCGCCCTCACCGACAACAATACGCGTGAGTAGAACCAAGCATCTCATCATCCACGCCACTTCATCTTCGGTTTTTCATATGACAGTGACTGAGTGGGGCTCGTAGATTCTCGTGTTAACTGAGCACGATGGGGGCGTGTTCGAGTCTGTTGGCATCACGCGTCCACCAAGTACACAGAGCATGTCCGATACTTTTTTAATCCAGAGGGCTATTATTTCCAAACTGTTTTGCTCTCACATTGTAAAATAATTCATTTGGCTGTGGGTTCTGATGCTGAAAGCTTGTACCGGGAGAAGCCGAAAAAGATGTCCCTGAAGTTGAAGTTCCTACTCATGAATGAGGCTTGAACACGTTCAGTCAACGTTGCTGCTCACGACATCAGAAAGAAAACACAGCAGCACTCATTTAGTCTTCATGAGTTATTTTGTGTTTATGCAAGTATTTTTGTTTTAATCAATTTAGTCACATTCCTGTTAATTCTACAGAACACTGTTTTTAGGAGGATATTATACATCACTCATCATACTTAACTGGCTAGGTTGTTGCTAAGAAAAGACAAACATGGAAATGTGTCTCTCCCAACTCCTGCTTTTTAACCTCAGTTGAAAATGGTGTCCGACTCACACCTTCTGAGGTAATGTGAATATGTGACTTGCTCCAGCATAATAGGGGTTAAGTAGGAAATTTGACATACTGATATATTTGGAAAGAGAATTTAATATGCTTCAAAATGAGGTATAATACATGATTATAGCATGAATGAGTTACATCGCTTTGTATATCGCTAATCAGGAAGTGCTTCTTTTGAGAAAATAGCAATTAAAGTTACTGAACCAGTTTCTGAATGTTCGCTTTTGAAACTATCTAACATCAATAAACTAAATGAATCTGGCTTTCAACCAATCAGCGAGATCTTCCCAGCGTCGTCTTAGCAACGGATGAGTTCTATTTATACCGAGTCATGTCTGTTTTGAGGCTTCTCATGGGTTTACAGTTATATGATTTGGGAAATCCTTCTGGGATTCTGTAAGTAGGAAGAGTATTCTGGTACCGAATATGGATAATAAGGAAATACCCTGAGAAATCACAAAAGTGGATAAAAAATTGGCAAAATAAATGAATATTTCTATTGTTTTACAATGACATGGACTTGGAAACCTTTTTTTAAACAAGTATTTTATCATGGATAGATTGTGTTTATGGATATTTGATCTTGGTCATGTGGAAGATTACGCTTTGAAGGATGTATTTTTGGTGATATCGTCCAGGTAAGCCATTTTCAAATTACTTTGACTTTTACTCAAAACACTACCTTGCGTCTTAATCTGTATTATGCTGGAGCGGGTCACATGTAGCTGCAGTTCATTGTTAGTGATCAGTTTTCTCAAATTGGCCAAATCTCATGTTTGATGCAGCTGTGTGAGTGATATCCAATGCCTAAATGGTTTTCATGCTGAACACACCAGAAGACTTGAATACTGATTGTGTGTAGACTGAAAGAAGCCTGGCAAGTCTTGAGTGGAGAGCAGTAATGTTTCATGAAACCTTGTGTGTGTGTATAAGAGAGAGAGAGTGGGATTACTGTAACAGGTTATTTTGTGTGTAATTAAAACATTTTGTTGGTAAAAGGAAATCTGATAATATCTGATTCACCAACTATACACTGCTTTCTCTGGTGGGAATTTTAGAGGATGAGACCAAGCTGAAAATGATGCAGGAAGTTAGTGAAAACTTTGAGGTAAGCCCTAACGTCCTAAAATCAGAAATTTACTCTAGACGTTCATGTTTGAATTATCTTTTTATTTTATTTTCCTCTTGATTTCAAATCTAATTTTGTGGGTTTTTTAAAATATAAAATATTTGTTTCTTATCTTTTATATTCTTAAACCTTGTTTTTTCTAGAATGTGACATCATCGCCACAATACTCCACTTTTCTGGAGCACATCATCCCTCGCTTTCTCACCTTTCTTCAGGACGGAGAGGTGCAGTTTCTTCAGGAGAAGCCCACCCAGGTGCTTTTAAACTCTTTCTGCACTGATACTTTGAGCATTAATTTTGAACTTTTGTGGTTTAAACACAATCAGGATTCTTATTCTAATAATCTCTTACAGCAATTAAGGAAACTGGTCCTGGAAATTATCCACCGCATCCCTACCAATGAGCACCTGCGACCTCACGTAAAGAACGTCCTTTCTGTGATGTTTCGATTCCTGGAGGTTTGTGGGACATCAGCTACACCATGGCAGTGTTTATACTTTATCGTAACTATTCCATGTTGATGTGCAGCGTTTTGAATCCTTTCTGTTTTCTTGTTTAGATTGAAAGTGAGGAAAATGTGCTTATCTGTCTGCGCATCATCATCGAACTTCATAAGCAGTTTCGACCTCCGATCTCTCAGGAGGTGAAACAATGCATCATCTCCAGCTGTGTTGTGTTCATAGCAATATTAAGCAGCCAATGCAACTTTTTATTGTTTTTTTTTTTTTTTTTTTCTATCACAGATTCATCATTTTCTGGACTTTGTGAAGCAAATCTATAAAGATCTTCCGAAAGTAGTGGTATGTATTTGTTTGTAATATTAAATGATAAAATATAAATCATTTGGTGCTATTTAGCAGTTATTCCACAAAATAGTCAACTATCAGCTGAGATTACTGCAGGACTGAGAGGAAAACTCTTTTATTAGATCCACATCCATTGGATTGTGAGAAATACAGCGCTTTATTATTTTATTCACATTTTTAAAATTATGCAAGATCTTTTCTACAAATGATGAAGAATGTAAACAAGCAACATCTAACATCAATTGTTTATATGGTGAGAAATCCAATAAGTCTTTAAAAAAGTTCTTATCCAATATTTTCATTTTAAATCTTGTTGGGTTTTTTCCCCCTCCAAGTGGAGGATTTCGTCTGCCATTGGTTCGGCATATCACACCACCATTTTGTTTTTCTATACTTATGGTACATGAGCTGATATCCTAGTAGTAGGAGAGCCAATCACAACGTGTGTTTGCTCATATCCAGAGGGTGTGGATATAATGAAATCATCTGTATGGGATGTCTAGTTAGGTGCATTTTTCTGAATTTTTAAAATGTATATTGTGGGTTTGTTTGAGGACATATTGTATTTAAACCCCAGTAATACTGGACTCTTGATTCTGGTTGGTCAGCCACCAGCCAGTTTCACATCTGTTACTATAGTAACAACTTGCAGAGGAACTGGAATAACAGATTCTCAATGTAAACAGATTAAAAATTACAAAAATACTATTAAAAATGAAAATTGTATATATTCTAAAAATGGATTTGTTATTCTGAGTCACAGCTTTGAATGAAGGACGGCAAGCTGTACAACGTGGAAGAAATATTTTTTGCTCATTTTTTAAAAGTAAAAGTGTAATTCTTTTCAACTGGCTGAATAATTATTTACAATTTCTGCATAATTCTGAATTTTCATTGTTCTAATTTTAAAAAAATGTTTTATTTATTTTAAATTGTCCTGTTGTATCTCTTAGACAAGGTACTTTGAGAATCCTCAGGTGATTGCGGAGAACACGGTGCCCTCTCCAGAGATGGTGGGCATGATCACATCAGTGCTGGTGAAGACTGCTCCTGAGCGGGAGGACAGCGAGACCCGTACGGTCAGTACCAGAGCTCTGCATTGTACTCCATAGGGATTTTGGTTAGTTTTTTGTGTGTTTCTGGCACACATACCGTGTATATGTGAGACACAATGATGAGGGCGATGTGCTTTAGCCCAGAAAATGGTACGTGTGTGTGTGTGTGTGCGTGTGCGCATGTGTGCTTGTTCTTTTAAAGTACCAGCAGTCCTGGGCGCTGAAAGTAAAACTGATAAGATCTGAGTGTCTCTGTTGCTCTGACACCGTAGATTAGTTTACAGATTGTGTTACACTTAGCAGAGAATCTGATGCTTACGTGATGTCTGCAAGCTGTTTTTCTCACTCAGCACTCAGCACGTCTCATCTGTTGTTCCCTCTGAATAGTATTTTACTTCACGGCCACTAGAGGGTGATGTTCTCCTGTGATTAATGCATTTCCCGTGAATTCTTCTGGCGCTTCTGGTGTTTAGCGTCCGAACAGCGAGATATTGCATCATCTACAGCTGTTTGATAATCCATTAAAGTCCTTTCAGATAGACGCGGTGATCATTATGCTGCATGTGAGGAGGGGAAAGCGCTTTCAATTAATTACCCCTCATGTCATATTTTATTAGTGACAGCTGGTGCTCTATTGAGCAGCCAAGCTCTGTGTTGTTTCTGAGTGATGTCGTCCCGCAGGGTGTGTCTCATTTGTCTTCTCTCTGTGCTGCAGCATACCATCATTCCCCGGGGGTCGCTGTCGCTCAAGGTCCTGGCTGAACTGCCAATCATTGTGGTGCTCATGTATCAGGTGAAGCCAACCACAGTGTTATACATCCATGGATTTAACCCTTATAAAAGAACAGCATGTCTCACAAGTCTGTAGAAATGACCTGTGCTCTAGTTGGTCTCCCATGGTAAGGTGTACTTTCGGCTAAAGTACTAATTGATATTATTTGATTTTCAGCTCTACAAGTTAAACATTCACAATGTGGTGTCTGAGTTTGTGCCGCTGATCATGAACACCATCATGCTGCAGGTGTCGCCTCAAGCACGGTCAGTTTCTTTTTAAGAGCTCAGTAGTGCAGAATAGCAGTAGATGGATTTAGTAGGGCTTCTCAAACCTTTTATTTTTCAGTGTACTTTTTTTAACAGCCCAAAAGTCTCTTTAATATTTCCTGTTGTGGCAGTTAATAGAAATAGCTGGGCTGCTGTTTCAACTTTAGTGCATTTATGTAAATAATCAATGAGATATTCTGAATAGTCAGATTCATGTATTGTCATGTTTCTACATGAGTGTGAAGAATATTTTACACCTTCAAGCAATCAGTTCCATGTTTCCTTGCACTTGATTGGTCCCTATTATAAATATTATGAGTAATTATTTTTGCGTATAATCAGGTGAGAATCACATTTAGGTTTTTCTACCTACACTCAGATAGAGAGAATGATCTAGTTTTGGTTTTCAGCAATGCTGAAGTAGCTGTAGAAGGATATAGGCTGATAGATCACGTGCTGTTTAGGAACTTAGTGCAATATTGTCTTTGATAGATTTTCCTGCTTGAGTCATTGCTGTGCCATGTTTAAAAAAAAAAAAAGGCTTGTTTCTTTTTTTTAAAGTGATTGTTTGATGTAACATGACGTAATGTTGCTCATGGAACTGGTTGCAGTCTGGTGTAAAATGGATTTAGCAGGTGCTTAAAGGCTAATAGAGTTTTCTGAGGGTTCTAATTATTAAAATATTTCATAAGTAAATTTCAAGTGCCCAGAGCTTTGAGTGACTGACATGGGTTTATAATGTGGCGTTGAGAAAATAAGGTAATTAGAAGAACATCAAATTTATCCAATTTTTAATTTGTGTTCATCTCTGATCATTACAGGCAACACAAACTGTATAATAAAGAACTTTATGCAGATTTCATTGCTGCTCAAATCAAGACCCTGTCCTTTTTGGCCTACATCATCCGCATCTACCAGGTACTTTAGAGCTTGGCCTTTTTAAAAAGTATTGACGTTAGTTAGTGTTTGAGCTTTGAGCCTGACTGTTTATTTTGTAATTATATACTTACCTATTTTTGGGAAATGATGAAAGAGTGGGCACATGGCAGAGAGGGCTGAAGAGGAGGTGCGGAGGAGGGGAAAGGGTGGGTGGAACATAAAATCCTGTGAATGATATCTAATACAACATGTATTTTAAAATGAGCATGGTTTAACAGACTGTCAGTCAAATTTCATGATTTAAAGTTGGCTCAACATCAGTCTTGGCCTTGCAGAGTTCAGTAGATGTTTTGAGTCATTTTCCATGGATAAAATGCTTATTTTTATGAAAATGGTAATTTTGTCAGTAGTAACATTAGCATTAATGTATTTGTCATAGAACAGTCATATCATTTATTTTACAGCCCAAAATCCCATGTGTGTCTGCAGTGCGTCTTCAGTTCATCCACAGACTGCTGTTTAGTGTGATTACTGAATTGTTATATGTGTGCACTTGGTCAGGATCTGGTTGGGAAGTATTCTCAGCAGATGGTGAAAGGGATGCTGCAGCTGCTGTCTAACTGTCCTCCTGAGACCGCTCACTTGCGCAAAGAGCTGCTGATTGCTGCTAAGCACATCCTCACCACAGATCTGCGCAGTCGTAAGTCATCTTCTCCATACACCCTGTTATACCATAACACAGTCCCACGTTGCCCACACATTTTCAGTACTGTTTTTATTGACTGTACACAACCAAAATATGCTGAATGTGTGAAATTGTGGGTGGGTATGATGTGGGGAGAATGTTTAGCATGAAGTGGCTGTTTTGAAATGTCAGTCCTTTTGTGATACTGATGATCTTTGTGAAGTTATTTATGGCTAATATCCTGTGAAGAATTTAATGAAGTACAAAATTGATGGAGCTACATTGTGCTAGTCTCCTGCAGTGTTTTCTGCGAGCTACAGTTCTCAGTCAATAGCAGTTGAGAAGGCAACGCGATACACTTAGCTAAATCATTAGTCCTGTAGAGAATAAATGAATCAATGAGAAGCTCTGACTACAAAGACACAGCATTGATGGCTCGTGGTTCAGGGGCCATTTGCCCTTTCTGTAACGCTGATAGGTTCTGCTGGAATCTGATAGACTATTTATCTTGCAGAATTCATTCCATGCATGGACAAGCTTTTCGATGAGTCGATACTCATCGGTTCGGGCTACACAGCGAGGGAGACTCTGCGGTAAGGGCACCCTTTGATAACCCCTTTCTTGCAATCCTTGGCCAGGTGTGAATTAATGTGAGGGCAGTAAGCATGACTGCATCAATGTGTCCCATTAGAGACAGTGGCAGGTGTCTGCACATTTTCTAACAGATCCTACAGTGTGGGAACTTTAGTGGGTTCGGCAGCGATACTGTGGCATCTTCATAATGCTTTTCACGCTGCAGTCTACTGACAAATCTGTATACAGAGGAAATGCAATGATCAGTTGTAAAGAATGACTAGTTAATGATCCGTGGCTGATATGAGAGAGCCAAGTGGACTAAGGAGGTCCAAGTACCTCTCTCTCTGAGTGCTAGCCTGTCAGCACCTCTGGAGGATCAAGGGTGGGGAACCTGTCCCAGCACTGGTCACTGTCCATCATTCAAATGCCAAGTGTCCCATGCCTGCCAGAATAGCTTCCACTCTGAATCGATGCAGCCTTCAGCCTTCGACAGGAAAATCTGGCCTGTATTTGAATCTGTCAGGCTGATTAGAGTTGTTTGTTATGGATTGTTTTTTTTTTTTTTTTAATCCATGTTTTCTCAAAGTATCTGTCACTGTCAACCAAATTAACCAAAAATGGGCCAACATCTGTGCTCTGATTTTATTCTTGTTACATATGTCATTAGTAGAAACACATCTATATATCAATACGGAGTGTAAATGAAGAGTTTACCCCTTTAGCAATCAGAGATCCAGGTTATACTTGGCCAAAACCTTGCACTATACATGTAGTTTATCACTTATGTTTATTTTGCCACACCTTCCAGTCTCATTGTTGTGTACACCAAAATAAACTAAAATTCTAGAAAAATTCATTTTGCACAATTAATAGGGCCTAATAATGTCGTGATTCCATCTCTGACAAGTGAATCTTTGCCTCTTCCTCTCAGTAAGCGTGTCCCTACGTAATGTCAGTCGGCACGGTTTCCAAGTGACTGTATAAAATAACAGCTGATGTTAATGTTGAGCGATAATAAATGGATCTAGCCATGTCCGATGTTACTGTTAATGTTACAGATCCAATTGCATCATCTTCAGTCATGTTATGGTTTGAGTTGTTCGATGAAATAGCCTGATAACAATATAACTGTTACTTTATACATTTTTACTACGGATACCACAGTTTTATACTGAGTGATAATAGGGGTAAATGTTCAGATTTTGTACTCGTAAAGGCGATAGTTCAAATAGTCTAATATCAATATATACCTCTACAAATGTAACTATTTGCCAGCAGATAATAGGTTTTTTAGATTCCATGCCTATAAAAAAGCGATAGCCTGTATCTATTTCCAGTTTTGCATACATGGTTAACTCTCATAGCAGTAACATATCACGTTTAAAGATATGCTATAATATTACTACGTATATTACCATTTCAAAATTTGTTACCCCCTTCTACAGGGATCACCAATAAAAGTTTATTTTGACAATTTATGTGCCAGAAATAGCATTTTGAAAAAAAAACGTACCACAAAGATATTAGTTTTGATAAATATAAGTCAAATGTGTGGGGGGAAAAAACAACTTATAAAGATGGATCCATCCATTGAGTTTTAAACACATGTTGCCAATAGTTGATTTGCAGTGTGCCCTCTAGTGGTTAATCTACACAACAACACTCATAATATGGCTGATGTATCCATCTTCTGTCTCTATATCTTTTTAACTGTTGTTTACAACTGTCCATAAAACAAATACTGATTTGTTAGCAATTAACTCTCATCAGCTGTTACTGTCAGCATGCCGATTTATCAGTCAGGCTGTAATGTGAGTAGTAATATAAAGATGTGAATGTGTAGTTAAAGTCCTGTTCTTTTTCAGACCATTGGCATACAGCACGCTTGCAGACCTGGTACACCACGTCAGACAGAACTTACCTCTAACAGACCTCTCCCTGGCTGTACAACTGTTTGCTAAGAACATTGATGATGAGTCGTTGCCCAGCAGCATTCAGACCATGTCCTGCAAACTGCTGCTCAACCTGGTAGACTGCATCCGCTCCAAAAGTGAACAGGAGAACGGCAATGGCAGAGATATCCTCATGAGGATGCTGGAGGTGAGGCAGGATCCGTACCAGGGATGATAACTGGCAGACCCAGCAAAGTACCGTGTTTCAACTAACCACATTAAGTACAAGAAAAAATACTGTAGCCGGTCAGGTCAATGTTATTTGACTTGGCTTATTGTGATTTATAAACTTATGAGTTTATATGACTTGGATCTAAACCATCCTAGTTTACGTTGAAGATCCTCTGTTGCAGCACAGTTTGACTGAAAAGACGTCAGCAGGTCGGCCATTGCGTCATGAGAGATAAAAAGCTGACATATTGTCAAAATATATGAATTTGCAGCTTACCTTTCTACATTTTCTTAGGATTTGAGCAAGAAATCAAACCAATCACAAGTCAGTGCCATTTTGATTCATCCGGGTTTCCGTTTCTATATACAACCATCAGCTTCTTGCTCAGTCAAGCATTTTTTGATATGATCGTGTCTATGGCAATTTCCTGTTATTCTGATGGTCTGTATTGAGGTAGCTTCTATGGTTACTGTAGTCTGTGATTCGCTTTGCTGTGTTTTTCTCATTGTTCTACAGTGGTGAGCATATAATAATAATAATAATAATAATAATAATTATAATAATAGTAATGATGATAATGATAATAGTAATGATGATGATTCTTATGGTGATGGTAGAAGTAATGATAGGTGATGCTGATGATAGTGGAAGAAGGGGTGTTTGCTTATCGGGAGGATAGTGATGATGGATTCGAGTCCTTGAGGAGCAGGGTTACAATACCAATTCTAAGATGATATCTAAATTCAGTGCAGAATTATGGTAATTAAGACTGAATTTTTAAAAAATGGAGATAGATAATATCGTGCAGATGTTAATTTAAAATTAATTAGATTTTTGTATGTGTTGAGATTTGTTTATATGCATGATGGTCATGATAATGTTCGTCCTTCAGTATGATAACAGATTCAAAAATATTTTTGAATTGATGTTCTTTGAGCTAAAATGGTTGAGTTAATAAACCATTTTAACTGAACATTTTTTATTATTTATTTTTGTCATTTCTGTATGTTTGATATATCACGGTTCTCACAATTGATCAGAATACCCAAGAAATTATTAGTGTCTGACGTAAAGTGATGTAGGTAAGACGTTTTCGGTTACACTGCAGCGAATCCAGTCACGTGTTTCTGTAAATTATTTAACTTAAATCAGCTCATCAGGCCAGACAACATTAGTTCAAAATGGAAAGATTTATTCTGCCTCTCTAGTTATTAGTTAACTGATGACCTGGCTGATTTACTAGGCTTTTGCTTTTGTAGCACCTCTACGCAATATAATGTAACCATGTTCTCTTATTTACAGCCATGAAGTAATGGTTAAGCATTAAAAGGTATCTGTTGCCACCACTCAGTCATGGTAATCATTTATCCTGATATTTCGTAGCAGGTGCTTTATGTATTTTAAGTTACCATCTCTTAACTAAATGCCGATCAGCCATGACAAACAACTGACGTCTGTAACATTTGATTCTGAGTACAATGGCTTTGATTGAGAAGTGGGATATGTTAGGCATCAAGTGAATAGTCAGTTGTTGGTAATATTTGAAGGGGGAGAATGGGCAAGTGTAAGAATCTGAGCAATAAACGACTGGGTCAGAGCATCTTCAAAACGGCAGGTCTTGTTGTGGTTTTCATATATTAAATTGTTAATGTTCTAGTGCTGTTTTTGAAAAAAGGGGTCTTAGACTCTCTGGTCGTACCTTGATTGTTGTTGTAGTGTGTTGTATTATCTATATTTTCTCTCCAAAGCTCAAATCACTTCTCTTATAATGTCCACCAGGTGTTTGTGTTAAAATTCCACACCATTGCACGCTATCAGCTTGTATCCATCTTCAAAAAGTGCAAGCCCCAATCAGAGATGGGTGTAGTGGATCCAGGAGCATTGCCTGGTGTCCCAGCCACTCCAACAGCCACTACACCAGCCTTACCACCACCTGCCCCTCCCACTCCAGTACCTCCGGCCCCACCCTCTTCCACAACTTTTGACCGAGCAGGGGAGAAAGAGGACAAGCAAACTTTCCAGGTGTCGGACTGCCGCAGCCTGGTGAAGACCCTTGTGTGTGGTGTGAAGACCATCACATGGGGGATCACCTCCTGCAAAGCTCCAGGAGGTGAGAGCATTTGATTACTGCAAATAAGAAGTTTTTTGTCATACTGTATATTACACTCGCAAGTGGCTACATTTCTCTGTCTGTGATTCACACTTGCCGTGGGTGTGTCACGGTATGACCGTCACACTATGAATTTTTACAGCATTGCGCGTATTGAGTATTCTTCTGTAACGGATTATTACATTACAGTATGTCAACGAATTAAAAGGTGATAGGTGTTATTATTTTTTGCAAAAGTTTTATCTTCCTCCGATTGACTTTTAAGTACATGGAAGGTATTTGATGATGCTGGTTTTTTAATCTGTTACTGCTGATTTGCTGGCATCACAAAAGCAACTCTCAGCAGAACTGAGTATAAAGCTATATATCATATATCATAATGTTTTTAAATAGCATAATATGATATTTTTTCAATATTGCACATTTTGCTATTTATTGCAGAAGCTCAGTTTATTCCTAACAAACAACTTCAACCCAAAGAGACACAGATCTACATTAAGCTGGTCAAATATGCCATGCAGGCTTTGGATATTTACCAGGTATGGCTGATCCCTGATTACTGTACAGTCTTGCCTGTGAAAGACATCCACTTGTTGATTTTATGAACAGTTGAATGCTGTATTCATGTAAATCTAAAGCTATGCCACATTACAATAAAAATGCTATTTGATTAGCAGTCAGTAACTTGTGAGCAAGGCAAAGTGTTCGTGCTGGTAAAGACGCTCTACAGCTTATCACAGAGACGAACCATCCCCTTTTGGCTAGGTACAGATTGCCAGCAACGGGCAAACGTACATTCGTGTGGCCAACTGTCAGACTGTCCGCATGAAGGAGGAGAAGGAGGTTCTGGAGCACTTTGCTGGAGTCTTTACCATGATGAACCCACTGACTTTTAAAGAGATTTTCCAAACCACAGTGCCATATATGGTTGAGAGAATCTCCAAAAACTACGCTCTGCAGGTAATAAAAAAAAAAATAAAAATAAAAAAACCTTTTCTTTAAGCTGTCATGTAGCTTCTTCCATTTTTCATCAGCAATGTTTTTTTGTTTCTCTTTTCAGATTGTGGCAAACTCTTTCCTGGCTAACTTGTCAACCTCGGCACTTTTTGCCACCATCCTAGTCGAGTACCTTTTGGAGCGGCTCCCCGAGATGGGTTCCAATGTGGAGCTGTCCAACCTCTACCTCAAACTCTTCAAACTTGTGTTTGGCTCCGTTTCTCTCTTTGCTGCAGAGAACGAGCAGATGCTCAAGGTCAGAAACCATAACATTTGTCCTCATAGCCTTTGTTGACTATGATAGCTGGGTTAGAAATTGGATTTAGTCGGCTCAGGGTTTCTATGACGACACCCGTGCCGTCGATGGCGTCTGTGCTAGAAGCCTCGCTACATTAATTTTAATGCGTTCCGTCAGCTGCTCAGATGAGAAATGACACTTGTGCCTCGGATTGACAGCAAGGACTCGAGTGAAGGTCACTGTGATATAATGGTGCAGAGAAGGAAGAGCGCCAGTCTTCCTTATCTCTGACCCATAACTCCAGGTTTACTGAAAGCTTGATAGGATATTCAGAAATATTAATTGACTTGTTCTTTCTTGTCACATTTCAATATGACAACTGTGAGTCATCCTTCAGCTTTTTAGTGCTGCTTGACATCCTCATACGTTATCCGGATTTCAGAGATAAAGACGAATGTATTGATTGCCCCGGTTTAAATGCTCAGTGCAGTCACTTTGAGAATTTTGCCAGTGTTTCAGTAAACTCTTCTCATCTTTCTATCTGTCTGTATATCTATCTCGTTTGCATTTTTTTTCTTTGTTGTGCAGCCCCATCTCCATAAGATTGTGAACAGCTCCATGGAACTTGCCCAGTCAGCCAAAGAGCCATACAACTACTTCCTGTTGCTCAGGGCTCTGTTCCGTTCTATCGGAGGAGGAAGTCATGATCTACTGTATCAGGAGTTTCTGCCTCTTCTCCCCAACCTGCTGCAAGGTAAACAGTTTGTTTGTGTTATCCTGATGACTATAGATTGATGTTCGTCATGCAGTCCTGTAATAACTGAATCATGCTACTTGTGTGTTGTTTTCCATCTTTAAATTGCTTTAGTGTTAAACATGCTTTAAAAAGCCATTCATTTATTCCCTAATTGGTTAGGAAGTCTTTCAGCTTTTCAAAAGACCATTGATGGATGTAGGGATAAATAGGGTTGTTATTATATTAAGCAGGCTGCCATTTTCAAAAGGATCCCTCACAGCTAAAAAGCCCGTCTAGTTTGTTTATGCAGGCTTTCCATGATCATTATCATGGGATAAGGATTTTATTCCATAAATTCTCCATAACAACCAAAAATGGTCGTTTTAGTGAGTGATCATGCTTTCTTAATGGCACTGATGATTTCAGAGTATCATGTTGATCAACTCACTCATTTGTGAACCCACTTAGTCGTACTAGGGTTGCAGGAAGGCTGGGGCTTATCTCAGCCGACAGTGGGCGAAGGCAGGGTACACTCTGAACCGAACAGCTCGCCACACCATTGAAGGGCCAACACACACAATGATTCACACTCGAATTAGAGTAATGTGCATATGTTTGGAGTGTGGGAGGAAACCGGAGTACCCGGAGGAAACCCACATAAGCATGAGGAGAACATGCAAACTCCACACAGAAACACTTGAACTCAGGAATCGAACCCAGGACCTTCTTGCTGTAAGGCGCACATGATAATCACTACACCACCTTGCTACCCTTGATAAACGCAGTGGATTAATGGCATATAATAATAAAAATGCAAAATGTCCTCTCAGGCTTGAACATGCTACAGAGTGGCCTCCATAAGCAGCACATGAAGGATCTGTTTGTGGAGCTGTGTCTGACCGTACCTGTGAGGCTGAGCTCTTTGCTTCCCTACCTGCCCATGCTCATGGACCCACTAGTGTCAGCTCTCAATGGCTCCCAGACACTAGTAAGCCAGGGTCTGCGCACTCTCGAGCTCTGTGTGGACAACCTGCAGCCAGATTTCCTATATGACCACATACAACCTGTCCGTGCTGAACTCATGCAGGTACGGTCTTTCACCTTTAAACTATAAACTTGAGGATATATTGACATGTTTTCTTTTTGCTGGCTTTAAAACCCACAGGGTTTCTGTTTTGTTTCCAGGCCCTTTGGCGAACTTTGAGGAATCCAGCAGAGACCATCTCTCATGTAGCCTATCGGGTGCTGGGCAAGTTTGGTGGAAGCAACCGAAAGATGCTGAAGGAGTCTCAGAGGCTGCAGTATGTGGTGACTGAGGTGCAGGGCCCCAGCATTAAGGCTGAGTTTACCGACTGCAAAGCTTCTATACAGCTGCCCATGGAGAAGGTAAGATTATTTTACTAATGCACGACTGTGTGGAGTTTCTTGCTTTGAAATGCAGGGGTTGTTTGCAGTAAGTTTATGCACACAAACTGTGGAATGACTACAAACTGTGTGATCAATGAACATCAAAATTGTTTTAATATTTCACAAGAGAATGTATTTTGATGAATACAAATGTCATCATTATAGTTCATAAAACACATTTCACTGGTAAATGGGGAAAAAGGTTAAAGATAATCAAATTAATTATTTGCACACATGAAACTTTTTGAGGCAATGTTTTGTTGGTAGCCCAACCCCAGTCGTCCTCAATCACCAGCATGGCATGGTTAGGAGCACACTGTGCATTCGTTGTCTAAACGTTCTTTGCAAACAACTGCTCAATGATTGCCGCTCAGAGGGCCTTTTGAAGGACGTTTCTGTATTCCACAGAACCAAAACACTCCAGGTCGGAAAACCATCGTGCAGCGGTTGACAATTTCAGGGCACAAGGTTTAGCTTTGGGGGGAAAAAAGTGGTTTCAGCAAGATGGGGCTATGTCACACACAACTCATTGGTCATTGCAATTGCTGAGGGAAATGTTTCTGGATCTGGTGATCTTGTTGGGTGGCTGGCCTGTTGCTCTGACCTCTCCCCTTGTGTTTTATTTTTCTTCTGTGGGGTTACCTTAAATCACGTATATGTGTATACTCATCGAGCCCAAACTCTTGAAGACCTTAAGTTTGCTGTTCAGCAGGAGACAGCTGCTGTTCCGCCCGACGTGAGCCACCAAGCCACCGTGTGTAGACGATGGCCACCATTTGGTGGATGGCATTTTTAAAACATAAAGTCCAAAAACTGTATTAAATGAAGTTTCATATGTGCAAATAATTTGATTATCTTTTATTTATTTTTGAATTATTTACCTTTGAAATGTGGGAGGTTTTTTGGGTCACCCTGTCCTTGGACGAGGGAAGGCTGCCGAGCTGAGATAGCTGTACAGAGCAGAGAGGAAGGAGATCTGATATAGTAGTGAATTAAAGTATTTATAAATGAATGAAAGTATTTGAATGTATACTTTTCTTCCAAATTGGTTTGCTAGCTAGCTGGTTAGCATCAGTGAGCTCTATGAGCTTAGCATGCTATATTGCTTGCGCTGTTTGTGATTCATTCGAGACATGAAAAAGAACAAAATATAGACCTAAAGTAATTGATGGTAAGATCCAGTCCCCGATACAGAACGATTCAATTGAGTGACATCCACTGAATCTAAAACTGTTTTATTGTATATATTACACGGGAATATTAGTACGAAAAGCACTCAAACTACATGCTAGTTTATTATTTATTTTATTTTATGTTAATGAATCAATTCATTTATTTTATTTTTATTTATTTTTTACATATTTTAAATATGACAGATTCGGTCAGATGCGACCCCCTGCATGTTAACTCTAGCCATCCTGCTCTTCTGTTAATTTTTGACTTATTGTACATTTTTTCCCAACCAATCAGCCTGCTCTGAGGTACAGGCATTGGGGATGAAGTTATTATATGCAGCTAGTGGTGAGACTTCCTTGTGACCTAATCGTTTACCATGTGGAAACATGAATAACATACAAAAAAGAGAATCTTATGGTCTATTTTTCCATTTTAAAGTGTGGTAATGACACTGTCTGCTCCAAGGACTGTGACAAACTGTGAGCGTTCGTCATTTTGATTTAAGCATTATCCACTCGGGATATTGTTTTTTTTAAATCCCCTGATAGCAGGCCAATCAGATTACACTGTTCCTGTATGGTGTATATATTAAAGATCACTTAGTTAAATACTCATATCTATCATAAATGCTGCATGTGGGACAGTTTTGTATATGCAAATTAGCTAGCTAACAGTTATCCACTTAGCAGTTCACAATCAGTTACGTAACATTTACTGAACCTGAAATGTTTAGTATATGCAAGAAAGGTCTGTCAGAATCATATATAGGCTCATATGTGAGCAAAGTCTGCTTCCTGTTGCATTTCGGTGTCGGCTGCAAAGGAGGGGCTAGGGACAGGATTCTCATTGTGCAATGAATCCTTGTCAAAGAGAAGTGTGTGTGAGAGGAGACAGTGTCTTCCCCAGGTAATTAAAGAGATCATCAGGCTGTAAGCAGCTCCTGTCCCCGTCCTCCTGCTCCTCCCTCTCTTTAATCAATCTCTCTGTGCCATGCAGACGGGATTATTTGCTCCAGCTAATGGCTCTTCCTACTGGCCGCCGCTACTTGGGAAAACGCAAACTGTCATTTTTGTAATTGCCTTCGTGCCTTCAAGATGGATGCCTCCCGCCATTATGCTGGTGCAGCTTAATTTCATTTGCATACTCCTTGCGGTTGCGGCGAGCAGCAGCTGCTCTTCAGTGCAGCCTGGAGCCCAGCTCTGTCGGTTTGGATTAAGAGAGGCTCCGATGCTCCATAACTCTGAATATACCCCATAGGACCAACAACGACAACCTCCAGTCAGCCCCTTGCTCTGGCACCAAATGTGACTACATTTTTATTGTTTTGAGAACTCTGGACTCTTGTGAGAACATACAGAGAAATGGTTGTTGTGATATACTCCAGTGTTTGTACTCACCTGAGCTATACACATGGAAATGAGTGCTAACAAACAATGTAGCGCACTTTTAGACCTCGACATTTCCGTCCCTTCAGTTTTGCAGCGTCAGCACGACTGCTGGTGCCCTCATGCTGAAGTACGCTTACAGCCGACTTGATGAATCTCTCCCATTTTCAGTTACCTTGAAGGTTCTTCTTGTATTTGTCTGGTGTCTAAGCATAGAGACTTTAATAAGGTTTAGCTTTCAGACAAGGTGATAAAATTTCACACATACTGCAGTTTCTAGTTTTCGTCTGGTGAATGCTGCAGTGTATGTAGATTTAACATTGAATGAACTCCTCCAAATCTCTTTTGGGTAGTTAGTTACTAAACCCATAAACTGTATTCATATGAAATGTGGTGTGTATGAGAGTTTTTTTTTTTTTTTTTCCTATTATAAATGTGTCTTTTGGGATTTTTATGTGAGTTTAAAGGTTACCCTATTATAAATGTGACACAAGCCCGAACATCCAAGTCCCACAGGAATTGAACCCCAGTTGTAGTCCGTTTCCTCCTTGTTTTTACTGTGTATCTCCTAAGCGAGTGTTTTTGACACTTTATTCACTTTCCAAGAAGTTAAACAGTTTGGCTCACCCCAACCACACACACACACACACACACACACACACACACACACTCAGCTGCCATATGTTTGTATATATCCTCATGACATTGGCCGGTATTCACTGAGGCAATTCTGCATGATTAGTCCTTGAGTCAGACCATTTAACTCATCATTCCCATTCATGATGGTCCCTCCAGGAATTTGCGATTGCATAAATTCAAGCATCCCCTTGCATTCTGCGTGACATTACAATTTTAACTAATCACTGCAACTTTTCTTCAAATTTGGCCAATTATTGAATTATAACACAAGTTTCACCAATCATAGAAATCCTTTGAACAAACATTGAGCCATACATCACCACATGTCACTTCTTGTTAATGCTTTTAAAGACCTTAAGATATGGACATGTGCACAACTAATTTTGCAGTTTTCAGGTAACCCCTCAATTTTGTTGCAATAAACACTTAAAACACATCAACATGCATTGCAGTCTTTTTTAATCTGGCACAAAATTCGGCATTTTAGACATCAACAATCAGAAAAGTCAGTGAAATCCTGGAGGGACCATCATTCACTCTGCTGGTGTTTAGTATGGGAAGAAGGATAAGCATGTACAGTACAGTGCAAGAAAAACGTATGATAAAGGAAGTGACTAAAAAAAATGTAATGTCTGAGTTTTAGTTGTGTTGTGATGGTGACATCAAGTAAATTAAAGTTAGTTAACATTTCCTTACATATTGCGAACAAACAGATTATTTGTATTGATTGTTGAATTTTCTTAAAATGTAATTTCTATGATTAATGAACCCCACAGATGTTTGTTTATCTTTATATCAGTGTTTCTCTTTTGGCCTCTGAGAACTTTGTTGCTTTTTTTCCAGGCTATAGAGACCGCCCTGGACTGTCTGAAGAGTGCCAACACCGAGCCATATTACAGGCGCCAGGCTTGGGAGGTGATCAAATGCTTCCTGGTGGCTATGACCAGCCTGGAGGATAATAAACACGCCCTGTACCAGCTTCTCGCTCATCCCAAGTAAGAGCAGCTTAACTTTCACACAAATATTTGCCTTGACATTTCCGATGAAGTAGGCAATATAAAGTCAGAGTTCCAGGGGAGCTGTGTTGCATTCTCTGGTTTTCCGCTATGCTTATTTCCCTCCTTTTTGTTTCTTTAGGAGGTTTTCAGAGTGCACCATGAGCATGGTTGGTTTCTGTTTTGTCCTCACCGCCGTGGTTCCTCACAGCGACATGTGCCCTGTTAAAAAGGGCTAATTAATCCGAGACAGTTCGTGTGGTTGTGCATAAAGAGTAGCTGGGTCACATTACCCAGCCATTGAACTCTGCGCTGCGGCTAATTGACTTTCCTTTCTGTCTGTTTGCACCAAAAGCCTGCTGCCTGTGCCCCTCGCAGAGATAATGAAGTGTGTCAGTTATGAAGGGGGAAGAGCTGCCTCCGCTGTCAGATGTCTTGATTCATGACATCCTCTCTTTCCCACTTTGAGCGCTGCAGACTGCGCCGGTCACCGTGAAAAGCGCCTTTTCAGAATGCAGCATGCTCACTTAATATCTCAAATGCCAGGCCGGATAATGGAGTCCCATTCAAGTGGCAGCGGTATGAATTTGAATTGATCTGCCACTCCCTCCCCCGCTAGCCAGCTCCTCGGCTCTGTCTAGGCCAAAGCCAGAGTCTTTAAATAGCGATAATGAAATGGCACAATCCATCACTGCTGCTACTGGCATTTGGCCTTATAGAATACAAGCTCAGGCATGGATGAAACAGCCTCTCAATCATAACGTCCCTATCAGTGGGGGTAAATAATGAACCATCTGAACAAATGCCAGTCAAATACAAAACGGTCCAACAGGACTGAACTGTTGATGTATAAACACCCGTTTGGCATTGATTAATCAACACTCATTACCTGGCATTCGATTAAAAATTTTTTTAATACTTATGACTTAAGACCTTTTTATAATTTCATATTTAATACTTTTTTCATCCTGCCCCTGATTTATAATTCCAATTTATTTTTTAAGAGAGGAATTGTTAAATTAATTGTATATTAACTACATTGTATATGTCTACAGAAAAGAAGCAAACAAAGAAGTAGCTACTCACTTTCTGCTTAGTAGTATCAGTACAGCATAAACCCAAGATAACAAATGAAATTAAGTAACTTAATCAATGAATAAAGTACCTTTTTGGGGGGATGTCTCGACTACCTGAATAATTTTTTAAACAAAATGCATTTGTAATTTGTAAAGAACTAACATGACATGAGATGCTTTTGTAATTTACCTTTTATTTATTTAGATTTTTTTTGTATGGTATGTTTCATGTTCTGTGCTGTAAAGGTGGGGCAGGGCTACTTCAGTAAAATACCTTTGGCATGGTAGCTCGTATCTGCAGTTGATTTTATTTAGCCTCTGAACTTGTTTTTCTCCTCAGTGTATATGTAGGCACCAAATCTTTAGTGATATAAAACGCCATCAGTAATTTTTCTCCACAGGCATATAGTATGGAGTATGATGTGAAAAGGTCACTGATATTTATTAACTTATTGGTGTCTGAGATGCTGCAAAAAGCTTGTTGTGCTACTACCTTTAGTCACAGAGTTTATATAAACTTTACAGAGGACAGTGGTTTGTTCTGTCAGACTGCATAAGCGAACCATTTCTAAATTTCAAGGGTGATGTTGCCTGTTTCCGAGACGAGATCCTTGTTGTTGTGTGCACTGTCGTCTTGCTAATGCGTTGGTGTCTGATGGGCAGGGACAGGCTTTTTTCTATTGGGTGGTGTCTGCCAGGGGAGCCTATCAAGGAATGAGAGCAAGGAAAGAAAGAATCCTGCATGGGTTGCCAGCGCTGCACAGAATCAACACAGACAATGAAGTTTAAAAATCCCATGCATATAAAAATATTTAAATCGTATTTTCATTTTACACATTGTCATAATCCAAAAATTTGAATTAATCAGTAAATTTATCAGCCAACTCTAGTGTGAGCAGAGCATGATTTGTAACCATGTCTTTTTAAGATAATTCTAAGTTTTTCTGTAAATGCGGAATTGTACGAAAAACAAACCAAAGTGAGATTGTTTTATGGATACTTTTTCCATTTTAAAACACGAGAATGAACACTCCGCCTGCTCTATTGCTGCTCTAGATGCTTCATGATGGCATCTATTGAAATGCATTCAAATAAAGGGCTTATTTCAATAGCATGTTCTCAATTCATCAGGTGTGGAAGTGTGTACACAATTGACACAGATTCCCATTATAAGTTATTTATTATTATAGATTCTCACTACATCAAAATGTATTGTGTAAAATCCATCTCCATTCTGATCACGTATATGTTGTGTTGCTCTTTTAATGTTGGCACAAACGGTGTTAAAAATTCCTTTTCTTGTAGCTTTACAGAGAAATGGATCCCCAATGTAATAATTTCCCACCGATACAAGGCCCAGGACACACCTGCACGCAGGACATTTGAACAGGCCCTCACTGGAGCCTTCATGTCTGCTGTCATTAAAGATCTGCGTCCCAGTGCTCTGCCTTTCGTGGCCAGTCTCATTCGCCATTACACCATGGTGGCTGTAGCTCAGCAGTGTGGTATGTATGACTCTATATTCCTACAAATTGTCTTTTTATTGCAAATCCAAGCCCAGTAAATAAGTGTTAGTGCTTGTGTGTTTAAAATTTGAGTACTGCACGTACTGGTCAGTATACACAATGCACAGGAGAATGTTTCTTTCTTTTAACTTTGTTAATAAATCCGTAGGGCCTTTCCTGCTGCCATGTTACCAGCTTGGCAGCCAGCCAAGTACTGCTATGTTCCACAGTGAGGAGAATGGTTCTAAGGGAATGGATCCACTGGTGCTGATCGATGCCATTGCCATCTGTATGGCATATGAGGAGAAAGAGTTGTGCAAGATCGGTGAAGTTGCATTGGCTGTCATTTTTGATGTCGCCAGCATTATTTTGGGATCCAAAGAGAGGGTGAGGTTTTTATTTTTGTTCCCCTTTCTTCAGCTCATTTCTTGACCTTGTTCATGACTGCTGATGTTTTAAGATGTTTTTGTTAGGTTCTGAGTTAAGTGTGATCTTTCCTCCTGCCAGGCATGCCAGCTGCCTCTCTTTTCTTACATCGTAGAGCGTCTGTGTGCATGTTGCTACGAGCAGGCTTGGTATGCCAAACTTGGTGGAGTGGTGTCTATAAAATTCCTCATGGAGAGGCTGCCACTTATTTGGGTGCTGCAGAACCAACTCACCTTCCTCAAGGCTCTTCTGTTTGTAATGATGGACCTCACAGGCGAGGTAGGAACACAGACACAGTCTTGCACAGTAGTTACCAGTACTAGCTTTGTTGCAGCTGCTCTTTTCTTTTTTCTTTAATACAATGTCCGATCTCAAGGCATACTCTACATTTCCATCAAGAAAGAGCTGTTTCCTGATTAGCAGAAGTAGATCATCTAGAACCAGTAACATGTCATTGGCAGTGACTAGCTTTTTGTTTCCATGTTTTTATTTATTTATTTTATTGTTATTATTATTATTATTATTATTATTTTATTTTTTATTTTTTTTTTTTTTTAACCATTTATAAAATACATGACCTGTGGTTGGATTTGAAGATTATTTCGGAATGGAAAATAAATATTACCATGAAGAATCAGTGATAGGCTCCAGCTACCCTGCAACCCCTGTAGGATTAAGCAGTTCAGCAAATGAATAGATGTTTTGTTACTGATGAGAGGAAGCTAACAATTTGCCATATGGTGTTTAATTATGACGGCAGATCTGTTTACTATTTAAGATTCCTGTAATGGATGACTGGTAACTGTAAGGTGTTTACAAGGGCAGGTCTTTTAACAACCACTTTTCACTGAATTGCCAATCAGAAATTCATCATTAATGCAAACAAGCAGTATACAACCCCTGGCAAAAAGTATGGAGTTACTATTGGAAGATGTTCATTCAGTTTTTTGTGTAGGAAAAAAAAAACAGTCACAGACATGCCACAAAACTGTTTTCATTTAGCACTCCAACCTTCTGGCTTTATAAAACATTTACAAAAATAAAAAAGAAAGAAAATTGGAGTCAGTTGAAACTGTTTTCACAGATCAACCAGAGGAAAAAAATATGGAATCACTCAATTCTGAGGAAAATATTATGTCTTCACCAAATACAAACACCACTTGTAGTTTGCAGTTCTAAAACAAACATCCAGTTACATCTGCTATTAGTCTGAAGTTGAAAAAAGAGTGCTTGCACACCTTAGTGAGCTGTTGAACCAAGCTGACAGACATAAATCATGGCTCCAATTTAAGAGATGTCAATTGAAACAAAGTGGAGGATTGTAAAATCTTCACAGAATGTTGCAAAAGATGTTGGTTGTTCCCAGTCAGCTGTGTCTAAAATCTGGACCAAGTACAAATCAAATGGGAAGG
>JBCNYH010000021.1:27489455-27502349 GCA_039654325.1 Tandanus tandanus
AGAAAGACATATAATGTCAATGGCATGGCCTGCAAATAGTCCGGACCTCAATCCAATTGAAAATCTATGGTGGAAATTAAAGAAAATGGTCCACGACAAGGTTCCAACCTGCAAAGCTGATCTGGCAACTGCAATAAGAGAAAGTTGGTGAAGAATACTGTTTGTCGATAGTTGAATCCAGGCCTCAGAGAATTTAAGCTGTTATAAAAGACAGAGGTTGTGCTAGTGGTGTTTTTGTTTGGTAATCGCAAATGTTTTCTTCAGAATTGAGTGATTTACATATTTTTTCCCCCTCTGTTTGGTCTGTAAAAACAGTTGCAGTTGACTACAATTTTCTTTCTTTTTCATTTTTGTAAGTTTTTCCAGAAAGCCAGAAGGTTGGCATGTTAAATGAAAATAGTTTTGTGGTATGTCTGTGATTGTTTTTATTTATTTATTTCCCTACACAATTAAACAATTGAATGAACATCTCCCAACAGTGGTGATTCCATACTTTTTGCCAGGGGTTGTATTAGAACTCCTTGTTTTTATCATGGTAATATATCTGTGTAGAAGAACATATCCATTTTATAGAAAAGCTTTATTTGTATTCCTATGTGATGAATATCAGCATTTTGTGCACAAAAAACCAGATCCACCAGATCATATACCAGATCAGCCTTTTAAAGTCATCATTAAATATGCACAAAATAAGGATGTGTTATATACAGCTCATATTGTGTTCATTATATTGTTATATATTGAACATGATATGAGCTGCTTCACAACAGAATGGGTAATGTGCCCTGGAATTAATAATTTATCATCTCAGGACAATAAAGTGTATCCAACAAGAGTCACATGATTATAAAAAGTTATGACTCTTAAAATCTGTGGAAAGAATGAAGATTATTAGAAATATTTAAAAAATTGTTTTTTGTTTTTTCTTGTTAAAATTAAAATGAACTTTATTGAACTGGATAAAAAAAATCACAAATGAACTATGGATGATGAATAAAATAATTCCAATTAAAAACACTTATGCTCAATAAATTAAAATAAAATTACCATTTATTTATTTTTTTATTTTTTAAAAATTATTTTATCCAATTATTTGTACAGAAAAATTGTAGCTCATCCCATAATCATTATTTAATGTGTAAAATATTGAGTGTTTGTTTCCCTAAAGGCCTTCCATACCAGCGTTGAACTGGAAGTGAGGTAACAAACACGTATGGTGAATGACAACTTCTGAGTTTCAATCACTGGTTAAATGGGTAAATGTAGGCAAATTTGTTAAATTGAATGCATCATTTAAGAATTAAATATCTAGATTTTATTTATTTTAATCATTTTTAAAAGCTCTGGAATTTGGCCCTCTCTGCCAAATATACTTTCTTCACTGTGGGTAATTGAGAGCTGAGTCAGTTCCCCACCAGGCAGATCCTATTGCCGATGGCGAAATAACGAGCGGCCAGCGTGCACCCTGCTAATGAGTTATACCACTGTGCTACTGAATTCTTTTCGGTAACGGTTATTTTATTTTAATTAATCTACAAATGCTTGTTGCAAAACAAATATCATTTATATTAATGCCTTCAGTCTAATGTTATTTCTATAGTAACAGGTAAGTCACAGGGTTATACATCAGGTACTGTACATAATCGAAGCCTGTCTTTGTGTTACTGTTTATAGCTGCTATACCCTAAATGCTAACAAGCTGGATTTTTTTTATAATGCTCCGCAACATTAAATGTAATTATAAATGAATTAAAAGTATGATGGTATGTTTCTTTAACTAAAAAAAGTAAAAAGTAGTTGCTGGCAAAGTGTTGTAGTGTGAAATAAAATACCTTTATGCTCTATAGCGTGTAACGCTGAGCACTGTTTTGTTGCAGGTATCGAATGGTGCAGTGGCCATGGCTAAGACCACCCTAGAGCAGCTGCTGGTGCGCTGTGCCACTCCACTGAAGGAGGAGGAGAAAACTGAGGAGTTGCTCAGTGCCCAGGACAAATCTTTTCACATGGTGACCCACGACCTGGTGCGAGAGGTCACCTCGCCCAACTCCACTGTGCGCAAGCAAGCCATGCACTCCTTGCAGGTTCTTGCCCAGGTTACTGGAAAAAGCGTCACCATTATCATGGAGCCTCACAAGGAGGTATGTTTGGTGTAGCATCAGGGCTGGAAATGATTCCTTTTTTTTTTTTTCTCTGCTTCACCTTTTTGTCCATGAAACTTATTGGAATACAGTTAAAGTATGAAATATTGAACGTGTTTTAGCAGCTTGCAACTTAGTAATTCTAAGAAAAAAACACCTGATGACGAAAATATACATATTTTCAGTGTAACAGGAGAGTTTGGAAGGCTTTCCTTACATTCCCCTTTAAGACCTGTCAGCCTGTTGCACGCAGAACCCCATAAAGGATTGTGTGTCTACATGTAATCTAAAAAAAAGTTTAAGAATGTTTGTTTGCTATCAGGTCCTACAGGACATGGTTCCTCCTAAGAAGCACCTTCTTCGTCACCAGCCTGCCAACGCTCAGATAGGACTGATGGAAGGGAACACATTCTGCACCACGCTTCAGCCTCGCCTCTTTACCATGGATCTCAGTGTCGTCGAGCACAAGGTCTTCTACACTGAGGTATGCATACTTGCTGCATTCATACACTGCTGTGTGTGAGAAATCGCACACACACACGCACACATAATCAGTGCAACCAATCATTCCTGATTTTAATAAAAAAATAAAGTTTGATGAGCCACACAGAAATAAAATAATGTATCCCCAAATTTTATTATATGCTTGTCTGCAGTCAAATACTTACTACCCACTTATTCTTTTAATCACACACATTACAGAAGGGTTAGAGATGAAACATGGGATGTTTTTTTAATATGGTGTTTTGTTTTGTTTTTTAAGGTTGTTGCTTGTTATAGATGTCTTTGCCTTTAGCAGTGTTTGTGTCTTGTGTAGTTGTTGAATCTGTGTGAGGCTGAAGATGCAGCACTTATGAAGCTGCCCTGCTACAAGAGCCTGCCTTCTCTGGTGCCCCTGCGCATCGCTGCACTCAGTATGTATTGTACTTCCTACTAATGAGTTTAAAATGTAGCTGACTAAAGACGTTGTGTAGCAGTATAAGAAAATTTCTCTGAGATGTCAGTGGGATATTCAGTTTAATCAGATATGTAGAAGATAATGTGCTTTTAATAATCTGGGTCCTGCATCATCCTGTTAGGGTTTATTTTGCAATAATGACCAACTTTCTGCATGTTATCCTGCTTATTGCACAACTAATTACTAAAAGAAATGAGTAATTTGACAGAGAATGTTAATATAAAACTTTATTTTTACTGCTTTGATAATGGTGTGGTCCATAGCAATGGTTTGATATACAGATATAACCAACTGTAGATGAATGCTTTAATGGACCAATCAGAATTAAGTTTTCAATGAAACTATATTAACCAATCATAAAGACTTTCATAACTATCTGTAAAAATTATTTATAGCCTTATTATTTCTCATAATCTCATTCTCATCTATTATTGTCATTATTAGCAGTATGCCAGAATTCAGTGACATCCAGCAGGTTTTGCCAAACACACACACACACACACACACACACACACATGCTTCGGTGTGTTAGTCCTCGAGTTGCAAAAGAGTTGTGAACTATTTGTGAACATCAATACACATCTTATGTTAAACAATCTTCTGTCTATTGTATTTCTTGTGTGCATGTTCAGATGCTTTGGCAGCCTGTAACTACCTGCCCCAGTCTAGGGAGAAGATTATTGCAGCGCTCTTCAAGGCCCTGAACTCTACCAACAGTGAACTGCAGGAGGCTGGGGAGGCCTGCATGAGAAAGGTCAGCCCTCTCACAAAACTGGTCTTCTTTTATTTCCCTGTTCTCTGCATCTCTGCCTGCCGTGCTGCCACTAATGAGTTCTGCCTGGAACAATCAATACAGGATGGAGTGAGGCAGGAGCTGAGGAAAATGAATGTGGCTGTGATGCATCATCTTGCTGTGGCAGACTAGCCTGGGCTTTATTAGAGTGGCCTTTCCTTTGCTAATGGAGATACACTGGGCTTTGAGTTTTTCTGCCCCATTGTTGACAGGAGACTGAAGGGCAGCATGCTGTTTTTGTGCAGCATGAATCTGCTGTAGAATAAAGTCACATTTCTCCTCTTTTAAGAAGTCAGACATCAGTTTGGGTGATGTGTTTCTAAGACACATTATATTATAATACATTAGTTAAGTCAGTTGCATGTTAATGTTCCTGATGCGGCACTAAACTTATCATAATATTCCAAATTTTATACATCTGGCTCTCAGGGATGCGTTCATGGATCCATTTCACATGCAGAAAAAAACAAGTAATTATTTTGTTAGCATGTTTGAATTGAAACATAAAATGTTTTATTTAATTTAATTGATTATTCTTAATCATTTTAATTACATGTTTTTAATAAATATATATATTTTTAGTTGAAACACTATCTAAAACAAGTTCCTCGTTGTCTCTGGAGGCTTACTTCCACACAGCCTTTACTTGGAAACGATGCAACCCATTTAGCAAATAAATATGAAGAACAAGAATGTTCTGTGAGTTAAAGATAAATAATGAATGTGATGTTCTATATCGCAGAAATAATTGGCCACATCGCCCACGACATGAACAGAGAGATATGCTTGGTACTGTACATGCAACATTACCATGGCAACATGAAGCAAGTTAGCAGTCTCCATGCATTCAACTTGCTAATAGCATCTTATTATTTTTATCTTTAACAGTCTGTTTACATTTGGTAATTCTAATTTCTTGTGTTTCTTTTTCCTTGTACAATAAAATTGTACACAAAATGTACTTTTGTCAAGTTTTTTCAGTGATCCAGAAATCACCTGTAGCAAAGCATTTTATGTTGGTAGGTAATACTGGCCATTTCCAGCAGCTGCCAAATTTTTTTTCGAGCTGTCGGAGAACACTGATCTTTTACTCACTCAGTGCTGTTTCAGTTGTGCCACTTGTTGATGGGGCAAATGAACATTACACATGTTAAGTGATTTATTTTTTTCCAACTGACATTGTCATGAAGTAGCTTTACATAGTAAAAACAAACTTGATAAAGAATTTAAACAATTCTCTATAAACCATATGTATTTTTTACAAGGTACATACGGTAGTTTGATTTAAAAAAACAAACAAAAAAAAAAACACAAGCATGAAGGAAAAAAGCAATTTCCTCTGGCATTGACTTTTGGATGTTACGCAGTGATCCGTCGTTTCATTTTTCAGCTTGATAAAAGCCACATTAAATGAATGTCTCATTGTGTTGTTTCATGGATCCTTTCCCAGTTCTTGGAGGGAGCCACCATCGAAGTGGATCAGATCCACACTCACATGCGGCCTCTGCTGATGATGCTGGGAGATTATCGCAGTCTGACTCTAAACGTGGTAAACAGACTTACCTCCGTCACACGTCTCTTCCCCAACTCCTTCAATGACAAGTTCTGCGACCAGATGATGGTGAGCTACAAGCACAAAACTCGACATCTGAAATAATAGAACACATTGTCACTTATGGTTCTGTCTGTCATTGATTCTGAAATGTCATGATGGTCACATTATATCTTTGTAACCTTTTGGCTTGTTTCTCTCAGCAACACTTGAGGAAATGGATGGAGGTGGTGGTGCTCACTCATAAAGGAGGCCAGCGCAGTGACGGCAGTGTAAGTCTGAGCGTGTAGCCTTTTGCTTGTCTTTCGGGTTCAGCAGGGTTGAGTGAACTTGTTATCATGAGTCGGTTCTGACGCTTGGCGTCTCTTTCGTGTGACCTTAGAAATTTCAGAATGCAGATATTCCTTGGAGTGATTTTCTGCTTTAGCTCAAACCTTTGCAGTCAGCACTGTAGCACCTTTCTTGCACTGATGTGTGGAATGAAAATGATAGCGGAGACCTGAGGCGTCCGCTCCAGAACAACTCGCACAAATATGACGTGCGAGTGGCCATATTATAATCAATGATTCAGTAGGCGCCAGACTCCCAAGGGTCGGCTTGCTAACAAGCCTCCGAGTACTGGATCCTTGTTATCTGGTGGACAGATCACCTTGTAGAGGAAAGAAAAGGTGAGAGGATGGGACCTCATAGATAATTGACATACTCTGTGGTACCCTTTGCACACACTCTCTCCCTTAAACATATTGTGATTACATGCAAATTAGCCCTTTGTACCTATGGCTTTTGAACACCCATGCTGATGAAGCGAGGTCATCCAGGGATAGAGGGTGGGGCTTAGGACATGAATAATATTTTTGTAAATTTCCTCAACTTTGTCTTTAGCCTTCCATCCATCAGATGGTGATCAAATCACTTTTTGTTCATCGTTCGTCCTTTAACAATTCTTGTGGCAGCTAATCTAAGAAAACTACTGAATGGAACTTCATGATATTTTGCACACGTTTTCACCCTATTGTCTAGTTGTGCACCTGTGTATATTTATCTCATTTCCATGTTCATTATGGCCGGCATTTTGATTTTTATTGTGGCAGCTATTCCAAGAATACTGCTTAACCGATCTTCATGATATTTTGCAATACAGGTTCCACCTGTAGTTTAGTTGTTCAACTGAGGTTTTTAATTTTTATTTATTTATTTATTTATTTAAATGGCCTCCAGGCGGTCAGGTTGATTTTACTTGTGGCAGCTATTCCAAGATAACTACTGAATGAAATTTTTTTGACCCTTTATTTCAGTTGCATATTCAATATGGCCACCAGGCCAATTTTTTTTTGTGTCACTTATTCTAAGAATACGGTGGAACCACGGTTTTCAAACTTTATTCGTTCTAAAACCGATTTGTTCATTAAAGTGAAACATATTTTCCAATAGGAAACCATGTATAATGGATTAATCTTTTCCTGACCTCCTCCTCACTCCACAATCGTATTAAAATATAACATACCAACTGAATAAATAAAGTTTTAGGTAAGAAAAGACAATTTTATTCATTAGCTGAACCAACTGAATGAAGAATACAGCTTTAAATAAGAAAGAACGTTTCATTCACCAGACATGAACACCATTTTCATACTTTCATATGATTCCTTTCTTCACCTCTATTGTTTGTTCTCACTATTTTCCTTGGATTTCCCAGGTCCCATAGTAGCTTATCGATTAAAAAATGTAAAAGAAACACAACACAAGATATATCGCTGAAATCTGAGAAAAGTTCATATGGCCGTGTGATCAGACTGACGCACACACAGTCGGCACAGTGTGCGCCGTAGTTGGAGTTCTTTGAGCAAGCGCTACATGATGAGACTGAGAGACACGCAGCCAGCTGTTGCCAGATTGTTCGACAACCGAGCATTAGCGCTGCAACCGAGTGCAATTATGGCTCCAAAATTTTGTTTGTGAACCGATTTGTTCGAAAAGGTAGTCATTTGAAAACCGAGCTTCCACTGTATTGCTTAACCAATCTTCATGATATTTTGCATTCAGCTTCCATCTATAGTCTAGTTGTGCATCTTATATATATTTTTATATATATAAGATTATTTTTATATATATTTTTATCTCATATTGTTCAAGTCATGGGAATGGATCCATTGCCTGTCTCAGTTTTAGTATTTGGGACACCTGCCGAAAAATTTAAACTCAACATCTTACAATAAATATTCTCTGCAACAAGAATTAAAAAATACTGCAGTAACAATACTGAGGGTCTTTGTCAGATGCACCAGTAGTGAGGTTTTCTAAATTCCATTACTCATTTTTAAATATCCAAGGAAAGTGACCATTACTGAAAAGTTTGACTTCAGTGCTGTATGGTTGCTGGATGGTGGGAGCCCAGCTCCTGTGGATCCCTTGTTTATGTGTGTTGTCAGACAGTTTAGAGCTTTTTCTTACTTCAGTTTTTAGACCCTACTGAGTCCCAAAGTCAGTCTGTGCTTCATGACCAGCCCCCTCCACTCATTTAGTCGACACGTCATGTTTTTTGTTCTCCACCTTTGTTTTTCGCACCTCAGCCACCCCTCCATCGTTAATGTTCTTCACTGCTGTCCTGTCACTCACTGCTTTGCTGATTGTGTGTCCATTATTCTCTTGTTCCGGAGCAGCCTGCAGTGGAGGGTGTGGAGGTGAGATGGTGCCATGTTGGGAGGCGTACTAGCTGTGCTCGTGCTTCTTTTTCTGTCTGTGCTGATGGTGTGCTCTGTAACTGTGCCTCTGTATCTGTGGTGTCATGTTTGATGTCTGGGTATCACCTTTGTCCTCCGCTCGCCCCTTTCAAGAATAGATTTAGTCAGTGTCTAATGATGTGTTCAGACTGGCGATAATGAGTGTATATGTTAAGCATATTGAACTGGGAATTTTTTTATGTAGATTTTGTATTTTCTAAAAAAAAAAAAAACCATTTAAAAAGAAGTACTTTAAAGTACCATGCATGAAACTGAAGTACTAGAATACTTGGGGGAGGGGGGCGGTAGAACCTTTCTTTGATGATTTTTTTCCAAACTAGCCCTCGTTCACTGCCCTAGGTCAGCCATCAGCATCTCGTATAGTTTTCTACAACAAACCCGTTTATGGAACTGTTCCTAACAGCCGTGTTAACCCTCCATTAACCAGCGTAGCATACCTACTGCATGAAGTGAAAGGGTTAACAGCCTAGACAATCAAAAAAAATTGTTACTTTTTATTTTTATTTTTTATTTTTCCCAAATATTCGCCCAAAATCAACATTTTTGCCTAGGGAAATAATTTTAACACAATTAGAAAGGGACTTGGTTAACAGAGTGCTGATCTTAATGTAGAAAGATGAGACTTTTTTTTTTTTTACTTCGTAGACCATTTTTACTATATTCAACGTATAAAAACGTAAAACCATCTGTTTTGTTCTTAAAGATTTTCCCATGTTTCCTAACTGTTCTGTTTGTTCTGTGGATCATAACATTTGTGTACAGAATAATAACATAATGACTTTTTTTTATTCTCTTTGCTTCCATATAGGAAATGAAGATCTGCTCAGCCATCATAAACCTCTTTCACCTGATCCCAGCAGCTCCTCAGACTCTGGTCAAACCCCTGCTGGAGGTAGTGATGAAAACTGAGCGAGCCATGCTAATTGAGGTACATGCAGTCCAGACTCATGAAAATGTATACACTGCCTGGCCAAAAAAAAGTTCCACACTTTAATATTTTTTTTGGATTTAACCTTGATTAAAGTGAGTTATCGCCATGGCATTGTTGCTTCAATTGGTCAGGTCGAGGCTCAGCAATATTATGTGGCTATAAATTATGAGGTAATAAAGTGAAGTCAGCCGATGACCTGAATGAGAGGATTATCACCAAATGGGCTTCTTCACTGATGGCATGGATACAAAATTGGGGCTCAAATACTGAAAGAGTGGTTCAGGGAACATGAATCATTTTCATACATAAACTGATAACACAGAATCCTGACCTTAACCCTCCGAAAGACTATGGAGCGGTTTGATTTACCCGCCATTAGTTCAAGAGTTAAATTATCCCAAGTCTGGATGGAAATATGGTGTGATGTTATGTGATGTCAAAACAATGTCGTGGCGATTATGTGCTATCAGTTTCAAAGGTGGTTAAAAAAAATATTATAGTGCATGGATTTTTATATATTTTTTGCTGGACGTTGTTTTGTCATACTGGGCAACAGGCGTATGAACCTTTCTGTGTGTGTATGTTTAAGGCGGGCAGTCCTTTCCGAGAGCCACTAATCAAGTTCCTGACCCGTCATCCCTCCCAGACAGTGGAACTGTTTATGATGGAGGCCACGCTGAATGACCCTCAGTGGAGCCGCATGTTCATGGTAAACCCTTTCAAGTGGTTTTTTTTTTTTTTCTTTTCTTTTCTTAATCAGCACTTATTCATTTATATATATGTGTATATGTATTTATTTATTTAGATATAGATAGATAGTATTTATTTAGATATAGATAGATAGCTTGGTTATAATGGTTGGAACATTTGTGAATCTAAAAACGTTTTACTTCAGAGTTTCTTGAAGCACAAAGATGCCAAGCCCCTCCGAGACGTTCTGGCCTCAAACCCAAGCCGATTTGTCCCGCTGCTAGTTCCTGCAGGTACTCCAGGTACCGTGCGGCCTGGCTCACCCTCCACCAGCACAGCTCGTCTTGACCTGCAGTTCCAGGCCATTAAGGTGAACAAAAGTCTCAAGCCATTGTTCTTGTCATTCCACATTAATCCGAAGAGTGACGGTTCACTACAGTACTGCAGTGTAACTATTTCTCTTCTGTCTCAGATCATAAGCATCATCGTGAAGAATGATGAAGGCTGGCTGGCCGGCCAGCACTCTTTGGTCAGCCAGCTAAGGCGTGTTTGGGTCAGTGAGGCCTTTCAGGAGCGTCATCGTAAAGACAACATGGCTGCTACTAACTGGAAGGAGCCCAAATTGCTGGCCTACTGCCTTCTCAGCTACTGCAAGTATGTCCAATCACATGGCTATTCAGAAGTCTCTGACATTATTAAAGGATATTTGGTTGCTTACTGAGTCGATCGTTACTTTTCCAGACGTAACTATTCTGAGATCGAGTTGCTGTTCCAGCTACTGCGAGCCTTCACTGGCCGCTTCCTGTGCAACATGACCTTCTTAAAGGAGTACATGGAGGAAGAGATTCCAAAGAACTACAGCATTGCACATAAGCGAGCGCTCTTCTTCCGCTTTGTCGAATTCAACGACCCGCAGTTTAACGATGAGCTCAAAGCCAAGGTGAGGGTTATTTTTTTTAATGGTGATGATTAAAGATGGCTTATTGTGGAGACATTTTGCTTCCCACATCTAAATGACTTTTAGTTAAGTGTAATACAGGACTGAATTTCTGAGGCATTTCAGTTCAATTTTCATATGTTATCAAGTGACCAGAAAAGACACTCTCCAGGGGATGTACTGTGCCTTTGCTACACTGATCTGGAAACTCTGAACTTGCTTAACTTTGCTATGACCCTTTTCCTCTATTAGCTGTGATTTATTAGGGGGTGTGACTGATTTTATGACATGGATACGTGTGTTACCGGGCATCTCAAACACTAACTCTGTACTTAATCAGAGGCAGAAGGGCAAAGGGATGAGATCAGGACGTGCTCCTGTCATGCTACCTGAGTGTTCAGAGTATAATTCTGTATCTGAGAGGCCCTGCTGAATATACATGAACTGTTTAAAGCAAGAAGGAGTCTTTTATCACAGACAAACTCTCTTAGGGGTGCTGCATCTACGCACGTACAGCTCACCGAGGAGCACTAATAAATATTTCTCTGTAGTCGACACAATTGAACGCAAATCATATTCAGCAAGTCAGAAGTGGAGGCTGCAGTTACAGGAGGTTTGCTTGACTTTGGTTTAATGGGCAGACTGAAACAATCATCTCGGTGGTTGGTGTCCTAGTGATCCATTTCACTTGTGAGATTTATCCATCTTTAATAAAAACCTTTTAGCATTGACAGTCACCACTGAATTAATTTTTATCTCCCCCCGTTTCTGTGATATGTGGTGGTTTAGCTATCTCAGTACTCCTACAGTTTTGCGCATTGTCGCCATTTTTCGCCTCTTGCCGGTCCGCATCTGCTAATAGTGCATGCGGAGACGTTTTCCGAAAAGTAGACACAGCAACACGTTTTAACACAATACTGGTGTTGAGTGGTATTCTCTGTGGGGTTTTGTGGTGGATGTGTAGGGAGGGTGTCTGTGTTTCGAGGCTGTACGCTACCATAATAGATTGTGTGTAATGGCGTCTGCGCTGCTCCATCACTCATGCTAACGGCGTAGGGCTCATTAGGTTGGGGGATAATGAAGGCACACCTGCAGCCCTGCAGCCTGCCTGATACCAGCACTGTCCTCGTCGTCATTTATTTTACACACATGCTAACACAACAAAAACATACACGCAGCAGTCACTCTCAAACAACACCGCACAGCCAGCCGACACAGCCAGTTTTTGTCTCACCTGCAGAGACAGACAAAGCCAGGTTTGCCCACTGGTCTGAATTCCCCTGGGGGGGGTGAGCAGACATCATTATTGATCACTTTTTCTAATGGGATGTCTCAGCTCAAGTGCTGCTGCCAGATGCTCTTCTGTAAGGGCTTAATGAGATGGATTTGAGTGAGAGCCTAATAATATTTTTTAGTGATATTAGTGTTTTATGTATACTAATCGATTGCTTTTTTTAAAGGACTGATGTTGGTGTTTTGATAGCAGTGATAGAAAGATGATCTTTGCCATAAATAAAAAAATTTGACTAATAGTAAAATATTTTTATTTAATTATTAGATATTTTATAAAAGCGTAAAACTTAAACATAACTGATTTTTTTTAAAAACAGGTTTTCCATCTGATTAGTGGTTGATAGGTGTACAGAATGTTCCACATATGGATCATTATAGGGCAGATATTGTGCTTTTCTCATGATTTTGAATCAAAAATGTTAGTGGTTTCAAGGTCACAGGGTCACTTTTTCTATATTTGGATGTTATGGTGGTAACTTTGGAAGGAAATGAAATAGGATCACCCAATTTGGTGGATGGGTTCTCCTCAGGAATGTCTTGGTTAGGACAGCAGTCAATTTGGTGATTATTTTTTATTTATTAAAAAATATATATATATTTTTTAGCTTCCACCACCACCAAAGGTGGAGGGAGTGGGAGCTATAGGAATGGGTTCAGAATCAGAATACTTTATTGATCCCTGAGGAAATTGTGTGCACACAGTTGCTCCATACCAAATAAAGAAAAGGATAAGATAAAAGTCTCAATAAGAAGTATGTGTGTGTGTGTGTGTGTGTGTGTGTGTGTGTGTGTGTGTGTATGTACGTCTAACCTTAAAAGCTCGCCATCTCTATATATAGATACAACACACCTTCTGTCCGC
>JBCNYH010000021.1:27504767-27523201 GCA_039654325.1 Tandanus tandanus
GCGTCTGCAACCCTCAGCCTGCTGCCCCAGCATGCAACAGCATACAGGATGGCGCTGACCACAACAGACTCATAAAAAATCCTGAGAAGTGTTCGACAGATGTTAAATGACCTTAGCCGCCTCTGAAAATAGAGACCGCTCTGGCCCTTTTTGTAAAGTGCAGTAGGGTTCTTAACCTGTCTGTCTGTCTGTACTTTTAGTGCCATAACATTTTAAATAAATGACATAGGATCACTGAATTTGGTGTACGAGTTCTCCTCAGGGGCGAATAGTTTGGGATTTTGTATGGGTCACCTTGACCTTGTATCAGAGTCACAGGTCAGTCAGTCACTTTTTAATATATTGGACTTGTGGACAAATGCTTCTTCTGATGGGAGTGTCGGGACCCCTGTGGTTTTTTTAAACAAAAAAAATAGATTTTCTTCTTTTGTTGTCCACACATTTTCCTTAGTACAGTGGTTCTCAGCTCTTTTGTGTCCCCCAAATATAGGTTGAATTTTGCAACTCCCATCTCTCTGGAATACCCTTAAATCACTACTTTTTGTACAGAAGACACCACTGCACTAGAAACACTGGCTGTGTAATCCACTACTGAATGAACCCAATGCATTGCTACCTGCTACTCTGCTGAAAGTTCTAGCATGTTGATAACTTTATTAATCAAGCATACAGAAGAACATGGCAGTGTTGAGGAGAACTAAACCAAGCATATATGAGAATGCTTTTGGCTCAGCAACACCCTGGGATGATTTAAACATTTTCTTTTTCTTCCATTCTTGGATTTGATGTATATCCATTTAATGTATATCTTCTGGTTCCGGGTTGTAGGGAATGACAGGCTGAATAGAAAACTTCCAACTGAAAACGGTAGAGCAGCCCTGAAATAATCATTAAATCACGATTTAATAGTTACAAAAAGGGGCGAAGATGCTGTCCAAGGTAAAGAAATCAGCAACAAAGCCAACAATTAAACACATTGAGGCCTCGTCGCCGCTGTGAGCTGCTTGTCACAGAGCTGAGGTAATTTGTGCAAGAATCACAAAATTCAGGTTTACTTTTTTCATTCCTGTAAATTTTCCAAAGTAAAATCCCATTAATGAGCTGTGCCAACCAGAAAAGAACTGCAGTAGGGTTTTTTGACTTGGGATTTTAATCTGTTCCTTTCCATATACTTTTCTCTTTTCCCCCCCTCATGTTGTTTCCTTCTCATCCCATGTCCTCTTCATGCACTTACACACGTTACATTTATCATTCTCCTTCCTGGAATTTGAGCAGGCGAGCCAGAGGGGAACACAAACAGTCTAATGACGTTATTGTAATGTGCTCTCATGTCACTGTGATTAATATCGCCGAGCTGGAGAACGAACTGCCACTCATGGCTCAAGATCAGTGCTGCCACCCAACAGCAGAAGTTCTGTGGCAGTAATAAATTATAGCTCACTCTTGACAACTTGGCCAGTCCTGCATCCTGGCCTTAGCAGTTATGTCATCCTTAACCCCTTTTACATGGCCTGGTTTTATGTTTGGTTCAGTGTCAGTAACCAGTGATGGCATAGTCAGGGGTGTTCATTTGGAGCAATATCACTTGATCTCTGTGTATTGTGGGATCTGATCATTATAATGGTTGTTTTGTTTATTGGTATTACTGTGACTATTTTTTGTCTCATCAGGTTTTGCAGCACATCCTGCACCCAGCCTTTCTTTACAGCTTTGAGAAAGGGGAAGGCGAGCAGCTTCTCGGCCCCCCCAACCCAGAGGGAGACAACCCTGAGAGCATCACTAGTGTTTTCATCACCAAGGTAATGCTGCGTTCTTCCACAGCTGCCCTGTCATTCACTTTACAGTGGGGGCTAATATTAGTCTGAGAGAAATATCATAACCTTAGTAAAGGTCATAGTGTTTGTGGTGTTTCAAATCTGATTATAGCCAAGACGAAATGCTGGGGGATAATGGCCTCCATTTGTTTCACACTCAAATTGATTATCTCTTTCCCCAGTCTGGCTTTAACCATGGCAAAGAGCCATGATACTCTCTTGGCCTGATCCTTTGTAGCCACCTCAGTTTTCTGTATTGCATGCTGTAGGGTTACTTATAGAAGGATGAACTATGGTAAGTCTGTCTCTGTTTAACTTGTCATGTAGGTGTTGGACCCAGAGAAGCAATCTGACCTCCTGGACTCTCTGAGGATCAACCTGCTGCAGTTCTCCACACTGCTGGTGGAACATGCACCCCACCATATTCATGACAACAACAAGAGTAGGAATAGCAAACTTAGACGTCTCATGACCTTTGCCTGGCCCTGTCTGCTACCCAAAGCCTGCGTGGACCCAGCCTGTAAATACAGCGGCCATCTGCTCCTGGCCCACATCATTGCCAAATTTGCCATTCACAAGAAGATTGTCCTGCAGGTGAGATAATTCGGAGAAAAGACGACTGTACATGCCATCAGTATATTACTCCAGTTTATAAAATTGTATGCAGTTTATAAGTACAAGCTTGCTGATCCCTATGTGAGATGTTTTCTGTTATCTTGACCTGAATACCCACAAATGTTCTGTTTTTAGGTGTTCCACAGTCTGTTAAAAGCTCACACTATGGAGGCTCGTGCCATCGTAAGGCAGGCAATGGCTATCCTCACCCCAGCTGTACCTGCTCGCATGGAGGATGGGCATCAGATGCTCACTCACTGGACCCGCAAGATCATTGTGGAGGAGGGACACACTGTCCCACAGCTGGTCCATATACTGCACCTCATTGTGCAGCACTTCAGGGTGAGAGTCAACCTCCATTCAAAAACCTTATTTTGAGGAAAGGTCACAAAACTTGTCAGGCTTGTCTGGTGAGTCTATATCAGTTTTCATGTCCTAGTGGTCACTGAAAGGGCAATTCTGGTTCTGTTTGTTTAGACAGGGGCCTGGTGGTGTTAACTCAAAATAACTGCTTAGAGGTGTTTCCAAGATGGCTGCCGACTTGAACTTTGATATGAGATGTATTCAAAACCGATAAACCTACACTCCAGTGATGATCTTGTGCTTGTTTGTGGTCAGGTTTACTATCCTGTGAGGCATCACCTTGTGCAGCACATGATCAGCGCCATGCAGCGACTTGGCTTCACCCCCAGTGTCACTATCGAGCAGAGGAAACTGGCTGTGGACCTGGCAGAGGTGGTCATTAAGTGGGAGCTTCAGCGAATCAAAGATCAGCAGGTCAGGCTCATTTAATATTTTATATAATTAGTTTAACTTCCTTTTTATTGATTTCCTTGAGAGTATGCCATTTCTCAGTGATAAAAGCCTTTTCTAAATGTTATGGTTTGGTGGCAGTCGGAGTCCGAAGCAGACGCGACCGCTGGTGGCGAGGGCACGAGCTCTGGAGCTCTGAAGCGGGGAGCATCTGTGGACTCTGCTCAGGATGTCAAAAGGTTCCGCACAGCTACCGGTGCAGTTGGCACGGTGAGGAAACCTTAAACCCAGCGTCAGTCTCTGCATTCTTGTGTCTCTCGCTCTGTCTCTTTGGTTAAATGATTCGAAGTGCCATGTTTTGAACACAAAGTCTCGTATTTCTCTCATCAGGTGTTTGGCCGCAGTCAGTCGATGCCTGGCACCGAGGCGCTGCTCACCAAACCTGTAGAGAAACAGCACACTGACACTGTGGTCAACTTCCTCATCCGTATCGCCTGTCAGGTATTCAAACTACCTTGTCTTATACTCTTGTTGTCAATAGAAAGAGTATAATCTTTATGTAAATCGGAATTTGGGAAGCTGTTCTTCATGGTAATGGCATTAGGCACTGTAGCATTTTGTACTCAGCAGCATCTTAATTGTCTTCTGTTCCTAGGTGAATGACAGCACTAGTGTGGCAGGCTCTCCTGGTGAACTCCTCTCCCGCCGTTGTGTGAATTTGATGAAGATGGCTCTCCGACCAGACATGTGGCCCCGTGCTGAGCTCAAGCTACAGTGGTTTGACAAGCTGCTCATGACTGTTGTAAGTACTCATGGAAGCTCTGCTTAAACACTTAGATTTGGCTTGAGGTGGTTCTGGGATTTATTGAAAAGGGATATCATTCAAGTTAGAATGGTGGGGGTTTTTTTTTTATTATTTTGTTTTTTTTTTTGATAAACTGTATTAATTTTAATTTTTGCCTCTGCATTTAACCCATCCAAAGTGAGCACACACGGAGCAGTGGGCTGCCACACATTGGGGCATCCCGAGAGCAGTTGTGGGTTAGGTGCCTTGCTCAAGGGCACTTCAGCCATGAATGTGGTGGAAGGGAAGGTGCAGTTCACTCTCCCACCGCCACACATTTTTCCTGCTGGTTGGGGAATCAAACCAGTGACCTTTCGGCCTCAAAGCCGCTTCTCTAACCATTAGGCTACGGCTTCCCCCAAATATTTTGCTCTTGATGGTTTTTTGCACATTTTGTCTTGATAGAGGAGCTGCCCTTGTCCTCGTCCTGTCCCATTCCTCCTTATTCTTTCCATTGCCTTTCCAAAAGCAGTTTTGATGTGAACCCAATCGATATCCTCTGGCTTATGACTGATTTTTCACTCTCTGGAGTGCAGCACTGTGACTAATTCTGTTGTCATCTTGGAGACTGGGTCTCAATTAGGCAGTCTATCCACTCGTCAGGGCGTGTTCACTGTTTCCCTCACTTCCTCTGACTCAATCAGTATTTTTTATATCTTTTTGTATTTGTTCTGCCTTTTTGGTGCTTTCTCACTTGTCATATCCCAAACCCACCTCCCACCCCTTGTTTCTGTTGAGGTGGCCTTTTTTTTTTCCAGACACCCCACCTTTGTGGTTGAAAAAAATTTTTTTTTTTTTTTTTTTTTTTTCCCAGAACCAGACACATGTGCCCTTCTCCAGGCTTGTGTGTTTGATTGAAATGCACAAAAGGGGCCTTATTCCCCAGGCTGCAATAAACTGACTGTGCAGGCTGTTTAGACCTTGTGTAATTGTAGATTCCTGAAGTTTGGCATTTGCCTGCCTTGAATACCAGAAAACATGATGTTTTTCCTCACTTCAAGGGCCAGATTTACTAAAGGTTTGTATCAGGTGCAGATTTTTTTTTTTTGACATTCAGAAACCACTGTTGGTATTAATTAAAGATGCACAGTGAACGGTAGTAATGGAAAGGCATGGACAAAGTCATTACCTTACTGCATATGTATTTGTAGGAGGTTCCCTTTAGGATTGCCATATTTGGGGGAGGAGACTATTTAAATTAATTGAGCTGTATGAACTACTACAGTTTACTGTAGTTGATTTACTGCTGATTGCACCATTTTTAACAGTGAGAGAAACATGTTTTGTCTGGCTCAAGAGGTTGAAAGCACATGCAAGCAGAGTAGAGTGTATACTGAATAGATTTTCATTTACATATGATCGTATTATATTTTGTGGAGAATATAGTAATTTATATACCCCTGAAAATCTTACTGCACACTCAGGAAGGAGGTATAAAAAAAAAAGTAGGGTGTGGTACTACTGTGAATATTCTCTGTTTATGTTAATTTATTTGGAATACCAGAGGAAGATGTTATCAGAACATAGATTGTCAAGGCATGTTATTTAAACCTTTTTTTCAGCCCTATGCCAATTCTCACTGCTCTTGTTGTATTGGATTGACTGTCATTAAAATGAATCAAAACTCATTGTTCGATCACCTGTAGGATTGGCCAATCATCAGCTTGTTTTTTAAATTGTGGCATAAGTTTGGCTCTAAACGGTGTAGCAGTTTATGACTGTAAACCAGATTCCTTGTTTTTATTTGGTGGGTTTATATGCATGTTCACATAAATCTGAAAAAGAAAAAGGTTTATGGTTATTTTATTTCTAAGAAACAATGTAAATAGTGAGGTTAATGCCCATGCATCATAATTTTTTTATAAGTATTTTTTTCATGAAACTAGTAATAGTTTGTTTTAATTATTTTTGTTCCTCTCGAATTTAAGAGAAGCCTCCACCTAATGCTCTGCTTACCTCTTATATTCTTCTTCCAGATGTGTTGTTTTATAGTATTAACATCATTATTATTCTTCTAGCACAAATGCATAAAAGAAAACCCTTTTATTAGCAGGTGTGTTCAGTTATGTTTATCAAAACTGCAAAGTGATGCAGATTATTATTATTATTATAATAGACTATTATTCTTCCAAGCCAACTGGACGTATTTTAAGTGTCTTTAATCTTTTTTCTTGCATTAATTCCTACTGCTCTTTATTGTGCCCTTATACAGACAGATCTTTAACAAGGTTATCAGTATGTCCTGGCATTGGCCCATGGAAGACAGCCCTTCATTATTTATCTGAAAAAGACTCTCATGGTTATTGGTTACACTGGGTCTGGGAAGGGAGTAGATTACCTGCCCAGCACTATTATTCTCATAAATTCGAATTGTGTATCACAGATCTGATTTCTATCATTTTATTGTGTTAGCTTGTCGGTGATAAAGGCACATGTATCTGGGTTGGACAGCTTACTGCATATCTATTGCTGTGTCCCTTGGAGATGCATCTGAGCCTCATGCTGGCCTCTTTTTCATGAATCAGTCCCAGTTGCAGCTTGATGTGCTGAGCTGACCTTTTTTATTTATTTATTTTTTTTGTGAGGAGTGATCAGTTTTGTTTTCTGGTGGAGATATCACACTTTAAAGCTGTATGTGCTTCTTTCTGTTTTGTATAGGAGCAGCCCAACCAGGCCAACTTCTCAAACATCTGCACAGGACTGGAGATCCTGAGCTTCCTGCTGACTGTGCTGCAGTCTCCAACCATTCTGACCCACTTCAAGCCTCTTCAGCGAGGCATTGCTGCATGCATGACCTGCGGCAACACTAAAGTCCTCCGAGCTGTTCACTCTCTGCTCTCCAGACTCATGAGCATCTTCCCCACTGAGCCCAGTAAGTTAAAGAGTTTAAGTCAAGCCTCTGGATATGGGCCAACTGTATTTATTATTAAGAATTTTTCCACTGTACAAAGTACCATTAAAGGTTATATTAACTTAGTGTATACTACACTGGAACAGTGCACTGTTATTGGTTCTTTACCAGTGGGTTAATAGATAGTACCCCAAGTGGATGATGTTTGAATTGAAATAGCTGAACTAAACTCCCCAAAATTTGTCACAATATTTTAAATGTAAAAAAAGCACTTTATTCAAAAGTTAAATATGTTAAAAGATGCTGTCATGAAGTCCACGTCAGCACCGTGGTAGATCAGGTGGCGTGATAATTTTCATGCATAAAAATGGAAACATAACCATAAAAATCTTTGAATTGAAATTAAAGTTAAAAAAAAAAAAAAAAAGCCATTAACACTTATACTTATACTATACACATTAACACTTACATAGACATACACATTAACACTTACATAGACATTCTGTTTAATGAGTTTAGCTGGAATTGCCTTAACACCAGTGAAAGGCATGTGCTTCCTTTAGTGTTTAGTTAAACTCAAGTTTATTGATTTATTTATTTTTTGTCTCTTTCACCGCTTGTATCCCTCAAGACTCCATCTTATCCAGAGAAGCTCCTGCTTTTATGGCTGGAGTTATGAGTATGAGAAATACACACACTTGGAAGGATACAGATAGCCCTGGGTTTAACTATGTTGCCAAGGCATGTTGAGCCTCACTGTACACAGAAGAAGCCTTTTCAGTGCCATGAGTAACAGACCCTTTAGCAAAAGCTTGAGTGTACTGAAGATGGCAAGCCTGCATTGTTTTGTCATAGCAGTGAGTGGCAAATTGCAAGAAAGTTTGCTTTTGTTTGCTTTTGAGGATATTTTACTCACATGGTTTGGTTCACAGGTTACAAAGTTCTTCTAACTGAAGCACCATTACTGTATGATGTAACATTTCTGACAGTGTCCCTATCAACAGGAAGTGAGGACTCAGTGATTTGAGGGGAATAGTATATAATGTAAATCATGTGCTGTGGCCTTCACAGTCAACAGATCTCATTCCATATGGACTTTTTAAAGTATATCTGCTGGATCTTTCATTGAATAAGTCTCCCTTTAAACTTTCTTTTATTTTTTCTAATATTTTCTGTTCTTTGTTCCCAGGTACCTCTTCAGTGGCGTCTAAATATGAGGAATTGGATGGCTTGTACGCAGCTGTAGGGAAAGTCATTTATGAGGGTCTGAATAATTATGAGAAGGCCACCAGTGCCAACCCCACTCAGCTGTTTGGTAAGATGCTTCTCTCGCAACCACTTTAATATAAAAGTGTCAGTAATCAAAAGGTTTTGCATATTTATTCTACATTGTCATCGATTTTTGCAAGAATATTGCATCCTGTCACAGGAAGTGCCTTTGAAACTCAATTTCTCAGTTTCCATAGAGCAGGATGTTGTTTAATTTCCACAAACACACAATAAGTGATAAAACACTATTGGATTACATCCTATTGTTAGTGGTATTTGATCCTGGCCCGAAATGGCACTGCTGGTCAATAAATACCTCCTCGTTCCACCCTACTGGAGGAATACAGTTGCACATGCACCACTGATATGATGTATGTGTCTCGCCCAGGGTGACTTTTTACATTTGTCTCCTCTCCCCAGAGTCCCAGCCCCAAAAAAAAGCATTACTCATCCTCTCTGCCCCCCACCTCAGCTGCTATCTCAGTCAGATTTCTTTAAAATGACCTTGTAATTCAGTGAGTGGGAGACAGAAGCTGCTTTCCAAGTAGTTAGCATCCCCAGTAAATGGCCCAGCACTGGTGCAGTAGAGGGACCCTTATGAGCAAGGTCTGACCATGAGCCTTTCCCTGAGCTAATTGTGAACATATGTAATCAAAGACACCAAAAACTGTCATTTGCGGCCGATAATCATATGCCATAAATTCAGGGTTTAAAATAAGAATTGAAAAGCTTGTAGCTCTTGACAGTAAAAACTGATTCATATGTAAGCGATCTTGTCTGAAAGTACAAGCAAATTTTATTTTGAAGGGAATAGAATATATATATAGAATTCACATTCTACGTATATCAAGATTAATTCATTTTATAATAACTTGTTTATAGAAGGGAATAAAAATGAGGTAACCAAACACACAATCTTATTCTCGACATGTAAAGTACACCATTTAGAAACTGTAGATTTAGAGAAAACTTCAAAAACATTATATATATATATATAAAATAGAATAATAATTGGTTATTTATTGATTTCACTTCACCAACGATGATGTCATATCACATGACCTGAGTATTACACACCTCTTGTTCTCTATATTACTCTCTCCCAGAAAAATTTGCTTACATTTTTCCTTTTTCGAGATTTTTCAAGAACATTTTCAGAGAATAACACAGGGTTCCCATGTGTACACGTACACCGGAAGGATGGACGTTTGCTATAGGTTTTATTAAGGAAATAAATTCATATCTCAGGAAGAGAACCACCTATTGCAACCAAACTTGGGCACATTCATCTATGGAAAGATAGTAGTTAGTTTGTATTGCATTGTAGTATTCGTTTGTCTTGGCGAGTGCAAATACATAAGGAAAATTACCGAAAATATCTTGACATTCCAAAATCAACTCGATGGTTTGATGCTTTTCCCTTATCAAATATTATTATTCACAGCTTTAAATGTACATAATATTTTTAAATCTGTATCTTAAATCGTTGTGCCTTTTGCATGGTAATTGCATTGAGTGTAAGTGTGAGTGATCGGGAGTGTATGCCGTCACTCCCTTCCTGAGAGTGTGGCCAGTAAGCTGTCGTAGGCTCCTGACTGTATAATGCTGTGGCATCGCTTGAGATCTAAACCTACAATCTCCAGATAATCGGGCGTGTGTTTTGGCATGTGTGTTCCTCATTTCTAATAGGGCTGTGCGATATGAAGATGTGTATGCTCTGTCAGTTTTTTCTTGTGCCACTATTTATAGGATTATTTTCCATAATTTGAAAATGGGCTATATTGCAGTGAGTGTTATCTGGATGTGAAAGGACCAAAATGAGGGTATGAGATATTGATCTTATCACGTAGGCCTAATTTCTCCCAGATAAATAGCACTGTGGGTGAGACGTAGAGACAGATGACAGGAGTTCTGGTTGGTTTTACTTGATGTGTCGTCCACATTTCATGTAAGCCAATAATGCTGTGGAAGTGTAGGTTTTTTCATGGAGGTTGTGTCAGGTATGTACATGCATAATAAAACCACTTTTGTAAGCAAGGAAACTAGTTCAAGTGCCAATTCCAATATTTGGAAAAATGCTTGGAAGGTAGTCAGACAACCCCTACCCATGAACATTCATCTTTAACCCCTCGTCTCGCTTCCTTCATCTTCCACTTGCAGGAACTCTGATGATCCTAAAATCAGCTTGCAGCTACAACGCCAGTTACATCGACCGCCTCATCTCTGTCTTCATGCGCTCACTTCAGAAGATGGTACGGGAGCACCTGAGTCCACAAACTAACCCTGGAGCAACAGAGACCGGCGCAGGTAAGCCACCCAAATCCCCACCTGCCAAATCATTCTCATTAGCTGTTAAAGGACTCCAGATCACCTGCAGGATGCTGAATTAATTCTTATTAGCTGCTGTCTCAGAGCTGCTGCATTAAGGTGATATGATGAGCAATTAAACGAAGCAAGGCCAAATTAAACTGAAATGCACTTTGAGTGTTGGCCCCTTTCTGTCAACACGCCATTTGCAGGTGCTTGTTCCTGCTCCTGTCACACTCGCATACGACTGTCCTTATTCCAGTGATTATTCCTCTTCATTGCTGCCTTGTTCTGAAGCCAAGACCTTGTATATTGCAGAAAAAACATTTTTTCCATTGCACTACAGCTGGCTGTAGTATAATTTAGTTTTATGAGGATTGGTTAGGTTAGGAAATCACATCTTTTTGTTAAGTGTAAATGCCATGACTTGCTGGTTTGAGTTAGATTTATCTATATGTACGAGTAATTGACTGCGCTCGAGTCAAGTAAGTCTTTACCATGGAGAAGTGAGCGTGTCCTGTGGTGTCTGCATTTGACCACTGGGTGCTGCAGAAGGACCGGTATAACCTTTGTTAGGTGAGACCATTAATTTCTCTGAACTGAGCAACAGCTGCTAGAAAATTCCTCACCTTGTCCAATGGCTTAGCAACTCCAGTTTGACCTTGCAGCTCATACCTTTCCAAAATGCTAGCCTAGACATGGATAATATACACTTCCTCATAGCACATAGATAGGCTTTGTGGACATGCACACTTTTAGCCATAACTCATCGTCACTAGAGCATCACCAAGGCAGTTGTGCCAAAACCCTGTGCACACAGCATGAGCCCATGCAGAGCTTCAAATCAGCAATCTGCCACTAGCACAATCCCCATCTCCCCACTGCTCCAGCTGATCAGCACTCGCACTTAACCACTCACAAATCAGAAAGAAAACGCAATCTGATTCAAACTTTCTCTATGCTAAAATAAAGTCCTTCTGTTCTGGTGGTGAGATGTAAAGGGATCTCTTTTCGTCTTTTGACAGTTCAGGATGATTTTATAGGTCTGGATGATTTTGTCAAGCTGAGGGGGAAATTTGAATTTGAAATGATTTGCAAATGATGGCCATGTCACAACATGAAAAAGCTTCCTTTTGCCAAATCCGCTCTAGTTTTACAGTTAAACCATTGCTACTTTAACCTCAGGTTGACTTTATTGATGTGTGTTTTGTATTTCAGTCACAAGTGAGCTGGTCATGCTGAGTCTGGACCTGGTGAAGACCAGGTTGTCTGTAATGAACATGGAGATGAGGAAGAACTTCATTCAAGTTATTCTCACCTCCCTGATTGAAAAATCACCTGACCCAAAGGTTCTTCGTGCTGTGGTGAAGATTGTAGAGGAGTGGGTGAAGAACAATTCTCCCATGGCGTCCAACCAGGTAGATGTTTTAAAACCAAAATTCATTTGAGAAATGGAAAATATGGGTTATATTGATAATTAGATTAAATCATTTGTGACGCAAGCATGTGATGCTGTGATGCCATGCCTAAATGGACATGTGTTCAGTACTTCAGTAACGCTCCCATAGCTTTATTCAGTGGCCACTGTGCCCTGGCTGGCTGGCTGAACCCAGGTGTTTTCTCAGTTAGCCTGAGGCAACAGAAGCATCACTGAGAGAAAGCTGAGCGAAGGTGCTCCTGATAGATTTGAGATAAATGGACTGTATCAGTTGCTCGTCTTCCCTCTGTTTCTTTTATTTCCTTTCTTTTTCCCTACTCTGTACCCCCGTTCTTCTCATTCATCTCTTTCTTTTGGCCCAGATGCCTAATCTCCGAGAGAAGTCCATTCTTCTGGTGAAAATGATGACCTACATTGAGAAGCGGTTTCCTGATGACCTTGAATTAAATGCCCAATTTCTGGACCTCGTTAATTACGTCTACAGGTAATTGCACCAATTAATCATGGGTTGTGTGGCTGCACTGCCCTGTCCATCTATTGCCATGGCAACAAGGCCACAGCTGATTTGTGGGTTAAGTTTGGATGGCTGAAGGGCTTGATCAGGCCATGGTGTTTAAGATCCAGCTGGCATGATGGGTCCTGGTGCTAACCCTAAGTTAACATTGATGCTTGAACCAGTGTTTGTGTGCTATGTTTAATCTTCTTAAAGAATACTACCCCTATCTCACTTTTACTCTTATTCTGTGCCTCTGTTTTATCTCGGATTTTAAATGAAAGTTTTTCAAACGTATGAACTCTCTGAGACCCTTTCTGTTCACCGTTCTTCAGGGATGAGAGCTTGTCGGGAAGTGACATCACATCGAAACTGGAGCCAGCATTCTTGTCGGGGCTACGCTGCGCTCAGCCACTGATCAGAGCGAAGTTCTTTGAGGTGTTTGATGCCTCCATGAAACGGCGCGTCTACGAGAGGCTGCTTTACATCTGTTGCTCCCAGAACTGGGAGGCCATGGGCAGTCACTTCTGGATCAAACAGTGCATTGAGGTACACAGCAAGGACTTAAACTGAAACACATTTATTTAAAGCAGTGCTTCTGAATTCTGGTCATAAGATACGCCAGGATTCCACATATCATCACATAACCTCCAATTCAGCCAGTTAAATCTGGGTCAGGTTAATTAGCTGATTTGCTAAATCAGGTGAGTTGGGAGTACAGAAGATTCCAATCACTTCTTAGTATAGGGAAAGGTGAAGAAGAGCTTTTTCAGGCAATGATTAGATGGTCATTTGGCATAATTATGCTTGGACCTCAAGTCTCTAGAGAGGTAGACCTCCAGGGACAGGGTGGGTGACGTCTACTTTACAGCAAACGTAGACAAAGTGCATTGTTGGCTTTTCTGTAAGTTTTTACAACAGCTGGGAATACACTGAATTCATGAACCAGCAAGACACCAAGAAATCTCTTTCTCATTTTTAGTCTAGTTTAATCTCCTGCAAAAGGTTTTGAAAGTGTTAAGTGATTGTCATCAATCTCACATCTGTGACTTTGAGAGTAGCGTTGTGGGCTGTAGCTCATATGTTTAAAAAAATCCCTCATCTCAGCTACAATCAATGTGGCTGCTTGCTGGTGAATTATTAATGTCGCCCTACACACCCTAGTGGTGTGTACTGATTCATCTTGCTGTACTGGAGCGGAACTACGCTCTGGCATTCATGCCCTCTAGGCCTCTGTCAGCGTAGAAATATGCGACAGTTGCAGTTGTGTGCAGCAGATCAGAAGTCAACCCTATGTTGTACAGACATCAATAAGCACGACCTGGGTGCAGACCTAAACGGGGATTGATTGCTCGCCACCCCCAGGAGGGGGCAACTTATAATGGAGTCTGGCTCCAAACTCAAGTGACCAAGACCTCTACTGTGTTCCTCAGCTGCTGTTGGCTGTGTGTGAGAAGGGCACCATCATAGGCACCAGCTGCCAGGGTTCCATGCTGCCCTCCATCACTAATGTCATCAACCTGGCTGACAGCCACGACCGTGCCGCCTTTGCCATGGCTACTCACATCAAACAGGAGCCACGTGAGAGGGAGAACAGTGAGACCAAAGAGGAGGTTGGTGTAGCATTTTCCAGTATTCTTTTGATCCCTACTCATCGGTATGCAGATCCTGATCCCAAAGTTATATCATATATATGACAACTGAAATTTCTAAAGTCACTTATTTAAAGTTGCCTCATTAAAATCCTCGCCTTGTCCTCCTGTCTAGGATGTCGAGATAGACATTGAGCTGGCACCCGGGGATCAGACCAGCCTGCCAAAGACCAAGGAGCAGGCAGAGCGCGACGCCGGCAACCAGCTGCACATGCTCACCAACCGCCATGACAAGTTCCTGGATTCCCTTCGAGAGGTCAAGGTGAGTGGCCACCTTAACATATGCTACTCAGGTATGCGTGACTCAGGCTAGTCTGCGCAGAACACACAGTGACACTTTTTCATCCATAAAAAAGCACTCAGAATATTTACAGGTGGAATAATAATTGCTTTTTGATGTATTACCGCACCATAGAGACTCAAGGTTGAGCTGTTATTTGTTTATTTATACTGTTAATTATTTATAATAATAATAATAATCATAATGCTTTTTAGTTATCTGATCAGTCATGATTTGCCAGAGGAGCAGCTCTGAGGATATTTTAGCATGCATGTGATAATGAAGCCCAATGATATCATTTTGCAAGTAAATTTTAACATTTTTGGTTCCATAGCAGATTCCACCACCTCTTAAAGTATGAGCTGCAGTTTTACCTGTAGTGTTAATTCTTGATATGTATAACTTGGCTAAAAGAGTGTGTGTGTGTGTGTGTGTGTGTGTGTGTGTGTGGTTCTCAGACGGGAGCACTTCTGAATGCTCTCGTACAGCTCTGTCACATCTCCACACCGTTGGCTGAAAAGACATGGGTACAGCTTTTCCCTCGTCTCTGGAAGATCCTGTCAGACCGTCAGCAGCATGTGAGTCCCACTGCCCTCTCCTGTACCTGGATTCTGGGCTACAACCTCACATTAAAAAGCCTTTTAGCTCTTAGTTCTGCTAAAAATAACCAAGTGTCAAATTCTTCATTTGACCTTAGAACTCATTGAAGTGCTTCAGCACTCATGATGCAGATCGCAACACTACTTGTTCTGCAAGTTAAATGCCCTTATAGTGTCAGAGGTCATGTGCCGTTCCTCACACAAGTCTCATCAGTAGACTCCTGGGAAACAGGCACTCTTGACTTTTTGCCCTCTTCAGTAGCAGTTACACTTGCAGGCCATGGTAATGAGGAAGAAATTCATGCATTTATGCAAATCTGAGGAATTTAATGGGCCAGATGTCTTAAGCATTAAGATTCTAATTAAATAGCTTTGATTTGTGATAATGGGTGAAATGAATCTTTAAACTGCATTTCAAAACTATTGAAACTGAGTACTTTTATGGCTTTGTTTTGGCTAAGTGGCAAGAAAGAAATGAATTAGGGTGCATTATGCAAGATCTGTCACCTAATATGATCATCTAATCATCATTTACATTTTTATTCCACTTGCCATTTTTAATGATAAATATTCATTGAAAAATATTTCCAGGTATGTATTACCAAGGAGAATAACAAAAGATTGCACTTATAAAGCCATTTGATATACCTGCTCCCAAAGCTGAATAATCTTCTTTTTAAAACCATGTCCTATGAATACTTAAAGGGCCTTTGTGCCCTGTGGCTCCCTTGCAGGCCCTGTCTGGGGAGTTGGGCCCATTCCTGTGCAGCGGCAGTCACCAGGCTCAGAGAGACTGTCAGCCCAGTGCACTCAACTGCTTTGTGGAGGCCATGTCACAGTGTGTTCCTCCCATCCCCATCAGGCCCTGTGTGCTCAAATACCTAGGCAAGACACACAATCTGTGGCTCCGTTCCACCCTCATGCTGGAACAGCAGGCGTTTGAGAAAGGTTTAAGCCTTCACATCAAACCCAAACAGAGCACCGAGTTCTACGAGCAGGAGAGCATCACACCCCCTCAGCAGGTAGACTCTGGACTTTATATTAAAACTTTTGTCTTGTTCTTTTAATGATGTGTGGTCGGTTACAATTCTGCCCAGCTACAGTAAAGATGAAACACCTCGTAGGTGCTGGTGTAAGTTAATCTGCGTGTGAACTGCTTTGCATCTTCTTCATTTTAATGAAAGTTCTTTTTTTTCCCCCACCTAGCTGATCACTGAACAAAACCTAACCAAACCTAATCATATCTCCCCTTACTCATAACTACACACATCAACCCATGTGTTTATTTTAATCCTGAATCATTCTAAGTTTTGATCTAAAAATGTATATAAACAACAAATAAATTGTTCACATCCCTAAATATCTGCTTATTATGGTTCACTATCACGTCATACCCTCTAAGCATGTGTTTGTGTCCCTTAGGAGATCCTGGACTCACTGGCAGAGCTGTACTCCCTGCTGCAGGAAGAGGACATGTGGGCAGGGCTGTGGCAGAAGCGATGCAAGTTCCCCGAGACAACCACAGCCATAGCATATGAGCAGCATGGCTTCTTTGAGCAGGTAGATGAACAGTGTGCCCTGACCTTAAACCTTCAGAATTTTTTTCTGAATCTGTAAACAGTAATCAGTGTTTTCTTCCCACTAGGCACAAGAGAGTTATGAGAGAGCAATGGAGAAAGCCCGTAAAGAGCATGAGAGGACCAACACGTCTCCTGCCATCTTCCCCGAGTACCAGCTTTGGGAGGATCACTGGATCCGGTAGGTTCTGTGGCCCTTTTTCAAGTCTTTGAAAGCGGACCTGTCTTAGCTGTTTGCTGCATAGCCAAGCATTCCCTCAGAACTTGGCCCAAGATGACAGGTTCCTCTCCTAAAGCCACGCTGGATTTTGTAATCCATCCAAAAGTCAATTTATGGAATTTGGCATACGTTGACTAACTTTTGCTGTGAGGCATGTGTTCAGAAAAGGTTTTAACCACGGGCTGTGCTTGTTTCTCCTTCGCTCCAGCTGCTCTAAGGAACTGAACCAGTGGGAGGCGTTGACTGAATACGGCCAGTCCAAAGGTCACACCAACCCATACCTGGTGCTGGAGTGTGCATGGAGAGTTTCCAACTGGGCTGCCATGAAGGAGGCACTAGTGCAGGTGATTTGATGTACTGTATTAATCCTGCAAGGGAAATTTGGCTCTGCATTTAACCCATTTAAAGTGAGCACACACACGTAAACAGCTTCAGGAGAAAGGGGAGGCGCTGCTCACTCCCCGTGCCGCCACACTTTTTTTCTTGCAGTTTGGAATCAAATCGGTAACCTTTTTGTCCCGAATTCGTTTCTCTAACCATTAGGCCATGGCTGCCCCATGGCACCCCAGACCCTTAGCTGTCTATCATCTTCTACTCGTCTCCATGATTGACTAAAGCGTGGGGAATTACCCCAGAATTATACAGCCATAATCATTATTAAAGGATCAATGTTGATAGCAGGAGAACACGTAAGGGGTGAGTGGTAAACAGGAAGCTGTTCACAACATTTCAGAAACGTTGCCTCTCTGCTGTGCAGTTAATTTATGGCCCTGTCTTTTAAAGTCAGCAGGAAAAAGGACATGATGCCACTTGACACATTATAAATACTCTTGCTCTTGTTCAAGGAGACTGAGAATGAATCCACTGAGGTTTCTGTTCTAAGGTGACACCTAATTAAAATGTCCGGCACTGTCGGCCCACTTCTGTGCCTTCTCTGTTCATTTGCTATGCATCTAATATTTACGGATGCACGCTTGAATAATTGCGCAAACATCTGCTGTGAAGAGATTTGTTTGCGCTGTGCCAGGGTGCAGTGTGCTGCAGGAGCATTTCCTTTCAGGAAGTTGGAATATTACAGGTTTCAGTTAAAGCATAGACAATATGGCAAATGCTGCTGCAGGGATATTCATCAAAATGTTGATCAGGGTGAACGTGCTGTGATGCCCAGTTGTAAGGCACTCCACCCCTGCCAACATACCGCATGCAACAATGGATATGGTTAACAGTTTTGTTTGTGACATTTAACAATAATCAGTGTCTTGGAGAAATATCTTGGATAACACTGTAACGAGCCTGGCCCACCTCCTGCGATCCTGTGTCCACATTGCAATAGACAGTCCAGAGCGAGGATTGGACTATACAGCCATCTTCGCACCCACACCAACCAGTGATAGAAGTCATGGTCGTGCGACTATCAACCCGGAGATCGCAAGTTCGAATCCGGATTGATGCCACAGCCATCCATGACCAGGAGTCCATGGGAGCTGATTGGCCGAGCTCTCACGGGAGGGAGGGATGACAAACGCTCACTTCCCTATCACTCACAGCAATCACCAGCCAATCATGGGCGTCTGTGAGCTCATTCGTACGAGGGGGCGAGTATGAACACCCTCCGAGTGTGTTAGGACGCCCCCAAATACGCATCCGCAGCAGTTCGAAAAGAGGCGGGCAGCAGCATCGCATGTCACGGAGGGGGCATGTGCTTGCTTACGCCCCTCCCTG
>JBCNYH010000021.1:27558209-27570288 GCA_039654325.1 Tandanus tandanus
ATATATAGATAGATAGATAGATAGATAGATTAGAGCTGATGTTATTTATGTAAGGTATACTATAAGGCACACCAGTCCTTACTGTAAAATAAACCCCGACTGGGTGATGCAGGATCCCTACAAGAAGCAGAGATGTCTTGAATCACCCTGAAGGTTTATATGACGATAATGACTTTCTTATTATCTTATCTGTACAGCATCCTGTTCATTACACGGCTCCATATTAAACTATTTGTCAATAATTTGACAAAGATATAATTTTTTTAATGATTTTCATGCTCCTGTTAGTGATGTGGTAGATGATGTGTCCACAGCATAGCAACACTCAGTTATACAGTAATAACAGCTATAATAATGAATGCTGTAATCGACCAGTCAGAATCGAGTATTAAAATGAGCCATGTAATAAAGGCATAAAGACTCACTGATTTTACACTACAGTAACAAAGTCAGAAAAATCACAGACCCTGAATATACACCATGGACCTCACTTTAAGACTCATGGCATTAGAATATGTATGTCTGTGTGGATTCTCAGTCAAGGTCATTGTAGTCTTGAGTACTTGAGTCGAAAGCAACTGGACCTCTTCTTCTTCTTTCCCCCCTCATTTAAAAAAAATTTAATATTCACCTCTCATCTTAAAGAAGCCTTTCGGATGAAAGAAGTCAAGTTGCTTTTGACTCAAGCTCTCAAGACATGACATTAGTATAATTACGGCTTTTCCCTCAACAGATTGCACATTGTTGTTTGTTCTACTGATGAGTTTCTATCAGTCAGCTAGATTTCGGTCACAAATATCAGCCTTTTCTCTCTCATCTTTTCCACAGCAGTTCAGTTAGAGCACCTCCATCCTGGCTCTCACCCATAACCTAAAGCATTTACTGAAGCCAAAACATACAGTACTAATAGCTGCTATTAACTCACAGAGCATGTGAGATAAACTGTTGACAGTTATGAATCACACACACATGTGAAGTACTGCTCTAAATACTGTTGAACCACAGCTCCACTCTAGCGAGTCATTTACACTGTAACACTTTAGCGATGTGTTACATACTGAAAGTTATTTGAAGGCATGCGTAGTGTGAAGATGAGCTGATGAGAAGTGCAGCAGGTACCACATGCCCCTAAATGTTAACAAGACCAGAGAGCTGGTGGTTGACTTCAGGAGGACTATGACTGTGACCCGACCCATAACCATCATCAGTAATTAGGTAGGAATTGTGGAGGACTACAGATATTTAGGTGCTGCTTGAATGACAGACTGGACTGGAGGGTCAACACTGATGCTGTCTACAAGAAGGGGGTGAGCAGACTTATTTAATGATAAAGGACTGATCCTTCAATGTGTGCAACAAAACTTTGAAGATTTTCTACCAGTCTGTGGCTGTGAGTGCCATCTATTTTGCTGTGGTCTGCTGAGGGAACAGCATCAGTGCCGGAGATGCCAACTCATCCGCAAGGCTGGGACTATCATCGGACTCAACATGGAGATGTTTGAGGCAGTGAAGGTAAAGAGATCGATGAACAAACTGCTTTCCATCTTGGACAACCCATTCCACCCCTTCGATGATCCAATAAGGAGACAGAGGTGTTCGTTCTCCAACTTTATTCGGATGCATTGCTGTCGTAAAGAACGCTACAGGGAAATTCTTCCTGCCTTTCTCCATGGTATTGTATAACCACTCATATATTTGTTTGGTTTTTTTTGTCATCATAGTTCTGTAATTTTGTTGAGACCAACATGAAAAACACACGCATTCAAAAATACTGTTTGTACTTAAAAGTGTTCTTGAAAGAAAATTCTTATCCCAATAGGTCTAAAGTTCATTAATACCTTAGAATGGACCTGTGCTCCATTTGTGTATCCACCCATTTATTTGCCATTCCTCTTAATCCTACTACTAGGGTCATGGAGAGGCTGTAACCTATCTTAGCCGACTCTGTGCAAAGGCGGGGTATACCCTGAACAGCTCGCCAGACCATTGCCGGGGTCAACACACAACCGTTCACCAGAAGAAGAAACCATAGTACCCTGAGGAAACCCATGCATGCACAGTCAACATGCAAACTCCACACAGAAACGCCCTCATCATGCCCTGGGGTCCAGCCTAGATCCTCCTTGCTGTGAGGTGGACTGTGATGTTAATCACTATGCACTATGCCTGTGCTGTATACTGCGTTAATGTACTTTACACTTGTGATCTAAAATGATCTTGAAGACACTTATTTCCTGTATGTTATAAAGCTTAGTTGTTTTTATGGAGGATGCTTACTTACTGTTCCATTTAGTAAGCATCAGAGGGTAATGATTTTATCATTACTTTCACATTGAATGAGAGAGAACTGGAGGAAATGGAGGAGTGTGGATGTGGACTAGTTCATTTTCACCCTGATTATAAACTGTGTCTCAGGGAGTGTCTTTTCCCCCTACATTGTGCTGGACTGGGAGAATTTTCTGGCTTGCTGGTTTCCCTCATTACAGTGTGTCTTTGGATTCTTGTCAGACTCACCTCCTACATCCTAAATCAATTAACCACTCACCTCTCCAAGTGTCCTGATCTTTTAGCAGGCAGAGAGCCGGTGTGTGTCTGACAGGACGACTCTCCCCAGCCCCCTCCCAATGCCCTGATTTAATTTGTTTGGTAATATGAGGATTGGCACGTTCAGCCCAGGTTCAGTCCAAAGTGAAATTGGACAAGGGCATTGGAGCTTCACCATGTAAAACTGTCTCACCTTGACAGCTGGCTGATTGGGCTGAGGATTGTCTGAGAAGAGCACCTGAACAAAGCGCGCACACCAATTCATTTAGGTGCGTGCCGGGGGAATTCAAGTCGGAAGACGATGTTAGGAAGATGGAGGTAAGTGGGCAAATCCATAGTGAATAAAAGCGAATGCAGACACAAGTTGTGAAGTCATAGAACAATTTAGCCCCAGTCTATGAACTCTTTCTAAAACTTTATGCTATCAAAAATGTAACACATTACTGTTTATAGTATATGGATCAAGGACTACATGGTGAGATCCTTTTGGCTCCTTTAGATCTATAATGTATACTTTTCAGGACCTCTTTTCTGCTGTATGAGTCTAGAAATGCTGACACAGGCAGGGGAGAAAATTTGGGTTACTTGTGGCTTGTGTTACTGAAACCTATTGACTTTATTCCAACTTGTCAAGACTAACATCTCCCATCATAGATCATATTGCCTCGGCTGACAGTGACATATGCAGTTATCTGTAAATGTATAGAAAAACTTTCTTATTGCTGAGTGTTATGTTTTAGAAGATAAGAATGAGAAGTTGCATAGTGGATGAGGTCAGTAGTGTGAGTTATCTTCTTATACATAGCTATTTGTGTCACCACCTCAGCCGGTTCTCCCCTATTATTATGACAGTCTTTCCTCCCTAATAATACATGGTTTCTTCACTTCAAATCCATCACTGCTGAAGCATAAAGCTCAGATTAGTGACTTTTGTCACACTTTAACCTTTTGGACCCTGGTTTAATCCCAGTTTAATGTCAGTATAACCCAGCCTGTCTATGCTGAGTTTGTAATGTTCTGCCTACGTTTACATGAGTTTACATTGTGTTCTCTGGTTTCCTACTACTTTTCAAAAACATACAGCTGAGTGAATTATTCATTCATTCGTTCATTCATTTTCTAAGCTGCTTAACCCTAATTAGAGGAGGCTGGTGCCCATCTCAGCTGACTCTGGGCGAGGGCGGGGTACATTCTGGATAGCTCGCCAGGCCATTGCAGGGCCAACACACACACACACACACAACCATTCATACTCACACCTAGGGGCAATTTGGAACAGCCAATTAACCTACTGTGCATGTTTTGCGGAAACCCACACAAGCATGGGGAGAACATGCCAACTCCACAGAGAAACGCCCCGAGCCCCGGAATTGAACCCAGGACCTTCTTGCTGTGAGGTGGAAGTGCTAACTGCTGAGCCACCGTACCACCCATAAGTGAATTTACAATGCTAAAATAACCCTCTCGCTGTGTGTGTGTGTGTGTGTGTGTGTGTGTGTGTGTGCGCGTGTGTGTGTGTGTGCATGGTGCACTGCAGTGGACTGGCATCCCATCGAGGGTGAATCCTCCAACCAGTGCTTCCAGAATAGGCTTCAGATCCACCGCAAACCTGATCAGGATAAATGGGATACTAGAGATGAATGAATGAGTGAATAAATAATCTTTCCACTAGTGCTCCCACATTTATTTCTCCAGAACTGTCAAGCTTCATTTGTTTAGAAACATTCACTCTCTATCATTCCTGTATACACTCACCAAACAGTGGGTAGAGCCCCCCTTTCCTCTCAAAACAGCTTCAAGTCTTCATGGCATGGATGTTGGAACGATTCCTTTAATAGTCTGGTTCATGTTGTAGCCTGCATGTCCGGGTGTTCAGGACTTTCAGGTTGAATCCACTCTTAAATAAGTTGTCATGCTATTGCTGTGTACTTGTAATATTGCTGAAAGTTAGATAACGAGATCACCTCATATTTGCCAAATACTTGCTATTACTTCACTGTCATGCTGTTCCAATTTCAACAGTCTTGTACTAGTTGTTGTTTAGCTGGTTGTAGTTGTTCTGTGCTCAGATTGCAATCACTATAAAAAAGAAATGTAAAAGTACTTTTCAACATCCTTGAAATTCTGCAGTTTGTTTTTAAACCACCCAGCATATAGTGCAGAAGGATATAGTCATCAGCATCCATGCTTCCCTCCATCCGTCCGTCTGTAATAATTTCAATTCCATCCCAACCGTTTGAGATTTCTTCATTAAACTTGCCAGTTCCTTGCCAGCTACTAGGCAGTGTAGCTGTGCCTTTTGATATTTTGGGATTTCTGCAATCCATATTTTCTGACATGTGGAGACCAGGGGCGATATATCTTCTCCTGATGACTCTTGTTTTTCTTTGTAGTGAAAAGAAAGCTTTCCTTTTTTTTCCAAGTAACTGTGCTTTTAAAATCATTTCTTCAGTAACACATGTGTTCATCTTTATCATATGAAAGCCTTTCCTGACTTGCACTTCCCCCCCATAGGATAAGCTGCACTGTATAAGAGCTGCTGCTGTGGCAAGACACATTGGGCACCTTAAGTCCAGCTCATTTCCACCTCCAGTGGAGGGAGACGGCTTCTTTAGCCCTCAGGAGAGATAACCGATCGTGGCCAATCATACCTCGTGGTGGCTGGAGGTGAGGTGGGGCCAGTAAGTACTACAGAATAATTGGTCCTGATTTTTTTCTTAGATGAATGGAAAATTCTTGAGTTGATATGTAATGCATTGTCTTTTACTAGTGGTGCACATTTCTTCTCAGTGAGCATATTTCTGTCATCTATGGCCCTTACTTTTCAAATAGTTAACACTGTGATCTGAATGATCAGGGAGGTCTGTTTTGCTGAAACTAGAAGTAGCTTTACTACCATTTAAAATCCAAAGTAAATTCAAGGAAGGTCATGTCACAGTCAATAAAATCTCAAGCTCACTTCTCCTTTGGTTAAATATGCTGTCACTTAATAAAATATGCTCTGAAACTAATTTGATTTTGCATTACGGAGAGAACAAATCAGTGTGCTTACAGTGGGTGGCATTATTTCCTTTTCCTGCCACCACCCACTCTGACACTTTAGCAGTAATAATTTTATAATTCACATAATAATGCGGCTGTCCCAAAAGGATTGTTTAAATATAATTCTCATTTTGGTACTCAAACATGGACCGCAGATTTTCATATAGCATTTTCAGAGTTAGCATTTAATTTAAAAGGATCATATGTCTGGGATGCCATCAATTTCTTAAACCATATGTATACAACATATGCCCAGTAACATGCAGTTTGGAATTCAATATAAAGCTCCAGTTAGTTTTAAATGTGCCCTGACAAAATGTGTATTGCCATGATCTACATTGAAATGTGTAAAACATTAACATATATCTTATAGAAACACTTCATAGCCACCATTAAAATTTGAGGATCCTGGAATGTGATCATACGTAGAAATCTCAGACAAGCTGTTGTAACATATCTGCCTCATGTTGCTTTCATATTAGTTACTGACCCACTGACCACTGTTTGGTGTATAGAATAACCAAATGTACCATTCTGATACCTTTATGATACATCTGTCAGTAACCATCACTGATTCATTGGCTTCTTATTTTGTGCCTCATTTTCTGACACTGGAGGAAGATGTGTGTGTGTGTGTGTGTGTGTGTGTGTGTGTGTGTGTGTGTGTGTACATGCATTGTGGCATGTAGGTTTTAAACGAGCATATACATTGATTCTGGATTTAGTGCTGAGTAATGTGGTCCTGCTTGTCCATTTTTAAGCTCTTTAATGACACTGTGAGTGAAACCACCAAGTAAATTAATTTATTATTCAATACACAGATAAATGACAAATTAAAGGAAAGCTGCTTACTGTTATTCTCTGGGATCTGTCTGTGTAGATTCTCTACCATCAGTACACTGGGGCACGATGTCCATGATCTCCATGATTTGAGAGAATCGTGATGATCTTGAGGGAACTTGGTGGATTCATGATGATCTTGAGGAAACTTGGTGGATTCGTGATGCTTGTGCTGATTATTATGATGTATTACGATTTGATGCCAATCGTGGTACAATGTGTGAGCTTAACAGACCTTGACAGAGCATAACAGTCCTTGATGCACCATTGTAGGGGATCTTGATGAACTTGCGAACACGATTCCTTCAGGTTTCATCTCTTGGATGCACCCTGCCTCCTTTTTATACTCCAAGTGTGCTCATAAATCGTGGTGCTCCACGCTTTTTTTGAATTGTGGAGATCATGGATATTGTGCCCCAGTGTAAACCCAGGGTAACAGGTTCTAGGGTTTAGAGAGAACTGTGTGAAGAATTATTTTTTTTTAAATCCAAGAGAATACATTGAGCAGCAGTTCTGCTATCTGAAATGATTTATTTAAAGAAGCCAGAGAAGAAACCAGTCTGGTTTAAGATGATGAGAAGTATGTTAGCCTATATATCCATTCTTTACAACTGTGGTGATTGCAAAGGCATCTTAGATACTTAAGGCAGATCTGCTAAACAACAGAAGACCTCAAGCCCATGCTCACTTTCAGTGCTTTTATCTAAGGACTGAAGGTTAAATCTTGGAGCTGTGGTTGGAATGGGCTTAATAACACTGCACAGTACATAAAATATGAACGTATAGATATATAAAGAATTATAGTAGTGCATATATGTATAAATTAATTCAAACCCACATTGATGTGAAGCTGCAGTTCAAAACAAGGCCAAATTGCTTGGCTGGGCTAACCTGCTGTATCAGCAGGGAGGCTGCATGTCTTCTCACTGGAGCCGCTGGTTCCTGGAATTACATCTTTAATGAAACACATTCCTCGCTCCATTTCTCTTTATGGCCCATAATGATTATTAAACTCAGCCACAGTGCTATCAGAAAGCACAATAAGACCTAATGATGTGACCAGTGGTTTATCTGAGCTTCGTCAAAACAACCAACACTTCCTCCATGGCAATCAGTGATTAAATCTTTAATTACTGCTTTCATTTTACAGCATGCTTAACATCCTTCCATACATTTTTGTCATCCTCCATTCTGATGTTAAAAGACACCACTAGCATTAGTAACATGTGTATCGTCCGAGTTGTTGATGTTTGTGTGGATTGTACAGTAGCCTCTTCACGCACGTCACTTACAAGTGAGGAATGGCCATGTCATATGCGTACATATTATGTACAAGTGTTCAGGGTATTTGCATAATGTACATCAGTGTAGACATACTGTATCCCTAAACAGAAAGTGGAGCTCATTTCATCTTGCTGTTTGATTTCCATAAAATAAACATCACACTAAATCACAAGAGCAATTGCTGCTCCTTCCATATGCATAAACCATTAGCTTCCATTACAAACAATGTGTTCAGACTAATGAGCAAAATATCTCTCCCTGGAGAGCTGCCTGAACAGGGAAATCCACTAAAGCCAGTTTAGAGCATAACACAGCCTGCTTTCACTATAGCTCAACCCTTTTTCATCATTCATCACAGATACAGGGCTTAACACTCCACTGAAGAGCGTGCATGACATCTGTGAAATGAATCATCCCAAAATGTATCTTTAAAATGATTTTACTCACATTAGATTGGTCCATATTTTTTTTAAATTATATTTGAACTGCTGTCACTAAACATAAAACACAGACACACTACTTCTTATCCTCAGTAGCAGATTCATAGCAGAGTACTGTGTTCAAATCAAAGAAAAGCATTTCACAATTTGATTACAAGATGCCAGAGTTCTGTCCATTTCCCCCCACATTTACACATCACTCACTGAGCTGAGCGACTTTCCCGTCATTTTCCCCCCATAAGCAGGTTAATGTAATGTCATGGCTAATATAATATTATCACTGTTTATGTTAAAGACACTGTTAACTTGTCTAATGTTCTCTACTGTGATGTTCAACAGTGCTTTCACATAGCCCTGATAACTATTCAACAACAGCTCTCATGCCATCTCACACATGAGGTGGAAAGAGACTCACACACTGAATTCTGTCACCTTTCTATCATAGTCAGCCTATAGACTGTGCGAGGAATCCGGAGTACCCAGAGGAAACCCACACAAGCTTTGGGATACATGCACCCAGCACCTGTCTTATCCCTATGGAATATTAATAACTACTAATTAATTACTCAGTAGCTTAACGGTAGAAAGAGATATTATCTCAGTTTACCCTTCCCCCAGAATTGTAACTCCAGAACGATTAGCTAATTGTGGCTATTTTATTTTCATTTTTTCACTTTTTGGGAGGCATGGTGGCATAGTGGGTTCCATGTCTGCCTAACAGCATGAAGGTCCTGGATTTGAGTCCCAGGCTCAGGTGTCTCTGTGTGGAGTTTGCCTGTACTCCCAGTGCTTGTGTGGGTTTCCTCCAGTTTCCTCCCACAAACATACACATTAGGTTAATTGGCTGTACCAAATTGCCCCTAAGTGTGAATATGAGTGTGAATGGTTGTGTGTGTGTGTTGCCCTGCGATCATCTTCAAAGCTGTACAGGCTGTACCCCTCCTTTGCCCCGTGTCGGCTGAGATGGGCTCCCACCTCCTGCACCCAAAATAGTAGAATTAAGCGATTTGGAAAATAAGTGGCATTTCACCTTTATACATGACCATAATTTTGGTTAATGATTGTTTTGAACTATGCATTTTATAAGTATTATAAATGGTATTTAAAATTAAAATAAAAATTTTAATTAACGTGTTTTAATCAACACAGATTTTACTTAGTGCAATCTATTTTTAATCGATTCATTTGTGATTCACTTTTACCTCTAATGATAGTGCAGTAATTTATATGAGCATCTTGTAGCTGATAGAACTTTTATTTAAACATTTTTGCGAGCTTTAAATGGAGATAAGTTGTATTAATCATCATTCATGCTTCATTCATTTTCATAAGCCTCATAAAAGCCAATGTGTTCACATCATTACTGCACAGTTGCTAGAGAAAATGGACGAGAGAATGACTCATTATCAGAGAGTGGTCTAAGCGAGCTTGTCATAGGCTGCCTGTCAGTTCGGCCTTAGAATGGTTTTATTTAGAGTCAGTGTATGAAAATGTCTGGAGCCTCCTGATTAATCCACCATTCGCCCTTACTGTATCCTTCACTGCTCCTACCTTGGCTTCACCAACCCTGATTTCCACTGAGACAACATCCTATAATTCAAACATTGATTAGGAAACACAGTGGAGTGGCTGGGCCATGTAGATAGCAGACTTTAATTTACCTTGCTGGATGTGGGAAGACAAAATAATGATTAATGGGAGACTACAAATATTTTTAATTCATATGAACCTATCTGATTAGACATGAAATAAAAATATTATTGTTTAGTTTTTCTTTTTTACATAGCTAGAAATTATTTTTTTCTGTCCTCCACCTATTACAGGGTAGAGTTCAAGGAATGAGGCACATTACAATTACCACACTGGAAATACACTGAAAGAATGTCTCAGTGACTTTATATCTCGCTATGTGTGAAAACAGTGATATCAAAAGTAAAAAACAAAACAAACCCAAAACAATTATATTGTGGCCATAAATGATGATGCAGGATATTAGCAATGAAGCTAATAATTAGATATAGTACTTTGTGTAGCAGTGTCTGAGGTCAGGTTTCAGTAAAATCTGCAAAACCTCACTTAGTAAAACCTCTGTTTCCTCATCCTTTGTGAGGGAGACAAGGTCAGCATGGTGTGTACAGATTTCTGATCTACCAATAAAACCCGCTCCATAATCCCCCTTTCTACTCCACCCTAATCCTGAATTTACTCTACAGTAGAAATGGTTTTGACCATCACAGACATACTGCCTGTGCTTATGCTTGCACTGTGCTTTTCACTTTTTGTGGAAGTTTATTTGATTTAATTTGGACTATTTACAATGCATCAAACTCTTGGCAGCCATGAAGCCTAATTTGGCATAAAATCCACAAGCCCTACAACTGTGTTATTAACTGTAGTTTCCATTGCTCCTCCTGCCTGAAAACAGCTGTGAGCACGGGGTACCTTGATTCCTGCCCGAATGTTGCCATTTATTGCAATTCCCCAATTTTTTGACCACTATACCCAATAATGCTGCTGTAACCCATCCACCACAAGGCTTGATGTTTAGTGCAAGCTGAGATGTTTTTCTGCTCACCACAGATGGAAAGAGTAATTGTATTTGTTACTATATCAATAAGGTTCTTTCACCCACAGACATATTTATTCTTTCTTTCTGTGTAAAGAGAAGGCTAGAGACCTTTGAGTATGGAATTTCTGGAAGATTATGGAATTATCCATAATTATGAGTATGGAGTTTCTTTCAGTCTCTGAAGTACTCAAATCATGCAGACTTTAATTATAGCAAGGATATTAATACCAGAAGGCCCCATTCTGGTGCTCGCTGTGAAGATTACTCAAAGCTCTTAACCTGTATCTTCATGACCTTTTTTTTTTTTTTTGCATTGTGCTGCTGCGACATCATTGGTTGATTAGGTAACTGCATGAATGTGCAGGTGCAGATGTACTCCTAATAAAATAGACAGTGATTGTATATAGTGGCTACACCTGTTCCTGGGGATAAGTTGCCACTGGGTATGAGACCCATGTAAAGCGTTCCCCTGAACACACTGACTATGGCTTCTTACTGTTTTTCCTCTGGCAATGAGCGTCTCCTACTTCAAACAGGCTCTGAACCTCCGACTCAACCTAAACTTACATGGTGAATTTGTTATCCAGTGTACTGTGGTGAGGACTGGGGATCAAACCTGAAATATGAATATGATGGCTCTAAAGCCGAGTCAAATCCTAAACCACTGCTGTATTTCCCTTCAGTGATAAATCCACTTAAGAAAGCAAAGTAAACTCAGCATGCAGAGGTGTGAAGCTGCAGAATGTATCTGATGCAGGCCACAGAGTCATTTCCAGCTGTGGGGTAACATTATTATAATGGTTCAGAGGAAAGAAACTTTTAATACATACACTACGTTCTTGCAGCAGGGAGTCAGAGTCATATAACCATCCGCAAATAAAATTCTTATCTACCTGGGCTTTACACTTGACACCAGGGACAATTGTCAAATTAATCATCATGTCAGGTTACTGTAGGAAAAAATGACCTCATTCTCTGTGTGTGATTGGTAGATCGGACCTGGAGACTCTGGTGAAGTGTTAATTAAAAGCAGTAATATACTTGTCAGTGTCGATAAATCACTGAAAACCCCAGAGAAGGTAGCAAGAGGAACAGTTTGGTGACTGACTTTTAGAAGTAAACACATTTTTATCACTCTGTTCATGACCTTCTTTGTTAGCAATGGGCAAAGCAATGCTTACCAGATTCATGATAACCAGCTGAACATAGTGTAATTTAATGCGGTCTTTTATGGTTTGTCCCTGATTAATTGTGTGTGTGTGTGTTTGTGTGTGTGTGTGTGTGTTTGTGTGAGTGTGTGTGTGTGTGTGTGTGTGTGTGTGTGTGTGTGTGTGTGTGTGTGTGTGTGTGTGTGTGTGTG
>JBCNYH010000021.1:27586312-27607957 GCA_039654325.1 Tandanus tandanus
TTTAGTAAGAAAGTACATAATTACTGATTGTATGCATAAACTTACAGTATCTGATGTAGAATTTACTACATGTAGTAAATTCTACATCAGATCCTGTACTGTTTAGCCTACTCGTTCAATGTTTTAAACATACCACACAGAAACATATGTAAAACTCGCTTGATGAAGGTGTTTTTGTATATACAACTCAGAATAGAACAAACTAGATTTTAGTTGATTAATTGTTCACTTTAAGGGATTAATAATGATGAACCTGCCTGCTCCAAGTAACCCTGACAAATTGTGATGTCAGCCATTTTGCTTTGCGCATTATCCACAGTGATTAATATTTTTAAATTCTGAGATAGTGAACCAATAACATTGCACTGTTTCTGTGTAGTATATATACTATCCAGGGTAAAACAAATGGGGCAAACCCCAAAGTGAAAAATTAATCTGGTTTTAATGAGCTAACAACAAATCACTGGTCAGAAAATGAGCAAGAATGAAAAGTCTCACTCATGAGGACAGTAATACCATTTGTTTGTCACATCTTACTACTGCAGCAAAGTGTTCGGGGGAAATAACAGGGAAATTCACTTACTGTACATATTCTTCTTTTATGCAAAGATAAACCTTTAAATGTTTTAAACTTTTAAAGATTGAAATGTTTGATCTGAAATTTAAACTCAAAAAGCATGTCTTCGTGTGCAGTGTTCTCCAAAATATCTTCTGGTTTATTTTTCCCCATAAAAAAATACATATTATTTATTAATCTTTCACAACGAACACAGCTCATCACAAACCTGATAACCACAAGCTTCTAAATGAACCAGAAGTGACAGACATCTACTGGTAGAGTACGGTATGCAGTCATGCAAGTCCCGAGGTAAACAAATGAGAATGGGGTCCTAATGTGTTTTATACTGTATTACTGTATACCATGAAATGTATTCAGTATACAGTATATGTATCATTCATTTATTCATCCATTCATTTTCTAAGCCGCTTAATTCTAATTAGGGTCGCAGGGAGGCTGGCGCTCCATTTCAGCAGACTCTGGGCGAAGGCAGGGTACACCCTGTATAGCTCTCCTGGCCATCGTAGGGCTATACAGTAAATTGTGTATGAATATAGTTTAGTACTGTATTTGCAGTAACACTGTATATATACTGTAAATTTCAAATAAAATATAATCCATTACTTTGGGTGCTTATGGCAATGCTTTTCTCCACCATGATTTACAGTTGAGGTAGATACAGCCGAGCAGTCAAAGGTCAAGGGACTTACTCAAGAATCCAACTATCTCAGCTTGTAAATACTGGGATTTAAACACACTCTCTGTAACTGTAGAACCTTCTGCCTGCACTGATCAACCCATCCTCTATCACTGAATGCACTCACACTGAAAATTCATTTCAGTGCTTTGCTAAAATCGGTAGTGGCTGGCACGTCTGATTCACAGCAAGAATGTCCTGGGTTCAAGTCCCAGGCTCTGGTGTTTCTGTGTGATGTTTGCATGTTCTCCCTCTGCTTGCATAGTTTTCCTCTGGGTACTCCAGTTTCCTCCCACAGTCAAAAGACATTCACATTAGGAATATTGGCTGTTCCAAATTGCCTGTTTGTGTGGATGTAAATATGAATGATTGTGCTCTCCCTGTGCTTGTGTGGGTTTCCTCAGGGTACTCTGGTTTCCTCCAAAACATGCACATAAGGCTAATTGGCTGTTCCAAATTGCCCCAGGTGTGAATGTGTGTGTGTGTTCCTATTGTCTGGTGAGTTGTTCAGGGTGTACCCTGCCTTCGCCCAGTGTCGACTGAGATAGGCTCCAGCCTCCCTGTGACCTTAGTAGTAGGATTAAGTGGTTCTTCAAATGAGTGAGTGAGTAAACTTAAATCTAAAGAAAGTTGTGTTCAGCTTAAACAGATTCTGATATAAAGGGTACTAAAATGTTTTCCAATTTTGGCACCAAGTATATGTTTTTGTTGGTCACTCATAAGTGTGAGATCCCACTTCACATTGTGTTTCCTGTTGTTTCACTGTAAACCAGTGCACTGCTCTAAGCGCCTAATCATTAAAGCAATCCTGTGTAGTATTACAACCCTATTAAAATAAACAGAGTAAATGCACAGCATTCTTTTACGGTGTGTGTATTAGGTGAACATGAATAACTCACACTGTGGTGAATGTGTTTGGGAAAGACTTGCTAGAATAAGCAGTTAATGTGCTAGAGTTGCTGAGATTTCATCCCAGATATTTTTAGAAAGCTGCGCTTACAGCATTGCAGTATTCATTGCAGCAGAGTGACTAATCATTCTAACAAATGTAATCAAGTTATGCATGTTATGATTTATTACAGCACTTAGCATCCAAAACAAATGGCTTTACGCTGCACACAGAATGCCGTTGAAGGCTCAGGGAAATGTTTACTACAACTCTTTTACTTGGTCCCATTAACTTGTTTATACACTGAATGTTTTATGAATGCACTACCAAAGTGTGGACAAGTTTTAATATTGTCTCCTGTCTGGGGTCAGGAGCACATCAATGGAAGATACAACTTAATACAGGCTGTAATGAGGTCTGACAGGGAATAAATATTAATTAAATGAGATCAAACCAGGCTCAAGCACTTGTCTTCATTAATGTTTAAGTGACAATGTAATTTTCTGGGTACTGCAACTCACAGGGTGATGAAGCGTTGCTCCGCTGCTGCTTGTTGTTCCCTAAGTGGCATCTGAAGTGTTTGTGTACACTGAAAAGGACGGTGTGTTACACTGAGTGCTAATGGCACGACAGAGCTCCCTCCCAATATCAGCTTTCATGGCGCTTGTAAATTATAGATCTCAATATGAAGTTATAACAGCCGCTTGAGTGATATCTGTTTCATGGAAAAGGATCGTCTCAGCATTTTTCTTTCATGTCGGTCCCTGGTGGTTTACTGATTACCATCCGTCATGTTGATGCTCCATTGTTTATTGATCAGCAGCTCATAAATTGTGAAAGGATATAGCAATGATGGGGCCTCTAAAAGCATTTTTAAATAGATTAGTGTTGGCAACTGGAAAACCACAGGAGCCCTTTAGAAATGAATGTGTGAAGGCACAATTCAAACCAGTGAGAGTAATGCATAGGCAGAGGAGCCCCCAGGCTATTGTGTTTAATCTGTGTTCCCCTCCATTCCGCCATATTGTTTTTAACCCGAACATTCATATTGCAATATTTTGGTCATGGCTGGTACTGCTAAACCAAACTGAACAATATCTCTCAGTGGATAGTGAAACACCAAGCTGTCCTGCTGTGTAATTTTTTTTGAAGTGTAATGCTGTTGCCCCGAGTCAGAGCCATTTGTCTTTGTGCTGTGCCCTGGTGTCTTGTGGTACATCACAGGAAAGATGAATGCAGCTAATAGACTGTGACACAGCCATTAACTACAGCTGTAATGAAAGTGTAATGGAATCAAGCAGCCATTTCTCAGCACAACACTGGCACACGCAGGTAAAATGTTTAAAGATGAACCAAGAAGCCTTGATATTCCATGCTGCTTGCCCTTGAACTCATATTGGCCTCACAGGGAACATCAGAAACCCAAGATAAAAGGCTACTTCAAGGCATTTAAAAAAATTAGGAAGATTTGCTGATTGCATATTTCATCCAATCATGAAGAAAGATATGAAACATTATGAAACAGTATGTTCCGTAATTTTCTCGGCCCAGTATAAACCAGAGGCTAATTATCACAGATTGAAAGTACTGATTCTCATCTCTGAGGTGATTTCAAGCTCAAGCACTTAACCATCAACATAAAAAATTGACTGTAATCAGCACTGTAACCTGGATTTGATAAAATCAACATTGTAGAAATGTGTCATAGTTAATATATCACATTGGCACCTGAGTATAACATCGACTTGTAATTTTCTTTTTGGTTTTTTTTTTCAGTTACATTATGTGGCGGGCACGTCTGCCTCATGGCAAGAAGGTCCTGGTTTCAAGTCCTGGGCCCAGGCATTCTGTGTGGAGTTTGCATGTTCTCCCAGTGCTTGCATAGGTTTCCTCTCGGAACTCCAGTTTCATCCCACAGTCTAAAGGCATGCACATTAGGATAATTGGCTGTTCCAAATTGCCCGTATGCATGAATGTAAATATGAATGATTGTGTATGTGTTGCCCTGCAATGGTCTGGCAAAAGCTGTTCAGGGCGTACCACGCCTTCGCCCAGTGTCAGCTGAGATGGGCTCCAGCCTCGCTGCGACCCTAGTAGTAGGATTAAGTCGATCAGCAAATGAGTGAGTGAGTGAGTTAGTGAGTTATGTTATGCTTCCAATTTACCATAAACTACCTTGAATAAAGTTTATTTTATTATGTGAACTATTTTGTTTTTCCCAAACAGTCTGAACTGTCAATTTCTAAATTATGTTACATTACAAATTTTCATTGCAACATAGCTCCTAATCATCATGGAACAAATGAGGAGCGGCGCTCAATATTTATAATTTTCGAATTATAGAATTAGTGAATCTCCTCTGCTTACACTCATTAACTCCCAGTGGAAAAAAAAGACTTATTAATTAAAATTAGATATTAAATGCAATGTCCAATGATTGTTAATCTTCTCTCTTATTAAAATCGTACTTGAATCCGGCTTGTGGATCCCACAGAATCCGGATTTCACTGTAGTTCTTCAAAGGAGACTTTCACACGAACTGTGCTGTTAATTCACATTAAATAAAAACCAGCATTATCCTGGAGTGTGATTGTTGAGAATTGGAGTTGTCAAAATATTGAGTTTCATCAGAACTGATGAATAAATACATTTCTACATTTAAAGGAAACCTTTGGAATGTTTATTTAACCCGGGCCCAATTTTCTTATTTGTTTCATAATTTTTTTTTGTAAGAAAAAAAAAAACCCTAACAATTGAAATCAGTCCAAGTTATAATTACAACACTATAACCGGCAAACACATCACAGCTATCCACTGTTACCATTCAAGGAAACAACCTTTGTCCCTAGTAAAAAAAATTGGAATGAAATATAGTAGTAGGCCTCCATCAGTCTCGAAAGGCTATGGAACTGCGCTCTGGTTGTTGTCAGGTCTGGAACAGCGTCGTGTATGGCTGGTCAACCCGATCCGAGAATGACAGTCTCGTCTGCATAGGGCGCAGACGAAAACTGAACCTGGTCTGTCGGTCTGGTTCGCAGCCTTTCGTCTTTGTCTTTTGGCCTTGGACTGCTCTGCGAGCAAGGCATCAGACTTGGCAAGACCTTGCTTGATTGTCATCTTCCAAGCTGACTGGTCTGAGGCAGTGGCTTCCCAGCTGCTGAGGTTAGCGCCAAGGGTCTTCAGATCTCTCTTGCAGAGGTCTTTGAAGCGCAGATGGGGTCTTCCTATTGGGCGCTGACCATGTGCCAGTTCTCTGTACAGGAGGTCTTTTGGGATCCGGTCGTCATCCATCCGCACGACGTGGCCGAGCCAGCTCATGTGTCTCTGCTTCAGCAGGATGAACATGCTGGGGATCCCCGCTCTCTCCAGGACAGCTGTGTTTGTGACTTTGTCCTGCCAAGTGATGTTCAGGATGCGTCGGAGGGAGCGCATGTGAAAGGCGTTGAGCTTCCGTTCTTGTCGAGCATGGAGGGTCCAGGACTCGCTGCCATACAGGAGGGTGCTCATAACACAAGCTCTGTAGACCTGGATCTTGGTGTGCTCCATCAGCTTGCTGTTGGACCACACTCTCTTGGTCAGCCTGGACAAGGTGGTAGATGCCTTGCCAATGTGCTTGTTCAGCTCGGATTCGAGGGACAGGAAGTCGGAGATCGTCGAACCAAGGTAGATGAAGTCATGGACGACTTCCAGTTCATGGTCAGAGATCGTGATCTGTGGCGGTTGGTCCACATTCTGTGCCAGAACTTGTGTTTTCTTCAGGCTGATGGTGAGCCTGAAGTCATGGCAGGCCTTGCTGAAGCAATCCATGAGCAGCTGGAGGTCTTCGGCTGAATTATAAGTTAATTATTATATTTTTAAATTTAACTTATAAATTATTGAGTTGAATTATAAGTAATAACTCTTCTGATTAATAAGTTTTTTTTAATGTAAAAAAAAAAAAACCCTTACAATTTTTCTTTGATGTAGAAACATTCCACTATTGCATTTTAATGAAGTTTTAGGAGAGGCCAGCCTTCCCATGTAGTCTTTAAGCGATTGCCTCTGCTACATCCTCATTACTCAAATTTTGTGATGTGTTATAATGTGCAGTCAGGGGTAACAGTATAACTTTTGCACCTTCTGGCATGTTAATGTAATGAAGCCGCTGCCTTGAACAATTCTTTTACCCAAGGTCTCTTGTCTACTTAGAATCATCCCTACTGTCCTCTCCTTTAAGGTTTATTACACACCATATTAGCATACCACTATCAAAGTACACAAAGGGTAGGGAACTTTTAATTTCACTCTTCATCTCTAAAGTTTTGCTGTTTTTATTTACAGACTGGCTTTCATATCTTCTCTTATTGAATGAATCCCATTTGCCTGTACACAAACAAACCCAGAGCCTGCTGAGACTGCCAGCACGTAAGACTCTGATGAAATTGTAGCGTGGTGATGAACTCGGATATCAGGGGAAATAATGTAGATGAATATAATCTAATGAGAGCTCAAGATGTCTTTTTGAAAATGTTTTAATAGGAAAAGAAATAGATCAAATTAGACAAAAGATAAAGTTATTTGATAGCTATTAGCTCAGTCTTAGTTCTATTCTATGGCCAAGAAAAACAAAAAAACTAAACACAATATATACATATACATATACACAAAATGAAATTTTATATGTATGTATTATGTGATGTTTAATTTCAAATTTTTAAACTGGAGAAATGGTCCATGGAGGACTGAAGATGGTCATGTTGAGAGGCAACAAGCTGAAGCTAGCGACTAGTGCCGATTTCTACTGAATTCTTTATTCTAATCATTGAAATTGTGATTGTGTTTAAAGTTAAACAATTTTACTTGCAGCTTCAACAAAATTCTGATGGTGTGATGTTCATACTTTTGATAATTTCACCATTCCAGACCTCCCTTCCTGAATCGATGAATGTATGAGCGCTATTGCGCATGTGCTGCAAAAGCCGTGTGTTGGTTGCCTGCCTCTACTCCGCTATGCTATACAAATACATAGCTGAGAATCAAACTCGATCTCTCTTTTGAGAAAACTGGGACATTGTGAAAATTAATTTTTTTAAACAAAGCAAATCTTTTAAACCATCATACCTGTAATGGGTGGACTTAATTAAAATAAACAAATATCCTACATATATTTAAGCAAAATATATACAGTAGTATGCAAAGATCTTATGTACATGCAGAGAAAAACTTCCAATAAATGTTTCTACATAAAGAATACTATAAAAAGCAGTACATAATTATATGATCTCTTGCATAAATTCTTACTTTCTTCACAAATATGCAAACTTTAGATATTATTTGAAAAGTAACATGAGAAAACTCACAGATGATACACATCTACAGCAAAATCTGATTTTAGCACACTTGAAGTGTGAAACACTGTATATGCACCACAAGAAAAAGAAAAATGCAGTTCTCATTCTTGTTCTTAGTCTTGTTTTCAGATGAAAAGTAGAACAGGGCAATTCATATCTTATTAAAAACTCACAAGTTTTTATATATACTGTGGTCAGGCTTGTCGATACCAGTTTAGTGTGCCAAAAACGGATAGATTAAAGTGTCTTTCTCTGCTTCTTAAAAGGTATTCTAACAATGTTCAAGACCAGCAACTTTAAAGTCTATAAAAATTGATTTGTTTGTCAGGAGAGCAAACTGATTTGGACTCTTTCATCCATGAAATCTTTCGGTGAAATAAGAGTATCTTTCTGGCACATGAAGAGAAAAACAGAGAGGGGGGAGACAAAGAGAGAAAGAGAGAGCAAGAGAGAGAGAGAGAGAGAGATTATTCCATAACTACCACTACAAAAAATAAATAAATAAATAAGTAAATAAAAATAACGACAACTGCAAAGTCTGTCTTTGCATCTGTCTGAAATTTTCATTGGCATACTATCTCAAGAACAAGGAGTTAAATGCCTGAAGGACTTTGATCATCGTAACCAGCAGATGAATTTATTACATTCTGAAATTGATCAGAACAAGGCCAGGGACAAGGCAAGGTCAAATATCCAAATACTGAAATGATTTTTCTATAATAGCTTCCATTTACTTGTCACACAGAGATGTTACTTACACATTTGTGTTCAGGGAGTCAAGGCCCATTTCCTGGCCATTAATGCTTTTTGCCATCTGTCCATCAGTACACCTGCCAGTCTGTTGGCAGTAAATTCCTCTAACATCTGTGCAACATCTCAAACATAAGCTACTAAATATAGAAATATAGCATTCGTGTGGCTTTATTTTTGCAACCACCAGGTGATCCAGACATGGTCAGGATAGAAATTAAGGGTATTTGAGGCACAAAAATTTGTAACTGGATTGAAGGACTAGATTTAAAATTCTCAGCAAACAAAATGTAATATTTTCTAATGCAGACTTTTCTGTCATCTGAACAAGAAAAACTGCTTTTAGTCATTGAACTGATAAACAAATATTTAAGAGTTATTCTGTGGAAGTACCAGGAGTGGACTAGCTACTCCTTATGTGTGGATAAGTGTGTGAATATGTGTAAATAGTGTTCTGCGATGGAAATATGGAAATGTCCAGACAAAGCCAGATGACGGGGATAGAGATGGTGTTCATTCATAAATCTCCAGTTTGAACCATCTTCATTCATTCACTTTCATTAACTACTATATCCTATTCATGACTGGTGCTATTCCAGGAATACTGGGCATGAGAACTGAAACATTCTTTTTTCTTTATTTTCTTTTATAAATATTAGGTACATACAGTAGTGTGCAGTAAAGATTATACACCACTCCACTTATTAGGAGCCCTTTTAGACAAAAGTGGTGGTGTATAATCTTCATTGCACACTACTGTGAGCACATTATTACAATAACTATGGCCTTAAACTAAGTTCCAGATGAATCTACTGACTTAATTTGTACTTCAAGATTACCAGTATTACTGCTGACTGGTTATTATTATTGGGTGCAGTAATAGTTAATAGTAGTTGAGAGGAGCCAGTTGAAGCTCAGTCATCTGATTAGAATGCCTCCCAAACGCCTGCCTGGTGTGGTGTTTTGGGCATGTCCAACTGGGAAGAGACCCCGGGGTCAACCCAGAACACACTGGAGGGTCTCTTGGCTGGTCTGGGAACACCTCGGTGTCCCCCCGGAAGAGCTGGAGGAAGTGGCTGGGGAGAGGGACGTCTGGACCTCACTGCTTAGGCTGCTGCCCCCGCGACCCGACCCTGGAACAAGTGGAAGAAGATGGTTATTATTATTGTGAGTACTGTTTTATTATATCAGTAGGCTCCCAACAGTATTATTCATAACTTCATGTTGACTAAGGGTAGATAACATGTTAAATGATGACGTGTTTGATGAAGTACACAAAGCCATGCTGGATTGTGAAACAAAGTAACCATGACAATGGGTTTAAAGTACAGGGAGTAATCCTACACTATCATTAGTGTTACCATAAAGGTTTAGTGAGTACAAAGGGAAGTCAGGATTTGCACCTTGGAGAATATGTATAATACTAGTTCACTGTTATCCATCTGTACAATAATCTGTGGTGAGATCAGCCGATATCACACTCAGAAACTAAATTTACAAAGTTTTTCAATAAGATATTTTACATTTTTTATTACATCACTTGTGTTGACATTGATAGAAACAAAATCCATCCATCCAACAAGTGCATGAGGCTTGATTGATGAGCACAATTAATTTAAATGTAGGCTACAGAACTGTAGGAAATTAAGAAGAAACCTGAAATTAAGAAACCTTCATTAAAGTGTTCCTCCTCCATTTTCTCTGTAATTCACCTCCTGGCCTCGGGCTATCATCCAGTGACTGGGGCCAAAATCTATGCTGGCAGCTTTGAATTAGAAAGTCCATTTTACAATTCAAAAACCTCTAACCCTCCAGTCTTGACCATCAGCCTTTGTCCTTGCTCACAGAACCCTGTATAATGAGACTAAAGACGTAGACACACATTCCTGCCTATCATGCAACATGGTACATTTTTTGGTAATTATAAGACCCCAGATCATAATCTCAGTGCTGTGCTTTGTTAAAAGAAAGAGCACCATACTGAAGTTTACAATGAAGGAGGTCGACAAAGATCTACTTCTGCTTAATATTCACTACAGTATCATCAGTTTGGAGTCTGTTAAAGGCACAGAGAAGTTCACAGATAACTGTTTCTCTTGCTCTAAATGTTATTATTTCCATAGTAACAGATATTAAAGAGAGGATTTTTAACACTGGTGGGGTCGGTGGTGTAGTGGTTAGGATGCTGGGCTCATGATCGAGAAGTTGTGAGTTTGAATCCCCATTAGATTCCCACCGTGCTAAGAACCCTGGGCAAAGTCTTAGCTACAAGTGTGCCTCTGTCCACTCTGCAATATAAATGGGTGCTAGTAAAAATACTGGGAAGGTAACCTGCAATGGACTAGCATCCCATCCAGTAGGAGTTAAACTCCTACAGGCTACAGAAACCGGGTGTAAGCTCTGGCTGTGATGAGCCACTAGGCTCGGGTGTTAAAACATGCTTACCTTACCTTTCAACATAAAAAACAGCTGCAAAATATCAGACCAACAGAAAAAGACATTAAATATCTGAAGGAAATGAAGATATCGATAATATACACTTCAAAAATAGCAAGTGAAAAAGAGCAATAAGAGCAGGTGTGAAAAATGTGGCAGTTGATAATATGTTCACCAGCAGTATGTGATATTTGTGATAATAATAATGAAGTCACCTGTCACACAGAGGAGAGATATTACTAAGTGTCTTAGTAAAGGATAGAGATGAATTTCTTAAATATTGTTTATGACAGGCGAGCTGAAAGAGTCTGTTTGAGATCTTTGCAGTGTGTCAAAGAGAGGGTAGGGAGGATTATCCATGACTGAGAGTAGTTTGCGCAGTGTCTTCCTTTTCCTCAGTGACTCAAACATCTCCATGTTTCGACCAATGACATTTCCAACCTTGAGAATGAGTTTATTGATCTCGCTGCCATCTCTGGCACCAATGCTGCTTCCCCAGCAGACCACAACACTGAAGACGGGGCTCGTCACCGCAGACTGCTAGATCTCCAGCATCTTACTGCATATGTTGAATCCCCAGAGTCTGTTTATCCTTTTCTTGTAAACAGCATCTTGTACACAAAATTGGTTCTCCAGTCCAGTCTGTTGTTTAAGTGTACTCCAAAGTACTTGTAGTGCTCAAGAATCCCAACCTCCTTAGGTGCAGTTCTTTTCCTCATAAAATTAACCAGCATCTCTTGGTTCCATCTTGTTCACATTGAGGAGCAGATGATTCCTGCTGCACCACTACATAAAGTTATTCATCAGTTTACTGTACACAGACTCCTGCCCATCTCTAATACAGATTCTACAGATGGCATGATTCAGAGTTACACTGGAAACCTGAGGTGTACAGAGTGAACAGGAATAAAGAAAGGACAGTTCCCTGTCCCCTAAATCATGCAGGCTGCCAGGTAAACTCTAGAGTGTAGGCACAACTGTTAGCCGCTGGAAGGAGCTCTGGAGAATAGGCTGCCCTATCAGGCCTCTGGATTGAGCTCATGTGTGGAGGCTTTAAATGGTATTTTACTAAAATAAACGCAACTTACAGGTTTTTATTTCTTCAGTTGACTTCAGGATGCAGCAGTGAGAAGCTTACAATGTGATTACAGTTTTGTTAATTACTAATGCTGTGTATACAAAGTCTACACAAAACAGCATTACCACAATAACCAAGACAGTCATGCAAAAGACCAATACTATATTGAAGGTCGCTCAGAAGCTCCTGACCATCTGCTGTAGCCATATGGCTTTATAAATTCAAATTCAATGCTAACTTTAAAGCCCACATAGCTAGCTTTCTAAAGTAAAAATAAGTTAAGCAGTTATGAGGGGTGGCATGGTGGTGTTAGCATGTCCCCCTCACAGTAAGAAGGTCCTGGGTTTTGATCCTGTGTGGAGTTTGCGTGTTCTCCCTGTGCTTGTGTGAGGTTACTCCAGGTACTTCGGTTTTCTCCCATAGTCCAAAAACATGCATATTAGGCTAATTGGCTGATCCAAATTGCCGCTAGGTGTGTGCGTGTGCGTGTGTGTGTGTGTGTGTGAATGGTTGTGTCTGTTGCCACTGGTGATCTGTTCATGGTGTACCCTGCCTTCTCCCAATCTTGGCTGAGATAGGCTTCAGCCTCCTCGCTAATAATAGGATCATCTAGTTCGATAAATGAGTGAGAGTGAGTGAGGTATTATGAGTCTCACACAAAATGTATTATTTTACAAATAACAGTGTATTTAAACTGTAGGAGGGCATGCATTGTTTTGCAAAGCCTGTATTTAATTCAGACCAGAAATTACTGAGAGAAATAAGCAGCTCTCAGTAATCTTCTGCTTTCAGATGAAGATACTTCATTACCGAGAGTCTCTCTTTTGACCACTCGTTCTCTCTCTCTCTCTCTCTCTCTCTCTCTCTCTCTCTCTCTCTCTCTCTCTCTCTCTCTCTCTCTCTCTCTCTCTGTCTCTCACTCTCTCATTCTTTATTCACATTGAAATTCAGAGGCAGATGTGGTGCCCTCTGAAGCTCATCTAAATTTGAATTTCATGTCTAAATCCTGCTCTCTTAATCAAACCCATGCTTTATAAGAAAAATCAATAATTTCAGAGGAGTCTGGAGGAAGTTAATGTCGAAGTCTGTTCTAATGCACACAGGGAATATGGCACTGCAGACTTTTTATTCTTTACTAAGCAGTCATTTAAATGATAAAAATGAGCATATTTCAAGCAGATGGGTCAGTATGAATGACTTTTTCTTAGTATTTGTGCACACTGTAATGACAGTACTGAGGGGAAAAAAAGTATTTCATGTTATTTATCAACCAGTTAATAGTGTACCAATGTTAACACTAGTTCAAGGAAAAGTAACTTTTTTTTATGGTCGTACACATTTTTTTTTCTTACAAAATGGCAGTTTTGGCTGTTAAACATTCAAAGGAAAATAAACATGTGTGGACTTTTCCGCTCTGCAAAAAAAATTCTTCCACCCTTGGAAAGTTGATAGTAGTAGGGGGGATACAATACTGAAAAATAAACCACATTTGCATGTAACATTGCAACATGCAACATTGCATCATGGTCAGCCTAAGAACTTTTCAGCCTGTCCTCACAGAATAAATTTCATTGGTGTACATCAGTGCATCATTCACTGTAATACTGTTGCAATTGCATAACCTTGCACTGGCTTCATTCAAATATACAGTATTAAAAGAAAGAACTTGATGAACAGTGTGCTCAATGTCTTTCCTATCAAGACCAACCAAGACCTTGGTTGTAGACGTGAAAAGAAGCATTCATGGTTTACTGGGCTGTTGACAGCCTTGAAACTTTGAAACTTCCACTGGAGGTTTAAAAGATTAATGATTTTTTTGTTTGCTTCCTGGCTGTGGATTTGAACAGATCCTACAAGATGGGCAGGTTTCTATCCCTTCAGTTGATCTAATGGTTCATGGCAGTTTGTTCAGGCTGCTCCTGCACCATGATGGACATTCATCAGCTCTGAAAAAAACAAAAAACATTCTTTGCTGAAACTTTTTTTGCAATCCAGTACACACTGGTTCCATTTTAGTTAAGGAAGTTGAAGGTCTGTACATCTCTCGCATTTGGGGACATCTCAGACAACAGCCTCCCATCCTTCAAGAGAAGTACATAAGCATCTTAGTTCATGTGTCTGATGCCTTACTGTACCCCTTCACTTTAATTCTTTCTAAGCTGCTGTGGACCATTAATTGGGCCATGTGGACCCACTCTTTTGTACAACCCTGATGCCTATGTAAGCTTTCGACTACTAGTTGTCTTTCACAAACAAAAACAAACAAACAAACAAACAAACAACAACAACAAAAAAAAACCCCATCCATCACAGTCTTGTTGAGTACAATTAGGGAAGACACTGGTAAGTGTTTTTTAAAATTTAATAATTCATGCTGTAGTTTATAGAAATGATTCAAATGACCATGTCACAGACATGTATAAAGAATAATGCATAAAGGAAATAAACAAAGGGAAAAAACAGTATAGCAATGAACTCATCATACCTAACAGTGACCATGCACTCAGCACCTTTCTATGCAGATGTAGTTTAAGTAAGAAAGTGAAGCTCTTTTCTTGCCATGCACTGGTGGTCAGAGTAAATGAGTTATAGATCCATTTCCTCTCTTTACAGCCGATCACTGCAAGGAAATTGGGAGGCTGGACTGTAAAGAAAGAAACAGAAGTCATTGGCTCTTGCAAACTGGACAGCTTCTCCGTCCTCATCCTCCCAGCTATGTGGGTAATATAGATATTATTTCAGCCTCAGTCCCATTTTCTCCTCAATTAAATTATGATGTCCTCGACCCATCCTGGCTGGGTGAGAGAGAAGGGAAAAGATATGATGTGAAAGCTTTATTGATGTCTACAATTACTGGCTAGGCTCAGCTGTAGGCTCTATGTGAAAGGAGGTGGGAGGTTAGGGGCCTTATCTGAGCCTCAGAGCGACCCAGAGCCAGCAGGGAGCACCATCATAACTTCCACTGTCCGCCTCTTCTGATGGATGAGGGAGAGAAGGAGATCTCCAGAGGATTTAGTGCTCTCAGTGCCCACTGCAATACTGTGGTGTTGTGTCTCTCCCTCATCCATTAGTCTCAGCTAGACATATGAAACTGCTATAGTTTCTCAAAGCACTGGAATACAGGGCATAAAATATCTTTTGGGAAAGTGAGTGGATAATACCATAAATATCACTTTTGTGTTTTACAGTAATATCCATTCCATAAAAATATAAAACTGCAGCTGCAGGGTATTAGCTTCAAAAATACAAAACATACTTGTGTAATTAAAAAGATAGCAAAAATGATGCCATCTACCCTAAAGTTTTCTATACTGTATTAAACAGGTTTGGGGTGCTGATCGCCTGGATGGGTCCCATTCTACAGAAATTTAGCTTTTTTTTAATTATTAAATTTTTTTTTTTAAAGACTCTGGGCGAAGGCGAGGTACTCCCTAAACAGCTCGCCAGGCCATTGCAGGGCCAACACACACATATAACCATTCACACTCACACCTAGGGTCAATTTGGAACAGCCAATTAGCCTACTGTGCATGTTTTTGGACTATTATTATTATTATTATTATTATTATTATTATTATTATTATTATTGTTATTATTATTATTAGCTGAGTTCCCGAGTGAAGCACTATATTCATGGAATATGACTTGAATGGTTGTCCCATGTCCATCCAGTCTCTGCAAATGCACACTAGAGAAAATCCAATTAGGCTGCTACATCACTGAGTTGATGCTGATTGGCTATTATGTATCACTGACTTGCATGAAAATGGGTAGCAATACAAGAAAAAAAACACATTATTAATAAATAAATTGAAGCCCAAAAAATACACCATAACATACACCACTGTGCACCCCCTATATCCCCTATATAAATATATATAGTACATCAATCTGGCTAAATCTGAATATTATTAATTTTAGTGGTAATAGTAATATGAAATACCAATTAGTCATAAGTGTGAAAAACATTAAACATGTTTATGAACAGATATGAAAGAAAGTGTGAATACTATATAACTGATTATTAAAGACAGTGAGTTGCACATTTGCATGGGGAATGAAATCCACACATCTACTTGATGGCAGTTTGTAATTACTTGCCTAGTGCTTACTTTACTAATAAATGCCTGATCTTTTATTTTAAATTTCTGTGCATAAGTGTCAGAGTGGTCTCAGGTTTGTTTTGAGATTTTAGAATATGAAACACATTAACTGTTTGTTGTTGACAGTTTGTATCTTTAAGTGGAAAAAGTGACTCTACATTCTTTAGCAGTGCTTTTGTTGAGCAACCTGGGCTATGTGGTCTGATTACTGATCATATGACTTGAAGGAGAGAGGAAGCCTGTGTGGTTAGAATTTAGTCATAAAGTCCAACTTCCTCTTTATATTTAAAAATAAATACATGTGTAGAACATTACACTTTAGTTAGCGCAGAAGAAACTAAATTTAGTTTTAACTTAGGGTTAGAGTTGAGGTTTATTATTAAGTAGTGGTTAGAGTTCATTTTAGAGTTGTTGTTATGGTTAGTGTGAAGGTTATGGTTTGGTTTATGGGTTTGGCTTTAATGAAATAATGTTTGCACACAAATATAGGTCCCCACAGAGTGTGTGTCTCAGCCTTTGCTGCAACATTTGGGCTCTGATGTTCTCTCCACCCAGAGAAAAATACACTTCTAGGTGTGGAGCGTAATGAGGGGTCATGGCAAGACAAAGCAAAAGAGCTCAGAGTGAAAGGGTGTGGCCTTGCCTGAGTTTTTAAAAGCTCAATTCTGCATCACACTGGCGATGCTTAAACTCGCAACAATGGAAAAGAAAAATGGGCAAAGAATGCTATGGCTCTGTCGCTGCCCTATGAGGTAATGCTTTAATTGGGTTTCTCTCAGGAAATGTCTGTCTCAAGTTGCCTGTGCAGACATTCTGACCTTTATGGTATCAACCTGCAGTCACTTCCACTGTAGCATTATTAAAGGCAAAACCATACAAATGGATATGAAACAGACATATGAGTTTGTCTCACAGTCCTTTAAATGAGGATCTTGCACATGTGGAATATTAAACATTACAAGTATATTTAGTGTCGAAGAAAATCAGGAAGCCTGCTCATCTTTGCAAAGTGCAGTCTGATTATCCTATATTCTGTTCTCACCTGATGCACTGTAATTTTTCGGCTGGGTAAACTCACTGCTGTTTGCTTACAGAAAAGGCCATCAATCACCATGGAGAGCACTCCCTGTTCATCAATTATGCAGCTGTGCCACAACAAAGGGGTTTCAATGAAAACTGATTAAAACACTCAATACATTATCTCAATTCCTGCCACAAATAAAATGCCAAATTATCCATACCCATATGTCATCACAATACATTTATCATCCTGACTAAGTATGAACCCAAGTCTGTTACTTGATTAAAGGCATACAAGTTTTTCTGTTTCATGCTCATATATTACATTTCCCCTTTATTGAGAAGCTTAAACAGTGTGAAGTGGTAATCACTGTCTGTTTTGTATGTGAATATACACCAATCAGTCATAAGTACTATGCATAGTAGTGGAAACAAGGTTCTGGGTTCAAACCCTGTGGCCAACTGAGACCTTTCTGTGTGAAGTTTGCATGTTCTCCCAATGCTTGCATGTGTTTCTTCCCCTACAGATATCCAATTTCCTCCACCAGTTCAAAAATGTGCAGATTACTGATGGCTACTCTAAATCCACTAAATACCCTTCTGTTAGCCCTGTGATATGTTGGGGACCTGTTCTCACCCGATGTCAGCTCGGATTGGCTCCAGCTTCCCCTCTGTCCCAGATATATCTGTACCCACTGGGTATGAGCAATCATACACACACTCGTGCTAAGCTAACTGCTAATGCTGGTCCTGTTCATTCTAGACTTATTCTAGGAAAGCAATAACATTTGGAATGAAAGTATTCATTTGTAAGAACTTTTTTTTTTCGAGAATTAGACAAACGTAACTTTATCAGAATGCTATGTGGAACAGGTCTTCAGTCCTTTGCTTCGCCTGATGCCAGTGACAAGGGAAGAGAACACTGTAACCAGCCTTATGCAACCAGAAGTACCACCAGCAGGCAAAATTCCTTTTAACTTTCCTGCTGAGAGTTAGCATGCTAACATTAGCCCCCTGGCTCCTCTGTTTATTCTATACTTATTCCACGAAGAGAGATAGAATATGGAATAAAAGTATTTAATGGTAAAAATGTATTTTTTTTCAAGAATTACACATTTATATAAAGTACATACAGTGATAACACACACGTGCAATTTTAAGACATTTTTCTGTTTTTCTACAAGGCATATCTGTTAAAGGAACAATGTGACTCAGAGTTTCCCAGCATTTCTTATGACAACTGATAAGGCAGACCGATGTGCCAAAGTTGAGTTCAATAAAGCTTTTGTGTTTCAGGAAACCAGTACAGTAATGCTTTTTTGTATTGCCATTAGGAAAGCACCTGAATCCAGAAAGGTCAGCAGCCTTGAGAAGCATAGAATACACAGCCACAACTGTATGGCCACCAGGGTTGTAATTCAATCATGCTGTCTGTGTCAGTATTCAGGCTTAAACCTGAAGTGGATGTGACTTCTTTTTTCAATTCTTGTCTGTCTATGTGTAGACAGATGTGTACAAGATTGTTTTTTTTTAATCCTGATCAACCAGTCACTAATTATGAATAAATAAAAAGTGTAAACACATCACTGTTTGTTCTTGAAAGTGATCGTCTTCATGGAAACAAAAATCTGCTCAGCTGATGCTTATCTCCTGCAGGTTCCCAGCCAGTATTTTTCTAGTCTTAACCAGATTCCCTGTGATCCTTTCTCACTAAACAAAGAGACAAACTAACAAACCAACTAACTAACTAACTAACTAACTAACTTACTAAATAAATAAATAAATGAACGAATGAATGAATGAATGAATAAATCAATCAATAAATCAATAAATCAATAAAATGAATAGAGTGCTACCTACTCTGTATTGCAAAACACTGTATTTTCTGATACATCCTGACATCTACACTTTACTAGACCTTCACAAAACCACTTTAAGCACCACATAGCAGATAATTACTAGTAAAATGTGTAGAATTATACTTGCATTTCGGAAAACCAAATAAATGTTTATTTTATCCAGCAACTCGCATGCACATTATAGCAACCCCAACAGTATGTGTCACATATTTAATCACAGACCTCTCATATAGTCATATTCCTTTATAACTGGAAAGTAAAACCCTACAATGGAAAAAGAGCTGTTTTAAAGTGATAAAAAAGGTCAAGGAGATGCTGAGTCCAGTTGTTTTACTGAAATTGTTACTATTATGGTCTTGAGAGCGGATGGTATTTTATTGACTGTGGTTTTCTTTGCCTGTCTTTGTCTCATGGTTATGCACTGAGGTGAGGGACAGAGTTCTGATCTGAGTCAGTGTGCCGTGTCAGCTCCCTTTAGCAAAAAAGCATGGAGCCCACACCAAACCACTGCCACAACTCGGCAAACTCAAGTGCACACAGATGCATTGACTCCAGCCTTGCAATTTTAGCAGGCAAACAACTTGGTAATAAAGGCCTTAGCAAGCAGTGTTACCTGCCACTGCCAAGTGTCTTATAACTAACAACCAACCAAGAGAGGCTGTGACAATACAATCTAGTAAGTCAGCACTTGAATAATTGCTGTGCAGAGTAGTGGGGAACCCAACTTCAAGAACTGAGACTATGAGACTCTGACAAAGCTCACCATTATTCTGGAAAGATCTAGATAGGATTCAGCTTCATGGATGCAAATAAACACGCAATAATGTTCCCATAAATATGTACCTAGAAGTAGAAATGCTTTTGCTGGAAACATGTTGCAATCTGCAGAGGTACAGTTTTGCCTTAGGTTTAGGTGAACACTGATTTTAAGGCTTTGTGTAACTCATTAAAGGTTTTAGAATATACTACATGGAAACATCCCTCAGTGCATTTAACTATGTTATCAAAAGCCAGCCATGTCTCTCACTGTCTGTGGTGAGAGGCATGCAAAAGAACCATTGCTGACTTTTGTAAACAGTAGGCCATTGGGTTGCCATCAGCGTGTTTCTGCCCTGCGATGGCCTGGCGAGCTATCCATGGTGTATACTGCCCTCACCTAGAGTTGGCTGAGATGGGTGCCAGCCTCCCCGCGACCCTAATTAGGATTAATGTAATGAATGAATACATAGAAACATAAGAAAAGCAAACTAAAAAGAGATTTTTCATTCCTTCATTCATTCATTTTCTGAACCGCTTAATCCTAATTAGGGTCGCAGGGAGGCTGGCGCCCATCTCAGCCAACTCTGGGCGAAGGCAGAGTACACCCTGGACAGCTCGCCAGGCCATCACAGGGCAGAAACACGCTGATGGCAACCCAATGGCGAAAGTGAGCAATGGTTCTTTTACATGCCTCTCACCACAGACAGTGAGAGCCATGGCTGGTCTTTGATAACCCAGTTAGCTGCACTTAGGGGACAGCAGTGACAACCCAGTGACAGTGGGGCTTGAACCCTCGACCTTGGGATCAGTAATCCAGCACCCTACCACCGGGCCACCACTGCCCCAAAATGAGATTTTTATGATTTATTTTCGATTTTTAAAATGTGAAAATGATGATACTGCCTGTTCCAAGTAAGTGTGACAAACTGTGAGTGTTTATCAGCCATTATGAGTAAAGCATTATCCACTCAGGATAATATGCAGTTATTGAATGAGGTGAAGTATGATATACAGAATTATTTGGTTGAGGGTTTGTTATATGCCAAGTTCAAAGGCCAAGACCAAAAAAATTTTTATCATATGAAGGCTGAATTATATACTTGTTTTATTATTAATTCAAAATATTTTTAAAGTAGACAATCATGTTACTGTGTTGCACGTGCCACTTGTGCAATAACCATTAAACCGATGGCAACCATGCAATATTTCAGTTATCCCACCAGGTATACTTTGATCATCAATCAGAAATAATAAAATTTTTTGAATGAATAATAAAATCTGTAATCTTCCATATAGTGAACTGCACTGTGTGTAATATACTGATTTGGGATAGAGAGATGTGTATGCGCAGTATCTGGAGTCACCTGAAAAAAAAAGATATTTATGGTATTGCTTTTTCATGAGTTTACATTCTGCCTTGGTACGTACAACACGACACCCAAATGCACATATTCTTATTACATGTATGCAGGCTGTCATATTCTACACTAATGTCTGCTCATGACTGTGCAAATGCAGATGAAAAAGTATAAATCAACCCCAGAAAGCTACCATTTTGTGGCAGCAATCAGGAACTTTATTCTAGGCAATGTTCTAGGCGTGTGACCTTGGGGGAAGATTGAAAGCGCTGGCATTCTTTGAGGTTTGAATTTCAAAGAAACTGGCTGAAGTAAATTCCAAAATCCCAAGCTTTAATAAATAATACACTCATGTCTGTGTATGGTATTTTGCTTCAACCCTAGCTGTTCCAAGATACTCTTTATTTACTTATAAACAGATTTCCATGGAAATGTTCCTTACCTGTAGCTTTCTTTTGTTCAGGAGGAGAGTGAAATGTATTACTGCAGCATATTTGACGTAATAGACTCAGAGGGAGTGACCTTTCGCCAACAGCTGATTGCTGACTGCTCGGTGTGCTGAAATAGCAGGTGGTGGCAGATTAAGAAGGTGAAGAACATCTATTAGACAGGAATTCACACAACCCATTATACATTAGAGTGCTATACTGCTTGATCATTACTGTTCTGCATGTGTTTGGTACCCATAACTGAGGCAAAAGAACATGCATGGTGGCATAAAATGCTACATATATATATATATATATATATATATATATATATATATATATATATGTATACAATAAAAGTCCCGTCCCCTTAATAAAA
>JBCNYH010000021.1:27616097-27628417 GCA_039654325.1 Tandanus tandanus
CAGAGTCGGCTGAGATGGGCGCCAGCCTCCCCGCGACCCTAATTAGGAATAAGCGGTTCAGAAAATGAATGAATGAGAAGCATTGTTGCAGTTGGAAAGGTGATGAAGATGAGAGTTTATAAATGTATTTTCTTTTCCTTTAAACAGATGTGATGGGATTTTGTGCCTCACTCATTGTGTGAAGGTGTACATTGACCATAGACTTCCTTTCATCTCATTATCAAAAACAACAACAGTGCACTTTCAGTTTAATTGGCTTTGAAATAAATTTGAATAAAAAAGAATAGTGTTTTAATATGTTGCATGTAGGCAACTACTGCTGGCTAATAAGAATCAGGCAGTGATTAGTGGGATGCAGCTGTGTTGGCAAACACACACACACACACACACACACACACACACACGCACACACGCACACTCAGACACAAACACGCAGGCACACACACACACACACACACACACACACTCATACACGCAGGCACACACACACACACACACACACACACACACACACTATTAACTAGAACAGTACATAGTTTACTTACACTGCACAGTGGAAAATCAAAACATGTTAAGGTCAACAGCTTTTTTTTGTTTGAACTCTGTGTTTATTTGTGTTTGTCTTTCAAGATCACCCAAAAATTTTTTCAAAACACATTTCTTTTCTGCCTTCAAATTCTCGAGATATTTGTTCAGCCACATGACTTTAAATTGAATAAGAAAACAGTTAGTACATAAAGTATGTACACTGATGTGACTGTGAGAGTTTACACGATGGGCTCATTCTTGTTTTCTCTAAAGCCATGAAATCTGGAGGCACGCAGCTGAAGCTCATCATGACATTCCAGAACTACGGCCAAGCGCTCTTCAAACCTATGAAGTAAGTACTATGTAAATGGCTGCTGTATTGTGTGTGTGGTGTGTGTGTGTGTTTGTTTGTTTGTGCCTGCAAATGAACACACCAATTACACAGTGACAATTTTTTTTAAAATCTCAATGTTAAACTCCTGCATTAAAAAACAAAATATGTGAGTTCATGATAAAGAAAAAAGAAATGTGTGAGACATAGTGTAAAAAAGGGAAAATGCCATTGACAACAGAAGTGTTGAAGTAAGGATATATTTGAGTTTAGGTATATAGAGCCAGGCTTTTATTTGATTTAACATTATTATTTGTTTTCAGTTCCAGCTGAGACGCATATTTTCTACTTGGATTTCCTCTGGGATCAGTTGCTTTCAGACGTTCAGAGCTAAAACACTGTGAATCTGTTGGCTCAGAACAAATGTCTGATGATATTAAGGGATTGTTACATTAGTCACAAATAAGTGCTGGAGCCGGAGCTGCAGTGTGTGGAATTGTTTTGGCAAGCCAGCCTCGTCTGGTTTATTCTGACACTTCTGATTATTCCTACAGTGTAAAATCGGCCTTGCTGTTTTGGGAGGTACACGTTTAGCACGGCTGCTTTATTTAATTTTAAATTCATCTTTCATTATAACCATTAAATTATGACATTGGAATTGGGCCATTGATGGAGGATTTATGGGAGCCATCACGGCAGGTTATAGAAGGTGGTTTATCTTCTGTCATAAATATAGGTTACAATGGGAGGGTCACTGCTGTGTGTGGATTTGACGTGCCTCTCTCTGTACAAGTAATAATGGCCTCCCTATAATTTTCTGAAGCTATAAATGGCAGAAACTGAATCACCTCGCTGTCGATCCACAGCCATGGTGCCATGTAAGTGCAGGTGGCCTGGCTGCTGAAATTCTGTTGGCTCATACTGTTGTGTTTTGCTGCTTTGTAGCAACTCACAGTTATATTTGGTTCCAGAGAGTTTGATGGTATTGTATGTTATCGAACTGATAGTTGTGTACAGAATTATGTATTGTTGTTAGTAGTAGTATTACACCAATATCTAATGCTTTCTGATACGATAACTTACCATGCAAACTTATGAGTATCACACGGGATTATGATCATGAAAAAAAGTGGCTGGGATATTGATTTTTATTCCTGTGACTGGTGTTGGCAAGTTTTTAAAATTATTTTATTTTTAAACTTGTAGTCATGAACACTTCCAGAAATCAAAGCTGGCTGTTGTTTTCGTCATACCAATCCTTATGACGTATGTTAAGCACAGAAGGTCTATTTATAAAAGTAGATTTGTCATTCACACATATGTATTTGATGTGGGTTACCATTGAATTACGTTCTTTTTAGCTCAGATTCAGGTTCGGACTGTGCTTAGCTCCTTTTAAATGAATCAGTCATGTATAAAACATGTACACAAGTGTATTAGGTTTAGATACATGTAGATGTGAAAATTATGATAGTCATGTTTAATAATGCTAATAATAATAATAATAATAATAATAATAATAATTCTATACAGTATGTAGGTTGACACCTTTCTCCGGGTTACAGGTCATATGCGGCATACAGCGATTTATGGTCCGCAAATAAGTCTCCCACAAGACTACTTTCATGAACAGTGTGCTGGGTTTCTGCACAGGGAGTATTTGGGACAGATGAGAACAATGGTCCTTTGGTGAGAAGATAAATGTTATTAGAGAGCAGGGATCGGCATTCAGTCTGTTCCTTCTATAATTAGCACAAAGCAAACAATCGACTCGGGCTTCTTCTGAGCTGGACCGCATTCATGCACTTTATTTTCCGGATCTGTCATTTTAAAGTAAAGAGCTCTCAAAGTCTGGCATTATATTTTATCCTTGCGTAGTTAAAAGGTCAGGAGCTTGGATTTTTTAAATGTTAGAGTATTGCAGGAGTGTTAGATCCAGCTTGTACTTTTGGTTGGCTGTTATGAGTTCTGTTTGATTACGCTGCACTTAAGTAAAGCCTTAGATCCGTTTTAATCTTTGAATTAATCCGAGAAGATGGCCAGGAAAAGAGACAGTCCTTCTTGTACTTCCTTCTACTTCATGTACATGAAATGTAACCTGCTGTATTTCTAAAATGTACAAATATCCTGTACAGATATTCCTATTGCTAACAGTTGTGGTTTGGTGAACCAGAACAATAAAACTGAGTCATGTCTGTCTGTCCATGTTTGGCATACAGTCATATCAACCTCACCAGATTGCATAATGGCATAAAGACTCCTTGATTCTTTTAAGCCTCAGTCTTATTATGTGAAAGGTTTCCTCCAGGATGTTCTCTTCACAAACTGGTTTAAAGCATCTGAAGTGGAGAAATACTATAGCATGCACAAGACTGCAGCATGAATTGAACATATTATGATGGTTGGACTGATAGAATATGAAGGTAATAGTTTTGGTCAAATGTTCTCCTCCTCAGAAGTATGACAGGGAGTAATGAGTCATAGTGTGTTGCAGTAAAAGAACAGAGGCCAGTCTAAAAAACTTTCCATGACACAAAATACCGCAAAAAGGATTCTTCCTTCTTGTGTGAAATGGAGACAGACGCTCATTAGTACAATTCGTCTTTGTGCCCCAGTTGTTTGACGTTATATTCTAGACGTCATGTGACTGGTACAACACATCCTTGGTTTGTTGAAACACTTTCTGATCTGACTGATTGACCACTGTTGCGACAGTTATATATTTTCATGCAGTTGTAGAATGTTTAGTTTTAATTGCAGACACTGGCAGGTGGAAAATGTTTGCCTGAGATTTATCTCCAGTGGGAGAGGCCTTGGTGTTGATCCTTTATGCGCTGACTATTACAGCTTTGCCAGCTCTCTGAGGATTCAGACCGCTTTACCGACACAGCCATGATTCATACTTAATTAGCACTTCTTTAAACACACAAAAAAAATTTCTGCCATTGATTGCAATGTTTTGAAGAGTTTGTGTCAGCGTGGTGTCATGCCGATGATAAATGAAGGACTGTAATAAAAGGCTTTCACAAGAATGTTTTGTATTCAGGTGATTGCAGACTTAACAAATGTGGATTTATGTATTTGCTTACTTGAAGACATAGTATTTGGTGTGTAAACTAAAGGAAAGCATCTAGGATTATTTAAAAAAATTAAAAAGGAGAACAATTTGAAATGTGCCTGGATGATAAGATCTTTGGATCTACTTTAGTTCAGCAGACCACTGGCTGTTTTGGTGTAGCCGCCTTCCAAGCACTTGCTTCTCTCTGAGCTTTGATTGTATGTGACATGCTGCATTAAGCCAGAAGTATAAAAATACCTCCCAGCTACTGTGCAACTCATTGACTTTTCACCATGCAACCTTCTGCCAAACACAGCAAGCTTGTTTGCCACGTAAAATATCACAAGCATACTGATTGCCCAACGTTCAGACCCGTCTGATGAGTACTGTTGAAATGTTCCCCTGATGTCTGCTTATTGCTTGATTAGCTTTAGGAGATGAAGAAATCAGAAACTGGACAGCTAACACAAGGATTAGGTCTCAAAGACGTGCTTTAATAAAAGTTGAATCAGTATTGAAATGTCTGATGAGTTACCGGGTTTTGTGCACACAGCAAAGGTTCCTGTTGTGCACCCAGTCTACACAGAGACCACAGATTGCTCCATTCTCAAGATATGACCTTAAAGCTTCCTTAAATGACACATGAACTATGACTCAGTGCTCAGATCCCATCTATACTGGCCTCCCTTAATGCTCCCGCTTATCAGATGTTTAGGAGACATACTGACTCGTACACCTGGTCTGTAAAAGAATGCGGGTACAGAGAGGTGCCAAATCAGAGAAGAAGTAAAAACTCTTGGAATTTTTTTCATTTAAAACTGGAACTTAGTACAAAGTTTCAGAACTGTGAAACAAAAATAAGAAAATGTTTATCTTGAATATTCACCAGCGAGGGCGGCATGGTGAGGTAGTGGCTACCACTCTCACCTCACAGCAAGAAGATCCTGATTTCAAACCCCAGGGTTATGGAAGGGCATTTCTGTGTGGCGTTTGCATGTTCTCCTCGTGCTTGTGTGTTTCTGGTTTCCTCCAGCAGTCCAAAGACATGCACATTAGGATAATTGGCTATTCTGGATTGCCCCAGGTGTAAGTGTGAATGGTTGTGTGTGTTGCTCCTGCAATGGACTGGCAAGTTGTTCAGGGTGTACCCTGACTTTGCCCAGAGACACCTGAGATAGGCTCCAGCTTACCCATGTCCCGAAAGAGGATAGGCGGTATAGATAATGAATATATGAATAAATGAATGAATGAATATTTAATTCTGAGATTTAGCCTTATCGAAGTCTTTGGAGAAAAGGTCAGATTGTTCTTAGAGTTTAATTTGTTTTGTTTGAAGTGTGTGTTGGACACTGTGATTAGTTGAACTAATATGTATCATGAGGTTTTATATAAACTTGTGGTGAAGAAATATTTTTTTGACAGTTCCAAGCACCTATGCCTGGTGACTTGAACATGCAGAAGACACAGCTATTTATACACAGTAGTGTTTTTGCACAGTATATGTACTGTAATGAAGTTCATCAAAGGTCACCCAGTCATTAGTATGATTCCTTCATATTTTACAGCCCCATATGTCAAATGAACATGTTTTTTTGGTTTTTGTTTAATCACATTTTATTAGCCGCCAGCTGCTATGATGAGAAACAGAATTAACTAAATAGTGGGCACAGCCAGATGTTACACACTTAAGCAATATGGGGGCTGTGACACAAGCGCTAAATTTAAAGTATTTGTAGTTAGTATTTGGATTAGGGTGCAGCATGTAGTTTTTCTTACATGCATGGATATGGACAGGGTTGGACATCCAAGTCACAGCAAAAGGCCTCTCGAATTAACCAATCACGATGTTCCTCTGTTTGAGATTGAAAAGGGTAAAACCAATAAAAGGAAAAGGAACACTTAAACCAAAATACATGAGTGTATCACACTTATAATGTACACATCAGACAGGGATTTTATTTAGCATTTTCCCTTATTCCCTTCTGAAAGTAAATCATCATCATCACATAACCTGTATAGATCCATTCAGGAGGTGTCCTGAGAAATAATTAGCCAATAATGAAGCAGAAAGGAAAAATTCAGCTTTGTTAAAATTCTTGATTGTCAGTCTTAATTAAAATGGCAAAAGCTCTGAGCGTATTTTATTTCACAGTAGGACAGACTCTCTAATTGGCACTCCCTGTACTAGGCTATCTAAAACATGGCTTTGAATAAGACAGATAATTAGAGCACAACCGAAAGTGCAGCACCATAACTATGTCAGCCCCTGCTGGTGTGAGGAACAGTTCATGGCCCTGGACAAGGCTCAGAAGACATCTTAACTTGAAACATGCCTTTTCCAGTCTTTCTGTGGAACCCCAGGTTCTCCTAAACACACTCTAGGTCTGAGCCTGAGGCGAACTGCTCGCCGAGTAGCCTCCAGGTTTCTGTACTCGCCATTCCTGCTTGTGTTACTGAAAAGTTGTGTCGTCAAAACAAATGACAAATCTAGCCCTGGATTCAGATTTATAACTTTTCTCTTTCTTTCTGAAGTTGCTGTTTATTTCTGTTTTGCTGTATTTGGATTGTTCCCACTTCCCTGTGCGAGTCGCTCAAGTTCACTGCAGATCTTTGTCTTGTGATCAGTACCGCAGTTCTTACAGCAAAAGCTCAGAGGATTGCATGTATGCCATAAGGCCTAGCATTAACTGCTGTGTGCTTTTCTGTCTCTGTTTTTAAGACTCATCCAGACAACTGATCAAAACCTTTTGTGTTGGAATGAAAGGATAGAGACAACCAAGAAAAAAAGGCATATGGCCCTTTTGTAGAAATAAAAGCGAGATTAACTTGTGATAAAGCTGAGAAAAACACATTGTTATTCTGCTAGTTTAAGCGAGTTCTTAGAAGGTGTTAAAACTGGAGATGAGGGCTAAAAGCACTAAAGCAAAACAAGCTTGCAGGAAATCATTGATCTGTTTACTCTGTAGAGATGAGCAGAGATGGAAAGAAAACACAGGTTTGCCTGTTTGTTTTACAGCGTATGCAAATATGAGCTTTGGAATCTAATTTGCGCTTAAAGCAGGGCTTGTGTTTGGGAGCTAATCTCAAATCATGCAAAATAATGTGCATGCATTATTTCAGGCACAACAATAGTGCTGGCAGACAGCAGAGCACAGAGGAGGCACTTATTTCTGGACCACAAGTTTCACAGAATTCCAGCGTTCTCCGCCAGACGCACCTTATAAATGGCCCGAATCCAAGAATCTCATGTGAATAAAACTTAGTCTTGCTTCTTTAATCCTCTCCTAGAAACAGCTCATCATAGTAATAAATAATATGACTTATATAAGCCTTTGCTGTTGAATCGTTCAAAGGACCTTAAAGGTTCAGGGATTCCAAAAGCCAGCGTAATGCTTTCTGTGAGAGCTTCTCCTTATTTCTGTTCTTATACTGTTTTAACTGAGATGGGTGTAAGAGTTGCGGTGGAGGTTGTGTCTGCTGGAAAGTTTCTTTTAACCACAGGCAGTGTGTGGCTCTCTGTAGACGAAGTTATAAACATTTTGTGGCATGAATGCAGCTATTCAAACACCCTGACTGTTTCGCAGTCGACCTGGCAAGATAAGTAGATTATGTGTTTAATATGGACGGTGTAATGTTTGTGCAGTCAGATTCTGTAGTGGTAAAAAAGGGGAATTTTTTTTTTTATGGGATACTGACATTGCATTTATATCGAAAACCTCTCACAATAAAAATAGCTTTTATCACTCTAACAATCTGCTAGCTGTTTTTTATGGAAAAAAAGGGGAAAAAAGAAAAAGTCTGATTCATAGCCACACATAATCATGTATTATGTAAGGTATAACACACTTGGGTGTGCTGGAGAATAATCAGTGAGAGGGCAGTGGGATACGGCCCAGTGTAAAGCATCTCTCATTACCAAGGTTATATTTTTCCTATAACAGTAGTACATCAAGGTTTTGTATTCCAATTACAATGTGTCAATGTAAATATATATATATATATATGCATTACGGGGATTATTCTATCGTGGAGACTGTACTGTATCAGAAACATTTAAGTTACATCTTTTCCTTTTATTGCTGACTCCTTCCATATATGCTAAATTAGGGCTGAGTGATATGGCCTGAAAATAAATCCTCAGATTTTTTCCTCCTACACCTGATTTATGATTTTAAACAAAGACATAAGTTTTATTTTAACAATACCAACACAGACAAGAACAGCAAACACATTTCTTAAATTAAACCATTTTGTAAGAAGTCTTGGTGGGGCTCTAACCCTATGTGGAATTTATGGAAAAAAAATATCTTATGCATATAAAAAATATATCTTGAGAACTTAAAGTTTAAAGAAAAGAATAGATTTTTATTACACATCTTTCTAAACCAAAAATTCCAATTAATTGCGAAAACATTTTTTTCATCCTGCTCTTTACTAAACACACATCCCTTTTACAGAAAACTGCCACCCCTGCCATACAAGTCCCAGTGTAAGCTCTTATTATAGAATTCATAGTCTTTTAATTGCACTGAATATACATGAGTGTATTAAGGTAAGTGTGTGTTTTTCCTTGTAGTGTGATTGTCAGCACTGTTGTCAGGACCCGGAGAGGGGGGAGGGGGGTGTTAAGGGAATGTGCAGTGCTGTTTATGTATAACAGTACAGTCAGGAGTGTGTTATTCCTCTACCACAGCAATCTGCCAATGATTACAATGTTTAATTTATTAATGTATGAAGTTAGAGCGACAGGTTAGTTCCTGTTACTGCTGTGATAAAGAGCATCCCCCCTCCCTCACTTGTCCAAGCAGCTTGTCATTTAACTGAGAAAATGGAGGGCTCTTCTTTCCTCTGTCCTGGAGATTTTTCTCTACTGATAAACTTTTCCAAAGGTCAATGACTGTTATACAACGCTTACAACACAGTCTCCTTCCGTAAATATTAAAATGAATGTCTCCAAACTAAAACGTCACCACACCGACTAGAGTGGGTTTTTACTTTGTTTAACAACACTTTTTAAAACTCTTATTTATTATTAGTATTATTTAGAGTATCTATGCTGTGTATGAGCTATTATTCCAGAAGAAAAGTTTTACAACCAGTGCATTATATTTACCTAGTGTTAATATAATAATATATTAAAGGTATAATATTGTATTAACGCACCATTCATGTTCTAGCCCGAACTACTTCTCTGTGTTGGGAAGTCCTTTCCTAACTCTTCATCTTGACCTATACTTTAGTTAGTGAGCTTGGAGCCCACTTTATTTATTTATTTTTTTGAAACATTTTCTTTTTTTGTTTGTGCTTAGAGTATTATGAAAGGAACTTGTACACATACTGTAGCTGGAAATTGTGAACACATCAAACATTGTTTTTGCTTACATTTTTTTGTCACCAATAAAGTTTCACAGACTGTTCCCATAAATATTTAATGATCTCAGTTCTCCTTTCCTTAGATTACATAACATTTTTTCCTCTGCCGCGCCGTATTCACCACATGCTCACTGGTATTCACTGTGGATGTAATCTGAGGATAGGGTTCTCTGTGCATGACAGATTAAACTTATTTAGCACATGTAGGTTAGATATAAACCACATGGGGCATAATGTTATAGGAAAATAATTAATGACAGTGGTGTGATGTGGAGGTTACCACCCCAGAGTTGATTGTTTATTAAGTAGCCATGTAATAAGGAAGGAAAAATGCACTTAAAGCTGGTAAAGCTGGTCATTAAACCCTTTCCGAAAACTGTTAGAAAGTCCATGTCCAAATTTATGCTGAAGCTGAGCTCTTATTTAACACTTTTAAGACATTTCATGGCCACAAACTAGGAAGCTCTGAAGTAATGCTTTGATTTTATGTTGGTGTTTATGAAGTAATCATTTATTTAAAACCAGAGTAATGACATCACACTTTATGGTGAACAAATTGCCTGTCGAGTGCTCTTAAGAGACCTGCAAGAGGGCATGAATCTGTATGCTTTAGAGCAGTTTTTCATGTTTCCTCAAATGCTTTAAGATCAAGATCAAGAGCTGCCTCTTTTGTAATTAAGCATGAGGAAAATGAGAAAACAACTCGACCACAAGTCGAATCTTGCCAGCAGCCTGCCACCAACAGCCAAACCAGAAAAAAAACCTTGTATAATTACTCTGAAGTGTTCCTGCAATAAATCTGAAAGCAGACATAAAAGAATTTAGGGAATATCTTTAATTATACACACAGAGCAGACCAAATAAGCACAGTACCACTGGGAGCCACTTTATGTAGAAGTTATCTGAGGAATGCTGAATTTTAACAAAACTGGTAGAAACTTGCAAGTAATGATGTCTCCGAGCATATTCACACTTCAGTTCAACTGAACTCTGGGTTGATTTGGTTTTTAACACAGTTTGTTTGAACAAGTAAACACACCGCTATTAAAACAGTAGCATGAACCTGGGTACCACGCTAAGACCCCATGAGAAAGTCACTCCGGCTCTGCATCCAGAAATAAATTTTAAAGGGAAGAGAATCAGTGATTCTGTGTTCTTATAACGCTACAACAAGACTGAGTCAAAAAGTCAAAGGTTTATATTTAACACCTTTTGGCCCAGTCTAAAATACCTGTCTGTCAGTGAATACTTAAAGTGAACAGGGACAAAAATGCAGCAGTGTTATTTCCCTGTTTTGCTGTACACCAAGACGTGTGTAGTACAGGTGTATCACACGCCCAGAACTCATCGTAAGGAAGACCGAAGCATAGACATTAAGAAGATTATTTGTTAAACAAAGTGACCCACCTCCATGCTTGATCTTTGCATTGTCAGGAATTTCCCTGATTGCGCAAGACGTCAGTATTTAGGTGTTGCTTGAGAAATTTGATCTCTAATCTGTTTTTATCCAGAGGACCTGAGACAAGCTTGAAGTGGGACAGAGGAGACTCTGTGCTGCCATTGTCCTCCCCTCTCAGCTATTGTCTGCCCTCTAATCACCCCTTTATCTATTAGAAATCCATACCATGGAAGGAAAAAGTACAGCATATTAGCTTACAAGACCACTGAATTGAAGGTCTTTAGGAGGTACAATGACCCATTAGGAGAGGTCGAGGGTGTATATTGTAAAGTGGGAATCTATTTAGTTGAACGTGCCAGAATGTTACAAATACCAGGCAGGACTGGACCAGCGAGACATATTCTGATGTAACAGAGAAAGAAAAGAGTAAGTAAGACTTCAGAGGATGTATAAAATTATTATTATTATGAATATTAATAAAAAAAATCATGTCTGTTAAAATTAGTGGCTTTTCATAATATTGTGATTTATTGTGATAGAAACCTCCTGATAGCTTTTGCTTGCTTTGAACAAGAGCCACTGCGTTTATTTCGGTGTCACTAATCAAAGCTGTATGGGCTCCAGATAATAAGAGAACCTTAGCAATTCATGTGGGCAGGCGTGTAGTTATATAAGCCATAAAGACAATGGAAGAAAGTCATTTGAGCAATCATTTCAAGTTTTCTTGATGGACATACCAGTGAAGTAGCTGTAGCCTCTTTAATCTGATATTTGAACTCACCTTAAGGCATAAGGCAGGTGGTAAGTTCGTTGACACACATATGTTCACTAACAAAATATTATCACATCAGCCTGTCAGTTCATCAAGGTAGAAAAGGAAACTCACATGACATTTTAGAGTTCTTTAAAATAATTCACTTGAGCCGGTATTACTAATGGGCTGGCACGTTGGCTCAGTGGTTAGCACTGTCACCCCAAAATGAGAATACTCTTGGTCTTGACAAGGGCCTTTCTGTGTGGAGTTAGCATGTTCTCTCCATGTTTGTGTGGGTTTCCTCTTGGTACTCGGGTCTCCTCCCACAGTCCAAAGACAATCACATTAGGTCAACTGGCTTCTCTAAATTACCCATATGTGTGATTGTGAGTGTGGATGGTTGTTCTTCTCTGTGTTAGCTCTGCAATAGGCTTGAGACCTGTTCAGGGAGTCCCCCGCCTCTCACCCAAAGTAAGCTGGTATTAACTCCAGCTTCCCCCACAACCCTGACAGATAAGTGGTATAGATGATGGATGGATGGATGATATTGCTACTATCTCACTATATTATTGAGATATTTTCAACTGAGTGGAATAGTAGCTGGAATAATGCCCAATTCTAATTGGTGTCTTTCCTCTATACAGTGAAATTGGATTACAAAAAGACAAACATGACAGCTAAATTAGACATCTCTCTAAGAAAGTGAGTGGTTAAAAAATATGGCTTGTCTTCATCATCAATCTTTTACCATTTAATGAACCTCGTTTTTGTTTGAGCCGACATTATTTGTTCTTGTGATAGCGGGCTTGCTCATTAGGGACGTGTAGGGGGTTGTAGAAAAATTTTTAGACTCCTCCTTAATTAATTTTACTATGTA
>JBCNYH010000021.1:27628597-27641204 GCA_039654325.1 Tandanus tandanus
AAAGCTGCTTTGTGACAATGTCAATTGTAAAAAGCGCTATACAAATAAAACTGAATTGAATTGAATTGAATTGATAGTATTGCATGAGGATTTTATGGAAAATTACTTTAAATGTTGTAAAATAGTGTGCTATGATCCATGTGTTGTATTTAGATTCAGTGTAGTTGCATGTTTTGAAACAGAAAAGGAATGAACAGATGTAACAGAGATGTCACTGCTAATATGTCATGGTGGTACAGTAAGCCCAGAGGGTGAAGACAATGTTCACTTGCTCCATCAGAGCACAGCAGGAGCAGCTTTTATAGTACCCGTGACTGAGAGAATCAGGACTCACATGTTTCTTCCATCTCCTTGGCCTCTTTGAATCCCAGAGGGCAGCTGTTGACATTGTAGCCAAGTCCGAGTTGAGAGATGCGTTCCAGCATCCCGGTGAAAAGGAAATGCCTTTCATTCATTCGAGCTCACAAGCCAAATTATTTCTACACATTTGCACCAGTGAATGCGTTCTATATAAGTGACCTTTCAATCAGCGTCAAGTCACAGTGGAAGGACAAAAGTGATCGAGGCTAATTGCACCAAATCAGTCAAAGCTTGTTTATCAAGTGCTGAATTGGTATCAATAATTATCACCTACTCACTATCAGTAACCGCGTTATCCCACTCATACCCCATAAAACAATTGGTTCAAATATGGCACTTAAATTTGCTATATTTCTATACTCTGGGCTTGAGTCTCTCTCTCTCTCTTTCTCTCTCTCCTCACCCCTCACCCCCCACCCCTTTCTGTCACCACAATGCACTCTGGCCTCAGATGCTGCCCATTAACTTTCACTGAGCTGTTCTGTAATGGGAAGGAATGGTATGCCCTCGGCACAATGAAATTGTGACTGGGTCATCATTAACACATGGTGCTGTAATAGCCTTGTATGTCTGATTGATGTGGAGCTATGTTTTCAGCACCGCTGCTGATGGCCCTGGAATGACACAAATAATGTGCTTGAGTTATCCTATTAAGAGCCAAGAGAGGAGGAAATCAGCTATGTGTTAAAGAATAAAAACAGCTCTCTGAATGCCAAATCGAGCTAATCCCTGCCTTTACAAAAAAAGATACCCTTTCCTTAAGCTTTCTCACAGGCACCCAGTCTCACTGATCCAGGAATATTTTCCGGCTGCTCTCCTACAGATTACTCTTATTGCTGATATAGACAGTGTTCAGATATTTCAAATCCCTGCACTCTTACACAGATCAGATGAATTCTTTATTGAACGAAACCCCATAAAATCCCAGCTTATTATTCAGTTATTCCTCTTAAAGCAAAGTAGCAGGTATGAATTATTCAGTAAGTACACTTTTTAAAAAAAGTGCCCTTAAGGGCTCTTTGGTTTGTCCTTCTGAGATTTGTGTGGAAGCTACAACTCCTTATGAATTATCCAAAGACACTGTAGTAACTTTTTAATAGTAAGTATTTAGTCAAATAGGACAGCCATGTACTTATAGAAGTGAGGATTTCATGTTCTGAATCGGTGTAAACAAAATATTAAGGATTTTCTGTCAATTTACTGTCAACAAACGTTTTTTTGAAGAGATGGTGTGGGCTCCACGAGGAGCCCACACCAATGGTTTTTTTTTAAACTAAAACATTATGAAATTTTTAATGAAATTTTGACTGTAAGACAGTGATGGAATGCCAGAGATTCCAGGTAATGCCTCTTAAAAGAGCTTGCTCAATGGAAGGGGAAAAAAGGGACGGTTATAAATTATGTAAAACCTACTCTCAGGATGTTCGCTTACATCCTGCTGTGCAGCTTCACTCTTATAGCTCTGTACCATCCTCTTGTGTTTTCCCTTTGGAGGATAAAGCTTAATGCTGGACCTTTAGATTTTCCTCAGAACAAAAAAGTCTTACCACAGAATTCCTCCACTGCTGATACACAAAGGCTGATAATCAGGTTTTGTTTTAACACTAGCAGAAAGTTCTGTGTTTCAAAGATGTCATTTGATAGCATCGTCCTCCCTTTAAAGCTGTTACCCCGTGCCCTTTATGCCCTTCTGCTGTGGTGCAGCACTGGATTTCTGTGGCGCTCAGCTTGTGATGTTCCCCTGCTGCCAGATAAATGCTGTTTTGTTATCAGTAGGGAAGAGGAGCCTGAGGAGGGACAAATAAGGTAAGCTACGTGCACAGAGTGCAGAATTAAAAAAATGGTAGATTCAGGCCTTCTAATTAGTGCTAATTGCTGTATAGGCAAAGCAATTTGCTTGTTTTCTATTGAGAAATGTAAATTAGACACCTTTAAGGCTTTGCTCTTAAACTATGTTCATGATCTCAAGATGTACATGAAAGGTCAGGCCAGTATATTAGCAGACTGTTGTAATCGCTGATATAGCAAAAGTACATGGACTTCTTATTTATTTATTTTTTTTGTATGAATTTTGTCCCTAATTTAGTCATATCCAACTCCCACTGTTTAAGTCTTGCCTCCCTATCACATACAACCACAACCAACTAGGAAAAGGTATAAGCATGAATATGCCTCCTTATAAACTGCTGCGCATACCCTCTCTTAACACACTTGGACCGAAAGCGCTATCGGTCCCTTTGTACAAATGAGCTCATATGTACCCATGATTGGCTGGTGATTACTTTAAGTGACAGGGAGGAGAGCATATGCCATACCTCCCTCCCTCCCTCCCATGGACTCCTGGTCACGGATGGATGTGGCATCAACCTCGATTCGAACCTGCGATCTCCAGGTTGATAGTTATGCACTTTGTCGACACGCCACTCTTAAAATAACCTCATTGAACATAGTTAAACATCAGTTACTGTCAAAGCTGTCACCTGTTAACTGCTATTGAATTACTTTGAATTACACAGGTTTGCATAAATGTGCTGTATTTCTTTTGTAGAAATGTACAATTTTCTACTTGTTTTAAAATAAGACAGCACTTGTTAAAAGTAAATAAAAAATCTATCCGAATCTCAAAATGATGACATCATCAAGGCCCAAGTTAGCATGGAGGAGTTTGCATTTAAACATCATTTCTTTCAGTATTTCAGGTGTTTGTGTCTAAATATATGAATCCTGATGTATATATAGTTTCTGACTGCACAAGAAATGATTTTACTCTAAACCTTTTGACACCTCCAACACAAATCTCTCAATAAATGATACGGATGGATCAAAATCCTATACTATGTTAACTTGGGCCCTGATGACATCATCATTCTGTTTTTAAATAACTGCCAATAAAATTGTTAAAACAGAAACTATCGGCCTAAAATTTTACACACATACAGAAATTAATCTAGAGATTGGAATGAGATTAACTTTTAACAAGTGTTTCCTTCTCCTTTAAAGAATTGACCTTTACATTCTGATTAAAAATGAGCACCTCTCATATCTACCATTAACTGATAATGGTGGCTGCTTTTGGGCTCCAGTAGACAGGCTGAGAGGAAATGATCAATTCTAATTACACTGATCTCAGTTTAAGCAATACACTTCATACTATATGTGATTTTAAAGTTAACATAAATCCATTTTCAAAACAGACATTGTGCAGTTCTCTTGTAGATCAGTCTGCAGTGGTTGGGCCCATTTTTTAATCACCAAAACAATGATTTCAGTCCGTATGTGTTGTTCTCAAGCCTGTAATAGAAAAAAAAAGAACTCTGTTCGAGCCCAATTGGTTCTGAAGAAGCTTACTTAATCACTGATTTTTGATGAACTTACCTGAGGAAAAAATATATATTTTTAAAAGGCACTGTAGATTCTAGTCTAGAATATTTGGCAAGGCCACTCATCAAGACTGAGAATACAAATACTAATGGGTCCAACACAAGTCGAGGCTGGACTTAAGCCTGAGACTGTACTTAAGTACTACAGCTTTACAGTAATATGTGATCTGCTGTATAATATCTGTCTCTTTATAATTTACTGGCATTTAGTTAATGAACCTTAATGATCATATGTTGGAGCCGCTCCAATACTGGCTCAATGTTTCTGACTGCGTTCATTAACACCTCGCTCACTGGCTACTTTCTTTTTTTTTTTTGTAAACTTTTTTTTTTATATATTATCAAAAAAATCCCCCAAGGGAAATGATTGTCTCTGCATTTAACCCATCCAAAGTCGGAGCATTGGGCTGCCACACATTGGGGTGCCCGGAGAGCAGTTGGGGGTTAGGTGCCTTGCTCAAGGGCACTTCAGCCATGAAGGTGGAGAAAGGGAAGGTGCAGCTCACTCCTCCCGTCGCCACCCATTTTTTCCCTGCTGGTTTGGGAATCTAACCAGTGACCTTCAGGTCCCAAATCCGCTGTAAATTTGAATACAGTCAATTTAAATCCTTGTATAATACTGAAACACTTCCTTGTTTTGATTCTTCCTAAAAGATGGTATTTCAGTAACATAAGTCATAATCAATCACAAATACATGTCACCCTCCACATTATTTTACATTGTCCAAGTTCCGCCCTCACATCTCAGGCATTTAGTGTGTATTGATGCTCACAGAATTCCAATCAGAGGCTCTCTCCTGTCTCAGTGGGTTTTTTAAAATGAGCCTTGCTGCTTTGAGTCATACCGCATGCTAAGGCTGGGTACTCTGATTCACTTTCTGAAAGACATATAACACTGCGCATAAAAATATGTAAAATCCTTTTTACAAAAAGCGCAGCCGAAACTACCCCATGCTATTCCCTGCTAACGTTGTTTCTGATTCATTTTAAACAAATCCCACCAAAGTATGGAACACAATATGGAATTAAAGTATTTCATGGTAAGGGCATATTTTTTATTTTCAAGAATTAGACTTTTTTCTATCAAACACGACTTTATCGGCTTGTTGCAAGGAGCATGCTTCTAGTCTTGAGAGTGGCCAGCCATTTTCTCGCAAACTTTCTCTGTAAAGAGGAGCATAGATTTCACATAAGACAGATAGCCTCCACCCAACCTAGAGTGCTGTAGAATGTACAATGAAGCTGTACAGCTCAGGGCCGCAGTGCTTCACTGTAAACTCTACCAACAAACTAACCAAGGTGGCGGACAGTCGATCTATCTTGATATCAATGAGGAACATTGGTGTGTGCCAATCATTCAATAATCATTCAACTTATCTGATGACAATGATGGACAAGTCTGCTCTTAGAAGAATACCAAGAATTAGATGGTGGCTTTCCACCAGTCAAAAACGAGAAAATATTTTGAATGAATAATAATCTCCGGGGGCAGTGGTGGCCCGGTGGTAGGGTGCCGGATTACTAATCTGAAGGTCGGGGGTTCAAGCCCCACCATCATCGAGTTTTCACTGCTGTCCCCTCAGTGTGGCTAACTGGGTTATAAAAGGCCAGCCATGTTTCTCACTGTCTGTGGTGAGAGGCATGTAAAAGAACCATTGCTGACATTCGTAAAGAGTAGGCCATTGGGTTGCCGTCAGCGTGTTTCTGCCCTGCGATGGCCTGGTGAGCTGTCCAGGGTGTAATCTGCCCTCGTCCACAGTCGGCTGAGATGAGCGCCGGCCTCCTCGCAACCCTAATTAGGATTAATCGGTTCAGAAAATGAATGAATGAATGAATGAATGAATAATTATCTCCGTTATTCTATATTAGCTAAGCAAACACGTGAAGTTAAGCTTCAAATAATCTGAGCCTGAGACGCTCCACCTGCGGTCCACAGAGCCTCTGTACACTTTTCTGGAACAAAGCATCAGAATGGTTATTGACTCTCCATGGTTCTATGTTATTAAGCATCAATGTGTTCCAAGTAAGTTGTTACAGAAATCCTTGCTCTACTGTTACTGCTATTGGCTGCCATAACACACCTCATTTTGTTTCGAATAACAGCAGGTGTCTTATTTTAATTTGCGAGATGTTTTCACGCCTTTTGTCAGTACTGGATATGAACACTGTGATCAAGATAAGTGAGTCTGAGAAGCTGGAATCCAGTGCTCCACTGCACTTTATACCCTCCCATTAGACATCAGCAGCACCTGCCTGAAGCGAGGGGGGTGGGCCATGCAGCCTGTGTACGTTTGTAAGATCCTGGATGCATTATCAGTCAGAAGCCCTGCAGTCATGACTGGTAAATCTGTCCGAGGTTATGTGCACATGATGGATTCCTCTTTGTGGTCCGTTGATCTGGCTGGAATATTTACAGGATGCCATTATGGGTGTGATGGACCATGCAGGGTTTGATGCAGCAGGATGTTTAGGCCTGCCTGTTTTTCAGCTTGGTGGGTTGCTTTCAAAGGCAGGAAGGATTGGTTTTCTGATTGTTGCATCTGGGCTGTCAGCCTTCTGTCATCTTGAGAAAGCCTCTTTAAACTGACACAGAGTCAGTTGTGATAGTGAAGAGAAATCGATGGCTGTCTTAGCCACCTGATGCCCTTCACAAAGGAACATCAATCCAAAGTATATAATAATCGAAGCAATCTGTGATAGTCTGGGCTTTAGGCAAAATCGCCTGCTACAAATCTGAACTCCGTCCTCGTGGAGCCCACACCATCTCTTCATGTTCACACCAACGCTTTTCCCACACATGTGCTGACTGAAGGCAAACAGCTGGCCTCTTGTATCTGTGTATCCATGCTTCACACCCCAGGGCACCGCTGACAGTTAGTGGGAGACGTGATTAAGGGAGAGATGTTGTGTTCAACATAGAGTACTACTAGCCAAACAGTAATGTTGCCTTATAAATATACTGACACAAAAACAGCAATCACAGAAGTGCACACAGACTCACTCATTCATGGGTAAATATATATACTACCCCCAGACATGGACAAACACAGACACCCGAGCCTGAGATAGGGTTACAAATAAAGAAAACAAAGCAGAATCTTGTGAGATCAAGAGAAACATGCTTAGTTGCTTGTTGGAATTTTTACAGCATGGCCAAGTATCCGCCCTCCCATAAAGTAGACCCAAGGCTGTCGCTGGCCTCACTCAATAAACAGGTTTGCCAGTACTGTCAGAGACAGCAACACTAAATAGTATCCATCTGGGCTGAGCTGAGCTCAGTGCATGTTTGGATGAGTGCAATGGCCTCGATTCTCGCACAGGGCCAATGCGCCCTTCACGACTGAAACTGCACCAAGTACTTTAATGTTGAATGAGAGAAAAATGATAACAGCGTTTTATCTGACAGGCTGTTTCAGACATCACCACCACCACCACCACCCCCACGCCTCTATTCCACACCTCATATGTTTTGTAGCTGCACAGATGGAAATTGTGGTGAAATGTGGTTAAGTGGATTTCACCTCATTGAGTTCTCCAACCTTGGCTCAGGTGGAGTCGTGAAGCTGGTGAATCAAAGTGTCTCCTGGCATAATGTGTTATCTGGAATCACCAGCGTGCCAATGAAAGCTGCTTTCTTTTCTCCCAGGTACTCCTCACACCCTCCCCATCTAGAACGGTTCGCTCTATGAGAGCCATGGCATCAGCTCATAAGGCCATCTCTGTATGCTTCAGCAGAGTTTAAACAATGCTCTATTTGGTAATCAAAGTAAAGTCAAAAAGTCACAGTGTAGTCCCGGTGAAAGTGCACATGAAGTGATGAAGTTTATTATGTGCTTCGGCAGCATGTGGTTTCAGTGCCAAGTTGTTCCTCTGCATCACCTTAACTGGAATGATGGAGTAAGCTTTAAGGACATTTACAGCTGCATGTGTATTGCATTGTTCTCCAAGCAGTTATCAATGACACATGTTTAATGGCATTTACAATACAAATTTACGGGTCGGTGAGGGATTCAGGCACAGTCACAGCTGTTTCTTGAACCATTAATCTGTTCTTGCTTATTTTCTCATGGTATCAGATTTTGTATTGTGCACACCTTTTGTGCGCTCACACCCCACAGCATTTTGCTATCTCCTTCCTTATTTTTGCTTGCGAAGCAAACAGTCAACTGTTGTTGTTTTTTTGTTTTTTTGCTGGCGTGGTCCTCTAAGCCTTTGGTGTGCGTGTGTGCGTGTGTGTGAGTGTGTATGTGTGTGCGTGTGTGTGTCCTTTAAGCTGTCTGCCTGTTAAGAGTACACAAGACTAAACAATGTCTGTACACCCAGGCAAAGTGCATACTCAGCATATCTTGATAGCTCAGTGGACTTTAATTTTAAAAAGGCAACACTATAGACACACACATCTTCATGGCCTCTCTTTGCTTTCCCTGAAGTGGGAGGCCGGTTTATGAGAGATATTGTGTTTTATGATGAACCACCATCTACGACATGTGCATCAATACTGGAACAAAGATGTGGCTTGAGCAAGCAGTGTTTATTCTCATGTGGGCGGTCAGATATGAATCTAATTGGAAAAAAAAGGTCAGGCATATTAATACAGGAGAGTACCGGACTTAGTGGGCTGTTGCTCCTTGCAAAGGTCAAATTATGTTTTCTTAAATAACTTTTTTTTTCCAAATTGGGAAATAGCTCCAATGAAGATCATTCGAAAATGCATTATATGGTTTAACATATATGGAGACCTGACACCCATATACGCTGTACCAAAAACCAGTTTCTGTTCAGTGAAACTGAGGGGCAGCTTCAAAACCTGTTCCCTGTGCATGAGGTCCATAAAGAGGTCCATGGTTTGCCACAATTGGTGTAGAAGAACTCAGTTGGCCTGCAAAGAACCCTGACCTCAACCCCATTGAGCACCTTTGGGATAAACTGGAACGCTGACTGTACGCCAAGCCTCCTTACCCACTAATGCTCTTGTGGCTGAACTAAAATAAATCTACAGCCGTGTTCCAACATCAAGTTGAAGGCATTAGTATCAGTGCTCAATGGTTTCAAAATGGGAAATTTAGCCAGTATATACAGCTATGGAAAATATTCATCCTAGTTATTCTATGAAATGGGTGCCATTTCCAGGCAGGGTGGTGCCATTGACAGGGTGGTTGGGTTCCACCAACGGACTCCATCAAACATGAAAGAACAACAAATAAACAATATAAGAGATTGATTGAAATTGCCTGCTTTTAATTGGTCCTGGCTGCCCTGAAGGCCAAAATGAAGTCACTTCCTCTTTGTGATATGATTTAAAGCAACAGTAGAGTATCGTTCAGTACAAACCAAGTTAGTGTGACGGGGTGGTAAATCAAACTGAGGGATGCATATAAATCATAACATTTTAACAAAAACATTTTTTTTATTTTTAATAAATATATCTTATTTAAACTGGGACACACATAAAATCCTGAAAAAAAATAAAATTTTAAGAAAAAAATAGAATATTATTTGGTGATATTTTACATGCAAATATTATGTTGGTCAATACGGACACATGAAAATGATCATGTACTGATGAAAATTGATTAAAAATAGTATGTTGCTCTTTAAGAATTGCATTTTCTTATATATCATGTTGATAAAAAGATTTGGTAGCTATAAACTTTGGAAACACACTTTGACACACTTTTTGTGCCTTGTGCCATCACATCAAACGTTGCGGACCCAACTGGCACCTGTTTCTTAGAATGACTCTTAAATGTATTTCATAGCTGTATGGGAGTCACGATCAAGTGTCCACATATTTTTGGCCATGTAGTGTGTCACAAGTAGGTATGAGCCAAAATAGCCATTGTGACAAGCATGAGGAAGGAAAAACTGCACCTGGGCTCTCTCTCTCTCTCTCTCTCTCTCTCTCTCTCTCTCTCTCTCTCTCTTGCTCTCTCTTTCTCTCTGTCTCTCTCTCTCTCTGTCTCTCTCTCATTCTTTGTTACACACTCTCGTCAATTTCTCTTTTTACAACACCAGTACACACATCTTTTCTTTTATCTTTTTAAAATTTTTAACTCTTTTCACAGTTCCCCATGAAGCTTTATAGCTCACATATGCCCCAACTGTCAGAGGTGTATTTTGTCCCATGCACTGGGGTGGATGATTTTGATCATATGACTGTCTGAGTCATATCTGGTTGGTTTTGTTGATATTTCCTATTCCAACAGTGAAATATCTCTATCTTTCACGTCACACTTTGTTGTCAGAAAAATTTGTACTGTGGATCTTATCATCTATCTACAGAATATTAGATTATAGATATTTAAATGACATGAAAGAGCCACATGTGGGCTGAACTTTGAGTAGCAGTTGTTTTGTTTTTCTTCAAATCAGAGAGGACATAATGGAAAGAACATCAAGTTTACTTCCGATGCAATGTCACTGAATGCGCTTAATTTTATCTGCAGATAGCTTCAATCCCAACAATGCCATGGTCTTACACGACCATAAATTGGCCATACGCATGACATGCTTTCCTTCTCCTATGAATTACAGTGACAGTAACCCATCATGGATGTCTGTGAGCTTATTTCTATGGAATACCTCCATATATCAATATAGCTCTTTAACACAACAGTGGCACGCTTCACATGACTTGGAAGGAGAATGCTAGTCTTCACCGTTCCTGGTTTTGGGGGTAAGGAGGTACTACGTTCTGGATGGAGCACCAGTCATATTGAGGGCACATATTACTTTATACACTAACAACACTAACCAAGTGTCAATTTACACTAGCGAATCTGCCTCCTGGCATGTTTTTGGGAGGTGAGAGAAATCCATTAGGAAACCCTCATGCACACGGTGAGAACATACAAAGAAACTTAGACAGTAAACATAGACAGTAACCCAAGATCAGGATCAAACCAGGGACCCTCATGCTGCGAGGTAGGAATGCTACCTGCTATCAGATTAATGCTTTAAATATTCATTCATACATCTTCATTAAAGACTTCATCCTGGCCAGGCTCTGATGGCTCATGATCCAAGAACGATACACTATAGCAATGAGTCACTAGCACGAAGAACGCGAACTGAATCTTACAGCAGAGGACTGTGGTCTGTCTCCGGCAGCTTCAGTGCTAGCTTATTTAATGATCAGTGCACATGTCATCCTCACAGCTGTGTTTGGAACAAACAGCCAGCACAGGATGGCACTCCACGTGGAAATATTGCCACGAACCCTGGGAGAGCCAGTGCCAAGCTTAGTAAGGGAAGATCATCTTCATTGACATTGAGATGCGTTAACCCAGTGTGAGGCAGAAATCTCGAGTGAATCTGAAATGAGTTGTGCTGGAAACATCCCAGCACAGATGTATATGATGTAAAAATATCCTGAGAAAAATAAATAAATAAATAAATAAATAAATAAATAAATAAATAAATAAATAAAATCGGCCCCGCTTGTGGATACTTCCTACCTCCATTGTGTTAAAGCAATAAAGTAAAAATAAAAACTAAGTGAAAAAAGACAATGACAGGAAGACAGTTATAAAAATAACATTCCCAGCACATCGAGTCTCTCGAGCACCTTCACTGCTTGACACCTCTGGAGAAGTTTCTGAAAGTGCTGGTGTGTGTGTGTGTGTGTGTGTGTGTGTGTGTGTGTGTGTGTGTGTGTGTGTGTGTGTGTTTTTTTCTCTCTAGCGCCCTATAAAGTTCCTTCAGTTAGCAGACAGAAGGTCTTGTTGTGACCCAGAGCATCTCACAGGTTGCTCTATGGGGTTAAAGATCAGGAATATGAGAGCAGATCATGGACGGTTGACCATTTGTCCTGCCAGTCTGCTGAAACTCTGTCTGCTGTGGCAACATTGGCATATGACACACCAACCTGTATCATGCTACCATCACTTTCACTAACGTCTCATTATATTTAGGACTATGTTACTACCCAGCTAACAATTTATGTTTTAACAGTGGTGCTACAACGTTGCACAAAATTTGCCATTACGTTATTAATAGATTCCCCAAAATGTTATTAAAGTGTTCCAAGTAACATTTTCAATTGATATCTTAAAAACGTTCTCAGATGTTACAGTAACATTAATTTGCAAGGACCGTGCGCATCTGTACCGTGGTTTACTTTTCAGTACGGCTGACTCACTGAAAAAGAAACCCCATTACACATGTACGCAGTCCCTGTCTCACACTAGACAGCTCTGTACTGGGGGCCTGGATGTATGCAACATTTTAGCGAAGTCCAAACAACATTGTGCATAAAAGACATGTTCTCAATAAATTTTATGATTCAACATTGTCACAAAGTTCAGATAACATTTTTGTGCAACCAACCAAGGTATGACCTTTACAATGTTACAAAATGTTGCAAAATGTTGTGTTAGCTGGGAAGGAACGAACCTGCATACACTTCAGTTACGCAGCATCTGAAGCTTTGAATAAACAATGCAAATTAATAACTTTATAACAAACAATAACATGATGTAACCATTGTGCTTTCATGTTTTCTCATTTAGTATAGTTTTCATTCCAGGAAAAGCAAATATCACATTTTACTCTCTCACATTTTACTCTCACATTTTACTCTCTCACATTTTACTCTCACATTTTACTCTCTCACATTTTATTCTCTCACGTTTTACTCTCACATTTTACTCTCTCACATTTTACTCTCACATTTTAATCTCTCACATTTTAATCTCTCACATTTTACTCTCTCACATTTTACTCTCTTGCATTTTAATCTCTCACATTTTAAGATGTCACATTTTAATCTCTCACATTTTAATCTCTCACATTTTACTCTCTCACATTTTGCTCTCTTGCATTTTAATCTCTCACATTTTAAGATGTCACATTTTACTTACTGTTTA
>JBCNYH010000021.1:27656662-27668244 GCA_039654325.1 Tandanus tandanus
CCCCCCCCCCCCCCCCCCCCCCCCCCCCCCCCCCCCCCCCCCCCCCCACCCCCCCCCTCCCCCCTCCCTCCGCTCCACCACACCAGGCCAACACTGAAGTGTGCTCACTTCACCAAGTTCCCTTCAGCTCTCAACAGCCCTGAATTGCACTGAAATACCCTCGCAGGTGACTCTCCATCCTGCACTCCACAATGTTCGACAATTCACAGTATCCTTACAACTGCTTTAATTATGATGGAGATTTTCCTTCCTGTGGCACTGAAGAGGAGAAGAAAGTGTGCAGACCTGCTTACAGGTACTTCATTCCCATACTTTATTATTCACCTTCTTCTTCTTCCTCTTCTTCTTCTTCTTCTTATTTTAATTTATTACTAGTACTACTACTATCATTATTTTTATTATTATTATTTATTACTAATATTATAGTTTCTTTGTCTTAATATTATTATTTTAATTTATTTCTGCTATTATTATTATTATTATTATTATTATTATTATTATTATTATTTTATTACTGCTATTATTATGTTTCTTCTTATTGTTGTTGTTGTTGTTGTTGTTAGTGGTGGTGATGATTGATGATTTTGTATTTGTTTATTTTTTGTTGCCTTTGATATTTTAATTCTTAGACATGCATTATGTTATTGTAATTATTATTTCTAATTACTTTTATTTACCTTTTTATTTGAGCTTTATTTAAAAATGATTGTAATGACAATACCAATACTCATAACAATAACAATGAAAATAACACTAATAATGACTATTTACATTTGTTATTTACTATTGTTGAATACTATAAGTATTAATAATAGTTATAGAAGTTATTATTCCAATCATTAATAAGTTACAATTTGTTTTATTACTATGGATGTTAAGATCAAGTTCACAAAATATCAGCCCAGTCGTAATATAACCATTGTTATTTAAAGTACAGTACAGAACACCTACAAATGTTCACTTTTTCTTTACATCAGATTAGAACTAGTGTGAACAATGTTCACTGTTTGTTTATTTGTTAAAGCATTTGTTTGGTGTTCTTAATATTAAATGTGTCTTTTCCCCTTATGTCGCAGTTATATTGCGCTGATTGCCATGGCCATACAGCAGAGTCCAGAGAACAAAGTCACCCTATCAGGCATCTATGAGTTCATCATGAAAAGATTCCCTTATTACAGATCCAACCAAAGAGCCTGGCAAAACTCCATTCGACATAATCTCTCCCTCAACAGCTGTTTTATAAAGGTAGGAAGGGTGCCAGAACTTTATACGGCACAAATGTATGCCAAGACGAAATCAAATGAAAATCTAGTGAGTAGAGAGAGGGGAGAGTCCGGCTCGCAAAGATCTACAGTGTTTTACGGTTTAACTTTTCTGACACCACTTGTGTAATAACAGCTTGTGTTGTGTTTACTTTTTTAGCCTCTGAACCTTCTGTGTGACACCTGTAATTAACCATATACACACACACATGACAGAGTCATATTTTCAATTCCACAAGAGATCACCGGGTCAAAATTTGTTTTCCTTAGGTACCTCGCAATGAGGGCAATGAGAAGGGGAAGGGAAATTACTGGACTTTTGCCACAGGCTGTGAGTCCATGCTGGACCTCTTCGAGAATGGCAACTTCCGACGACGCCGGCGACGGCGACGCAATTTAAGCCTAGGCTTCAGGGAGCCGTCTGAACCCTTTAGCCCCATGGACTCAGAGCAGAACACCACGGGGCGGTCACTTCATCCTGATTCCTTTTGTCCAGAGAATTCCAGTCACCGAGTGGATCAGCGCAACCCTCCACTCAGCAAACCTGAGCCAGAGATCAAATTCAGCATCGACTACATTCTGTCTACGCCAGACCCCTCACCAGGGTTCAGACCTCCACACGGAGGCTCAGCAGGAGCCGTGATACAGCACCTAGAGCCTCAGCAGCTCAACCTGCACTTCTGGACCCTGTAACCTATACGCTCTGAGAAACTCATGAAACCTCACTGAACTTTTTAAAGGTGTGGTGCAAATTAGTTGGGACAATAATGTGATTGTTGTGTTAATTTGATTTTTGAGATCAAATATTTAAACACCATGTAGGTACTTATACATACGATGGCCTGGACTAGTGCTCATGGTACAGTGGCTTAATAGTAAACAAAAATCTGGACGTTACGAAATGCACAGAATGTGTTTTTGCAAAAAGATTTTTAGCAACTTGCTATCAGAATTCTATTTCCTCTCTATACACGCAGTACTGGGAGTAAACTTGTAGCATTTGCTTCCAACTGAAGTCTAGACATGAAGGATGTTCTGCTTTTGTTCATGACCATATCTTTTACGTTTACAGCTAATAATGGCTATATTCCTAAATCTTTATAACAATGCTGACATTAACATATATTTGATATATAACATGGTCAGTTTCTTTCCTTAGCTTATTTGAAATAATTTCCAGACCTACAGTCAAGAAACTGGTATGAAGAACCCAGTGCATGATTCGGATATTTTAGTTCAGAGTGTGTTCAACCTGCCTTTGGGGTTTAAACATTCAGTACCGCACCCCCTCTTGGAGAACGAGTTGGCGTGCGACACTGTTTGCACATTTCAGCGTTTACATTCTATATGAACCCCCCTGACACCCACTGATCTGTCAGACATTTATAGATGGGAGGTATCTTTTTATAGAGAAAACAACAATGCGACCTGACTCCCTTTTTTCTTTTTTTTTTTTGGTTTTGTTTTCCAAGAGGGATGAACCCACTTATTCATGCACAAAATGTCGCTTCATATTATATTCTGTAGTCAAAGGAGAGATTTCAAATGAATAAGTTAATAATGACTGTAAAATGTAATATTGATCATCTGTGATCATTCTGTAGGTTAGAGGAAAGTGAAAGAAGCTTTTTTGTGCAATAACAGCATATACAGTATGTGTGTACTGCAGTAATTATGACTGTGTTTTATATTGTATATAATCTGTATAACTACATTCTGAGAAATACAACAACTACAAAAACACCTCTAATCAGGTGGTATATCGATGCTAATTTGTAAATTAATCTTATACGTATATATTTACGTACCATTTCTGTCATGATATAAAATTATAGTTGAAATAAATTTAAAGTACACCATACCTTAAATAAATAAATATGATATAAATATCTACATTAAGCATATTTTAGAATTTGACTTGATGGATCTTTTGTCAGTAAATAGCTGCTTATGAAGCCTTGTAGAACCCTATCAGTCCTAACACAGTTTATTACAATGCAAGTGTCAGAACAGTTCACGTGAAGGATTAAAAATATGTCATTCTTAGTATTTTAAATTCTGTATTTCAGTGACATGGTAATTAACATGCTGCCAAAACAGTGCGGTCTAACCTTCTCCATATCCGACTAATCTCTCTGACTGACCTTTTCCATTGTGCTGAAACCGAGTCGCTCTCAATTTGATCCCGCCGCTCTATTAGAATACATATCATTCATAACAGCGCACGTTTAAAATGGAAGCCTGTTAACATTTATTTTGCTTCTAAGGTGTATCAATCATTGCGTTTGTACTGGAGAGGGGACATTTTTCAATTTAACCTTTATATTATGGTGTGACTACATCAGGAAGGTTTCGACACACTTACCATGAGTGGCATTTAATATAGTACTACACTTGCAAGGTTAGCAGGAGATGTGACCTTATTCAAATCCTGCTGCCACTACAACACCACTCCCAACGCAATTATAATTAAATGCCTTATGCTAGCTTGCAAATCCCCTGATCGATCATTGATATTAATGTTAATATTGCACTGCCCCCCAGCTCCTGTCGAGCAGTAGAACGGTTATGGATCAGCAGGTTTCTATTAACAGAGCTGTTGATGTTGTGGGCTGTGGTGTGGATATATTTGGGTAAATTAACTTAGCATAAAGTGCTCCAAGGCCTGGGCTTAAAAAATAGTGGAAACAACAAAAACATCAAAGCCGTAAACCTCTATCTATGCTTTCTTCATGGTGTTAGCTTAAGATTACTGTGTGTATAAATACCATGGGACCATACAGAACAGGATTAGTGACTATGTATTGAGATTTCCCAAACATTTAAATATGGGTTGTTTTGCTTTTGTCTATGCAAATAAAAATATGTCTTTTTATAATAATACAGTCTTTTTTGCATAACATGATTGCATTATGTGGTACCAGTGTCACATTGGTGAAATTAAGAGCTTAGGGCAAAGTAAACAGAACTGAGAGAGGCAATTGGGAAATCAGTGGTGTGCAACAACAGCAGCAGCCATATCACAAATATAAATAGCCAATTTACTCAATTCTTTCTAACTTTTCTCCGCAGTTTATAATTGCTTTTTTTTTTTTAATATGGCTCAATACCTCATATAAGAATGCGCCTTTTAAAAATGCGTTATTGCATGTTTATGTACAAGAATGGCAATCCAATTATGAACTTCCTGATTAATAATCATTTCCTTGCGGTCTGTTTTCACTGAAGAGTAACGATGACGTGCTCACTGGAGATTAATGTGCATGTCTGAATGCTCTAGGTGCTAATGAGGATTATTTCAATAACTCCAGGACAGAGACATAATCGTGTGGTTCTTACCGTCACAGAGAAATCGACCATGTTGCAATTTTGATATCGATTCTGTGCATCCATGTCCATGTTTACACTTATTTTCATTTGGGTTACTCATGACGAACAGCTGATGGTTCATGGATGTACCAAAATGGAACAGCATTTTTTCCTGAATGACCTTGGGGGACGGTGGAGAATAAAATTAAATACACAAGTGTTTTAAACATACACAGGAATGATGTGTCAAAGCAAAATAATGTTACTTGTATTCACAAAAATCTAAAGATGTGTGTGGAACCAGACAAATACTATCTGGGTCTTCAGTTTGGGATATTAAATATAAAAAACAATTAAGACACAATATAAGTCAATTACTATGTGTTTACTGGCAAACAGAAAGCATGGATCTATTCATCACGGTTTCATTATGAGAAAGAGCTCAACTTTTGGAAACGTTTAGTGCTCATGCAATTACATTTGATGAGCTTTCTGCTGCTCGAACTCTGATTTCATCATAGCACTTCTCTTAACTCTGTACATCAGAACAGCCTATGGCATAAGAGCTTGATTCTTAATTAAGCTTAATTCCTCCTAAATTACTGCCTTTATCATGTAGGCTAATGGGGAGTAATAGCTACTTGGGCATATGTGCGGTCACTAATTCTGACGGATTTCCTGGAAATGGCCCGAAAAGAAAAGGAAGCATTCGAGAAACATCACTGTAGAGTCATTCAAAAAAAAAGGCAGAACAAGCAGATGAAAAGTCACCATCTTGGTATATTTTATTGGAGATTAGCACATGCATGAATCAACAAGCACAGAGTGCAACTTGAGGTATAACGACAAGTAAGCACACAGACCAGTACGTCAGTACACAGCAGTGTACGGTTTAGCCGTGCCTCATACAACACACTCGAAATCTCTTCGCTTGTTCTCTGTTCTCTCCTTGAAATAAACATTTCCTGCAGCGGGAATGGGAGTATGCGCACACAGACACTTCAAATACATATCCAGACAAAGAAAAGTAATACTCATATACTTAATGTGTAAGAAAATGCTATGAAGTTTTGGATGCATTGATTGAAGAAATTCCTTCCCATTTTAAGTAAACAAAGAGCCCCAGTGACCTCTATGTGGGTCATTTAAGCAACTCTCATACATATTTTCAGTTATAGTCAACTCAATGATTTGTATTTATTTTTAAACTGATAGTCATGATCACTGAACCATGAGGTGCAAAAAAAACAAAACAAAAAAACCCCCGACTCTGAAGAGCTTACAACAAACAAAGCACAAATACACTCAGGTTTCTTTTAACACAAACTTTTAAATCACACAAATAAAATGTCAAACACTGTGAACTTGATTACTGCAGCTTGTTTTATCATCCAATACAGACACTATGAAATAAAACTAAAATCACTCATTCCGACATTGTTGTATGACACACTCCAAATCACAATAAAATTTAGATATGTAATGCAGAAGCTGAAATAGCCATACACACAAATTGCACATACTAGATTTAACAAAATGAATTAGTGTTGTATGTCCACAGGAGATTTTTATTATACTGGGGTTTCAGCATTACTGAGAAAATGATGTATGTTCTGAAATTAGATATTCATGAGATTAAGTACCTGTAGCAGTGGTGGCTCAGTGAGTAAGGCTTTGGATTACTGATCAGAAAGTGGAGGGTTCAAGCCCCAGCACCACCAAGCTGCCACTGTTGGGCCCAACAGTTTTTTTTTAACTTTAAAATGAATTGTTAAGATAAGAATCCATTATCAGCTGGGGCTGAGTAGTTTAACACTGGGGAAAAAACAATAATGCTTTCTATTTTTCCAAGCTAAACATAAAATTGTTACAAAAATAAGAAACAAAATGAAATTAATAATAAAAATAAAATAAAAAAAAAATAAAAATAAATTTACATTTTCCATCATTTTTCAGTCCATCTCAACAGGGCCAGCCTTTTTTCAACATACCTACATAATTAAATTCTAACTAACTAATTCATAACTAAATACAAGAAACTCTTATTTTGTTGCAAAGGGCCTTGTTATCATTAAAAATAAAATAAAACACGGGGATTGGGGGGTTAGATCAAATCTGCCAGCCGTTTTTTTTCTCTACTAACATCACATTCTAGTTTCCTTTAGTTGCTGAAAATGCAATTAAAGTTACAACAGGGACGTCATAATGTTCCAGATTCTGTGTCCAGGGGAAGCTGTTGTGTGTCCAGGACAAATGGACTGTTAGGTGTCACCTGCCTTTGTGTAAGTTGATTTAGGGAAGAGTTTGATGTGAAATAAATTTTTTTTTAGCAACAACACAATGTCTTTCTGCGGTCTATTTACTCAGCACACAACAGAGTAATTATGCAGTCAAAACAAACATTACACAGGGTTTTTCCTAACACAACAATCTGTTTGTAGTGTAACTTAATAAAAAGAAATATATTATTCTAAAATCCCTTTTTAGAAACAAGCCATCTCTGAGAAGCTGCAACAGCCTACACTGAAAATTAAATAATGTAAGGGAAGTAAATTCAGGAATTTAAAAGATTTAATATAAGAAACTTATTCAGATTCTTAATTTCCACCAAATATTGCTGTTCTTGTCCTTCACAAACTGACTTCATACCTGTAAATATTAAATACCCCTGTGAACTAATGAAAGCATTGAAATATAACATGTTTAAAGTGCCTGTGCCATAGCCTGCTAGTTATCTACAGCCATGGAAAATAAACAACAAACCACTTATAATGGGGAACCCCAATTTCTCCATGGTTGTATGTGTCTAGAGTTTATGTTGTAATGCAGTGAAACAGGTTACAAAGTAGAACATGATCACTGTTCAGTTCGGTGTTTTAGTAATGGGACTTATTTTACCTCACCCATTGTTTGTTGTTGTTTTTTTTGTATTTAATTCATTTAATTCCTTTGCTTAACATTAAATGGCATTGGTGTTCATAGAACTGAGACGAATACAAAGAAGAAAACACCACCTGGGTTTGCGTTCCTGTTTGCTAAACAGTTTGCAAGACTCCAGTAAATGTGTGTGTGTTATTATTAAAATACTTTAGCTAGAAATAGTTATACATCAACGATATTTAAAATTAGTGGCAGCTCATGGGTCAGCTGATGAAAAACGGAAGAATGGTGACTAAAAGAAATAAAGACAAAAACCCTATCAATCCTTTTCTTTTCTTTTTTGGCTGAAAAAGTGCTGCTTCTAACTAATTTTGTTGAAATTCTTCTGTATGAAGTTTGCATGTTCTCCCCATGTTTGCGTGGGTTTCCTCCACGTGCTCCGGTTTCCTCCCACAGTCCACATGTGGGTGTGTATGTTGCCTAGCAAGTCGTTCAGGTTGTACCCTGACTTCGCCTAAAGTTGGCTGAGATAGACTCCACCCTCCCTGCAACCCTAGTATTATGGGATTAAATGGTTCAGCCCATGAATGAATGAATGGCCATCATTTAAGTTCCTATGGAGGAAACCTTAATAAAAGCTATTCTTCTGAACACCTATAATCTGAGATGCAGTTTGGTCCATTAAAACAACACACATCTGTGATTCACATCATGCGAAAACACCCAAATGTATCAAACATCATACTGAACTTATAGAATTTAACATTTTACAAACAGCTACTTCTAACTTCTGTTCATTAAGGCAGATCCATATTATTTTCTAGTAACAGCATTGAGCGTGACATCACTTCTACAGTAGCTGTGTGAGGGAGGAAAAAAAAAAAAATCCAATTTAACCTGCCTTGCAGTCACCATCAGCTTTGAACCCTATTTACTTGGAATATGTCTCATACAACAGGCAGCATTTCAATGAACGACAGCAAAGATTTGCATTTGAACAAAAGCTCCATCTGCACAGCCTAAAAGACTGCTTCAGTGCAAATGATACTAAATATACATATTCATCTTCTATCCCTTTGTGATTTCTCAAATAGATTTCACATCTAAATTAATGACACACATTATCCTGAGGCAGCACACACACAAAACAAACCCTCACTTCATCAATCATTAAGAGATCTTTTGCTGAACCATGACGTCTGTCCTTTTCCCTTTCTCACCGCTTTGCGAGGTAGACCAAAAAAACCGAGCTCATATAACTGAAATCAAATGAACCAAAAGTTCACACACACATGTACAAGTTCACTACGTACCATCCACTTACTACAAAAACATAATCAATCCTTCTGTGTTTTTTCCTTCAACAGACAATATCATAGATAGATCTGAATTTGGTGTCGGAGTAAAACTTTTTCTATGAAAAAAGAGATTAATAAAAATGATGATTTTCTTTTAACCATGAGGTTTGTGTTCTAATGAGGTCCTCATGTGCATTATATCATACAGCTAAAATCACTGAAGTTCAGATTACACATTTCTATATTAGCAGCATCTGCTAACCAGAGATTTCTCAGACGCATTAGCGGTCCCGAGCACAGTTCAAATAATCTAGGCCCAAACAGAATTACAAAAAAAAACGGAAATACATTTAAAGAGACTGCTAAAGTTACCTTTGTGTTACATGCACAACATTACTAGTTCCTGGTATGTGCTTCATTAACAAAATAGCAATGACCTTTTACATTCATGGAGCTGAATTGTGATGATTTTAATAAGAAATGAATGTCTGTGGCTCATGAAAATGTCTGTCTTTAGGATCCATTCACAAAACCAGTCTGCATAAACAAACTGCATAGGAGGGAGACGCCATAGTGTTGATTGTGTAGTGATGCGGGAAGCGGAGGAAGGACAGGAGGCCGCTGAGTCTGCAGAACCACCTACTTACCACACACAGGAGGCTGAACACACACCCAATAAATTCTTCTACAAGACAAACAAGGAGTCTTCCGATTTTTTCCCAGCGTTTACACCTGAGCCGGCTGCACTGGTCGGGTCCGCACTCGGCACCAACGGAAGTGTGGGGACCATTTCTGCAGCTTTAGCACGCTCTTCCAAAAACTTATCAAATTCTTTAAGGGGAAGAAAGAGACAAAACAGTAGTAGAGTCAGTGGCATGCTCTCATCTCTCTTGTAGTAATGTAGTCTGGTAGTGCAGTAATATATATAGGTTTAGACACTGCATAAAAATGGCACTTCCGATAAAATCTTTGGGAGTTATGCTTCTTTCCCTTTCAAAATTAATTATTGTTATAAAACAAGTAACAACAAATGAATTAATGTTTTAAAGTAAACAAACAAAAAATGGCTGGTGGAGCAAACACAAGCATTCAAAGACCTTTCACGTGTTATGGGTAATCGAACACACGTATGCTCTGTCTAAATTGAAGCTGAAGTTGGACTTTTAATTATCTAATTAGATCCCGGCGTTAGACCTATTGGAAAGTTCCTCTCTTTGTAAATGTAATGACTATCGTAATATTACTTTACTTTAGTACAATTTTCATAAACTCTCAAATGTTTAGTAATAACATGAACAATATAAAGCTCGTGCGAAATGTAAAAACTTACTAGGACCGAGTGTACGCTTGTGGACTGCAGCCAGACAAACACAAACACTATTTCCTACGGTATGAAAATTGGCGCATCACAGTACCTTCCACGAAGCTCATGCAAAAGGATATCAGTAGAAGCATTTTAAAAGTTGTTTGCTAAAAAATACACTATAGTATTAATATATGAATTTTTTGATGAGTATTTCGTAGTTCTGTGGGAGCAGTTAAGCATACGTTTTTTTTTTGGTGGAAAAATAAACGTCTCAGTCATTGATATGGAAAGAAATAAGGATTTAACCTAAACACATATTTGAGGAATAGAGACAAAATATTTCTCATTTAAATGGTTAATTTTATTTTTGCATTTTTTTTTATTTGTGAGCCCCCGAGATTGACACCCAGAACCAAAGCATGTACAGTATTTTAAATTATGGCATAAAAATCAGGTTGATGCATTCTCATATTCTGTAAAGTATGGAGCCTCGCTCTCCACTGTTACTTCAACAATGTGTATATGTCTTTGTTATGTGCCTGTTTTATTTAATATTTCACCATCGCCTGCTTCTCATTCACTGACTGAGTCTTGTCTAGTTTAATTCTGTTTGCTGATTGGACACAGTGATTTTATTAAAACCAGAAAGCTGCACTTGCATGTGTCTGTTCGCTTCATGACAAAGTATATACCTTCACTGGTCACACCTTCTTCTCCTTCATCTCCTTTCTGTCAAAAAACAAACACACAAACCAAAAAAAATTAAGTAAAAATGAATGCAATATTAAAGGAGCTGTGTCATTTGTTAAACATCTTTTCAGCTTGTGAATCAAAAGGATTCTAGAGATTTTGAGCCCAATATGGATCAGATGGAATTGTATGAGATCTATTGTAAGATGGATTGTAACACAGACTTTTTGACAGTTTTTGACGGACAGTTTTCAAAGACTGAGATCACGTTTCAAATGCCTAACAACCTTAAAGTCAGAGTCTTACGTAGGACATGAGCATGCTTAAATATGTTAAATCTTACTTGCTAGGCATGTTTTAATCATTAGAACAAGAAAGTATGTAGCTAACAAAGAAATAAATCCAGTTTTTTTGAGCGAGCAGCATTATCCCTCCAAAACACAGACATGACACATGACAAAAGGTCATGGCGTAGGTCAATGTTTCCATCACGTAGGTTTGTTTACAACGTGCAAGCATATCAGCCTCGGAGTCCTCGTCAGTTTCCAGTCAATTTGATGACATTTGGAGCGATGACAGTGAACCTGACATTGATGAACATGATTTAGGGAATGTTTTATTCGCATATGAACCCATGGGGGGAAGGTTTTGGATCATCTTCAAGTGAAGAGGATGGAGATGACAGGGAAGAGCGACTCAGAAACACTGCATGGTGAGCATCGTCTGTGATCAGATTTCAACCCCATGTTGTGTAACTTAAACACATACCAACATATGTAAATATATCACGTAGCACCACTGTGTATAAATATATAGCGTATTTAAATCTACTCAAGC
>JBCNYH010000021.1:27676043-27687190 GCA_039654325.1 Tandanus tandanus
TGTGTGTGTGTGTGAGAGAGAGAGAGAGAGAGAGAGAGAGAGAGAGAGAGAGAGAGAGAGAGAGAGAGAGAGATTTTGCTGTTTTTTTTTAACTCTACTTTTATTACCCTGAATGATGACATTCTTCTGTAGTAAGCTGCTAAACAGAGCTATAGGGCTGCAGAAATGCGCTGTTTTCTTGCTATTTGGTAAAATAAAAAAAAATAAAAAAAAATAAAAAAAAAAGAACACTGTTTAATTCTTCAGCACTTTTTTGAGAATCCTGTAGTCCAATGAACTTCTGCTCCAAATGTCAGCTGATTATCTGCAGTGTTCTCTGAGACATTGGAATTTTAAGTATTCAAAGGTTGAGGGTTAAAGTCACAAGGTGATTGTCACGATGTCATTATCTATTGAAAATAACAAACAAATTGTCAAAACATGTCCTTATCTCGGAGATATAAACACTGAGAGCTGGTCTCAGGATTCTGAGCTGACACTGATGGTTGTGAAGATCAATACATTAGTACTCTAAAGAAAAACAGCTCATCGACCGAATAACATGTTGCACCGAGGTGAAAGATTTTGGTCGGATTTTCCCAGACAGGGTCACATTTGTATTATAATATAATTACAATCTATTATTTGTGTAACAATGGCTCCATTTACAAAGCACTGACTTGGTTTTTAGCTATGCATAACCCTCAGCCAAAGTTAGTTGGTTTTACGGTTCACCTAATTATGTGCAGTTTGAAACCAATCTATAGCAAGAAAGTACCCATCTTTGACTCAGACATGGCAAATGGAGTAACGAGTGTAAACACACCCCAAGACAATGAAAAATATTTATTCACTGACCACTTTATTAGGAACACCTGTACATCTGCACAATCATGCAGTTATCCAATCAGTCAGTCAGCAATGTGGTAGCAGCGCAGTGCAGAAGTTCTGCAAGCTGAAACAGCTTGTTGATGACAGAGATCAGAGGACAAGCTGACAGGAAGTCTGTAGTAATTCAAATAAGCACTCTTTACAACCACGGTTAACAGAAAATCATCTAAAAAAAAAAAAGCACAACACATTTAAACTTGAGGTAGATGGGCTACAGCAGCAGCAGATCACATCAGATTCCACTAATCTCACCCAAGAACATGAATCTGAGCCAATCATGGGCACAAAATCAGGAAAACTGGACAGCAGAAAACTGTAAAAATGTTTTGTGCATTCTGAAATGCTTTTCTGATCACCATGGTTGTAAAGAATGGTTGCATGAATGTGCAGGTGTTTCTAACAGCAGACTCATACTTAAGAACCCAGTGACTTGACTTTGCACAGCTTGTACATCTGTTGGTTTGTCCCGTGTCCATATGTACTATGATGCTGATTGGTAGTTATGCACGGTAATGCTGATTATAGTTTTTTCCTTTTTTCCCACCTCGAAACATCCAATGAAAACAAATTCAAATTATTTTAAAGAGTATTTTCTGTACTGCTTCTACTGTGTTTTTTTGTTTTGTTTGTTTGTTTTTTTCTGAAAAACATTGCTTAAACTTTAACAGAATAATTCATTCATTATAAACAGAAAAGAAACACAGCCCACAAAAATCTCATGAAAATCTCATAAATCAGGTGATTATTATTTTTTAAAATACAGTTAACTTTGCTGTTTGACTTTGATTTTTTTTTAGATCATTTACAAAATCTAATAACGTCACCTGCTGGTCACAGAGATAGATTTATAATCGTAAATCCTACACACATTCAAATCACTTATTCTGGAGATACTGGGCCAAATACTCTTGGACTCTTGAGTTTATTTTATCTCATATTATCATCATGTATAGATTATTATGATCATTATTACTTTCTCACAGCAAGTATAGAATGGAGACTCTTGTGCATCATGAACTGGGAACAGTTGACTCTCCTCTCATCTCTGATCTCTATTTGAGAAAGTGCACCACGACGTCACCGCTCCTGCAAAGTTCAGCCAATGATAAAAAATCCGGTATCATCACGGGGAGAAACAGAGACTTGAGCAGGAGCTCTGTTTATACGGAGTACACTTTCAGAAGTGCTTTTTTTCTGAACTTCAGGTTTTATCTATTGATTTATTTATTTTTGAAAAGAAGTTCACATAATGTACATTTCATGTAACTCTAAATAAAAAAATATGAATATCAACTCACAGGAAATGCCAACTGTTTCAGAAATGTGTACCCACACATCAGGTTACTGTCCTTATAAAATTTCTGTTTGTAGTCATAAAACACAGGATATTTACACACTGCAATTATAAGCTCCTCTTCCATGATGATGTTAGCGGGACATTTAAACGCGTGTTTATGGTTTCCACACAGAAACATTATGGTAAACTCCGTGTATGGAAGCATCTGTCAATCAACAGTATCTTTAAGCTCTGATTGGTAACTCCACCTGCCCACTTCATGTCACGCGAGATAATTTTGCTTCTTGTCACCTCTCGTAATTCGTATCGCGCACTATTATTGACTTTGCATGGTCGCTTGCTGCTTCCTGTGTGAATGATGCTTAATTGTAATTGTCAGTAAAATTCAGTACATATAATAACGTATCATTATAAAAAGTCCTACTTCTTCTTTTGGTCAGCCAGAGTGCCGCTCCTGGTCTGGGCAAACATGTCAAAGTCATCTGATAGCGGCTGACAACGACTTAGAGAGCTCAGAGTGCCACTGACACTGTCAGCTCCTACATCTGAAAACACACATCTCTGTTATTTATCACCAAGTCTCACTAATATTACTGGAACTAGCAGGTAGTAGGAACAGATAAGCAACACAGACAGCAACTCACCAAGACCTGCCAGTCGAGAGGAGAGTGTAGCAGGTGAAGCAGAGCGAGCAGGGGCTACTGACGCGGGCAGGCTGGAGGGAGGAGTGCCACTGATCCTGGGGCTCATCACTGCAGGAGAACCTGGGCCAAGGTCAATCAGGTTGTCATCTGTGGCTTCACTCAGGACCTGCAGATGCACTACAGTTACACAGCAATAGGCAGGGCGACAAACACACATGACCCATGGAAAGGAAACACGACAGACCTTTGTTTTGGACACTGATAACAATTCAGGTCGTAACTGTCGATGTTATGTTAGCTGGATATTTAGTCTTTAAGATGAGAATTGAAAAACAACTTCAAGAAGCAGTTCCTAAATAAATCAAATAAGACTTATTACACTAAAAGATGCAGCACACACACATGCACATTGTCATAAAAATGTGAGTAGCACAGGTCCTGATATCGATGACATCACACTGCAATAATGACTCACAAGTGTTGCAGCTCGCTGCTGCTGCACCCGCTCACTACAGGTGCCGTCCCCATATTTAGCAATTGATTTATCTTTATTAATTAATTTATTAAGAACATTAGGAAAATGATAATGACGTTAAAGAGAACAGTTTAAAAACAATGACTGATTAGTAAATTTCCCATGGTGCTTCCCCAGTATTTCTCCACTTTCTGGTGAAAATCAGCAATTATGAAGCTAATGTAATTTCCACCCCTGATAGTTTACAGCTTATTAACAACATACACAAGAAAGAGCCAATATTTTAAAAAGGGGTGTGAAAAGGAGTCAGTAACATGCAAAAGCGTTGAGATATTATAAGATATTATATATAACAGAATAATTAATACCATCACATCCTTCTGATCAGGGATGCAACACATCCTGTGGGATTCCAGAGCCATGCTAACCCAAGAGAATTTAAAGGGGCTGGCTCACCCTTTCCAGAATCCTTTTCCTTGGCACCAGCAGGGACATGCCATTTTGCCAATCAATTTTTTTGACATCCTATGCCATGGAAGATATTTTTTTAAAGTATGTAGATTATAATTTCTTTTGAATGATCGTTCCGATTTTAGTACATGTTCCGCCTCACAGCAAGAAGCTCCCAGGTTCGATTCCCGGGCTTGGGGCGTTTCTGTGTGGAGTTTGTATGTTCTCCCCATGCTTGCGTGGGTTTCCTCCGAGTACTCCGGTCTCCTCCCACAGTCCAAAAACTTGTACAGTAGGCTAACTGGCAGTTCCAAATCGCTGTGTGAATGGCTGTATGTGTGTTGGCCCTACAATGGACCAGGGTGTACCCCGCCCTCACCCAGATTCGGCTGCGATGGGCTCCAGCCTCCCCACGCCCCTAATTAGGATTAAGCGGCTTACAAAATGAATAAATGGATGACTGCTCTGTTTCATTTTCGCATGGCATGGAATTCGCTGTAATGGACCCAAACAGGCCTTGGTCATCCTGTCCGTGGCCACAAAGAAAATAAGAAGAGGCACATTTCCTTCAAAGATTTCACATACAGGTAGTTACAACAGAACTTACCCCATTATTGACCCCGTGAACAGTTCGACCAGTCCTGAACCTCTCATATCTAAGGATAACAAAATACTCATTAAAGCAGCAGTCTTTAGATATAAATTATAGATCCTTAACAGTCAACATTAAACACCTCTCATATCGCAAAAAGATGTTGTTAAGGTCATCATTGACATGGAGAAGTTCCTCTGTGACCTCCTCATTGGACACACGGGAGATGAGCTCCACTATCCTCTGCTGCATGGCTCTGCAGGTTCTGTTCAGCTCCTTCCCAAAAGATATAAAAGTTTGTTCCATGAGAACACAAACTGCTCACATAGTGCAATAGTAAACTATGCAAAAACAAAAAACAGAGTCATGAGTCATTTACCTGCAGAAGCTCATGGTCAGAGGGATCCTCTTGGCCGGGCACCATTTCTGTTAACATCTCAGACATCACCTTGGTGTTTCCACGCACAATATCCAGCTCACTACGTAGCCTAGAAATCTGCAGAGTAATCAGCCAGTAAAACGGGTCAGAGCATTGTAAGTACAAGCACCTATGTGGCAGGGTTGTTTTAGGGGATGCACTCTACCTGTTCTGGGGTGGGGTTTATGGGTCCAGACACATGCAGGTTGGGAACCTGACTTGAGGTGTGGATCGGAGGAGCAGAGTAGGCATGAACAGGTTTCGGTTGAGGTGGAGCACTAGGTTTGAGATCCCCCTCTGAGGTACTCTGCAACTTATACAACACCACCACAACAGAATGTGACTACAAACAGAATCCAGCACTTTTAAACCCACAAATATAACACCATGCAGATCATGTCACATGGTGAATCTCTGCCAAGCAGGTCACCAGGAAGTCTTACCTGCTGTGGTGTGTGGATAGGAGATAAGGTCTCCAGGTCTGACTTTGGGAACTCTATGCCTTTTCTTTTCATTTCCTCATAAACGTGGACCACACCTGTCAAGTCTGGACTACTCCTGAAGGCATCAGCCCAAGCCTGAGCCACACAGCATACAGAGGGTTAATTAATATCCTTAATGGTATTAAACCTGCCTTATACGCAAGACCTCTGTTTTAAAACACACAGAACATGTGGGGTTTTTCTACAGGAGTCAGGAAAACATTAGGATAATTCTTGCATATTAAATTTGTTAGGTTAGGTTTTCATGTCCTATATATCTGTTTGGAGTTGCATGCTTCCTGATCTCTTAAATTGCAGCAACTCAAAAAAAAAAGTAAATAAATAAATGAATAAATAAATAAAAGCATCTTTTTCTTAATTCTCCTCAATAACACACACACACACACACACACACACACACACACACACACACCCACACACACTTAATAAAGCAATATTTCGCAGAATCCCTGTGTTAAATGTTTTCATACACGTTCATGCCATACATTAAAGCCAAAGAGAGAATAGAAAATTATTATGAAATGACAAAACAGCTGAAAATGTATTTTTAATATATTAAAATAATTATCTGATTCATTTATTCATGGTTCTCTGCCCTTTGCTGATATTTACACATTTCAGGGAGTCAACCAAAAACACATCAAACAATTTAAGTGTAAGCTTAACATATTTATACATTTATTCAGACCAACAAAAATATAATACAATTTTTGTCAAAGAATAACTTCAACCCTGCACCTGAACTACTAACCCTGACTCTGAATCCCTAATGTAGAACGAGCCATACGTATAACAAAATATGGACAAAATAGCAGCCAGACCTCATAGGAACATTAATGTGATTAAGAATAAGATGCTATCTTTATGATGTAATCTACATTATAGATAGCAACGAGGATGAGGTAAGAGTTTATAGATAAAATGTCATATCAGTATAATTACAATAGAGATGACATGAGCAAGAAGATCTTAAGATTTTAAAGTTCTATCACTACAGCACCCGAGTGACAGGAGGAGAGGAAGGCAGGTGTTAAAGGTACTTAGTGAAACACACTAGATATTAAGAAAAAAAAAAGTGTTGTAATGCTGCATATTTTGTCAATATTTTTACTAACCACTCCTCAGAACTGCTTTAACAGAAAATTAGTGTGAAGTGAGGTCTTATTCTGCACTATGAAAAGCTCTGGAAAATTCTCTTTGGGGAAGAAAGATCACACACATTACACATCACCCAATAACCACTGCCTAAAGTACTATAAGAATCTCTGCATAGATCTCCCAGCTTTCACTGCAGTTCTATAAAAAGCCACAGCCCATCACATACATGAGCAAGTTGGCCTCAGACACCTGAGATGCTCAAGGTAACCTAATCGCACATGTCGATTATTAGCAACTCCTGGGACAAAGCACCTGCCAGGTCTCCTTGGCTACAGGGCCTCTCGAAACTAAGCAGTACCAGACGCTCTCCTTATCCTACCACCTTCCTTTATTTTATTTAATGTGTTTCAAATTACAAAGCATAATATTTATATCTTCATAACGTTAGTATCAAGTGACTGCACCTGTACAAGGGCAAGTACTTTGTCCTGTACGATGGCCGGGGGGTTGTTTTTAGGAGAAATGACCTTAACCAGAACTCCATCAATAAAGTCCCGGGTGGTGACGAGAGCATGGAAGCGATAACCACAGTTCTTCACACATGTCTCGAGAACCTAGTGACAAAGTTGGAAAGTGGTCATAATCAGGGTGATCCAGGTATATCATCATGATATTTTAAAAAATGATTTATTAAATAAAATCTTCTTACAGTCAAGGTCAGCATCACTTCCCTGTAATTCTTATTCCCATTCAGTCTCTTTTTTACAGCCCTTATAGCATCTTTAGGCCTGTCACCAGAGAAGGAAATTAGACATTTGATACTAAAGTAATTTTATATGAAGCATCTGTCACATGGTCAAAGCAAACATGGCTGGCTTGTTAATTTATACAGTTTCACCTCTGTTACATATCTGCACGCTTAATCATAGTGTTCGTGTAGCAATATGCTGTTCCTGTTTTATTCAGCTGTCTGTTCTGTATAAACATTGAATTCTACAGTGTACCGGCTCATTCAGTGGATATTTATCTGAATATCAAAGTTATATCTGTGACATTCAGCCATTACAACTGCGCATGGTTGTTGTCTGTTTTGTGTCATACATGTAAAATACACCTTTACACTGTAAAAGCAAACATTCACATTTGACAAATATACAGTATTTCATGTAAAAAAAAAAATTCTTAACATAAATACCTGCTACAGTTATAGTATGTTACTTGTTTTACACGCCAAGAGCATTTAAATTTTATTGGTCATTGAGAAAGGTGACAAATGTAAGGATATAGTGTATGTCAAGTAATTCAGCATGGTGCTGTAAGAAAAGTTTTAATAGCCTTGGCATGGATTTAAAAATTTCTGAATTTGTATTGTAGCACAAACACAATTATAAAAATATTCTCCCTCAGTTGGTGCTTTTACAAAGGTAAAAGCCAAAAAAGTACACTAAAATGAGATTTTATAGATTATTTCTTACATTTTTAAAATTATAACAGGTGAGGCCCAAGCATACACATGAACAGGTGCAAAAGCAGTGCAATAATGTCTCTAATTCAGTTCAAGAGTTTCTGTGTGTACTATGTGGAAACATAAAAAAAGCAAACTAAAACGAGATTTTTAAGAGTTTATATGTACATATTTTAACCATTACAGAGGCAGGACAGGTGAGCTCAGCTAACAGTATCTTTTGAGCCTTCTCCTTTAGCCCTGTATTACATACTACACAGAAACAAAAGTAACCATGTTCCAGAATTAGTTTTCTACATACTTTTCACAAACAAGAAAAACAAACTAAAATGAGAGTTTTATGATTTATTTTTGCATTTTAAAGTGTAATAATTATGTCGCTGCCTGCTCCAAGTGATGGTGACAAACTGTGAGCGTCTATCGTTTTGAGTCAACTATTATCCTCTTGGAATAATAATTTTTAATTGCAAGATAGAGGACCAATTAGACTGCACTGTTCCCGAATAGAATGTACTAATTTACAATTATGCACAGAATGTGAGGCGAACGTGGCTGAATAATCCCTGAGACAGAACATTAAAGGGGCTATTCAATTAAGCAACAGCCACTGAGCCTGAAGCGAATAACTGTTTAAATATACACTACACAGGACCACAAGCACACTAAAACAAGATGTTTTAATTATGACCAACGCATGAGCTCCGTTCCATGCATGAGCAAGTGCATAACAGCTGTGTAACAAGCAAAGCTGAGTGCTGTGTAGATAATGGCACCTTTATCAGCCTACTCATTCAGAGTTTAGTAAATATACAGAAATGTAAGTAAACCGCAGCCCATTAAGGTGTGTTTTTATACTTATTCAAATTTTTTGTATATATTATGTGGAAAGACGAGACAAAGTAAAATTTGATATTTATGTGTATTTTTGTACTAATGTAGAAAATGTAGTAAATGTAGAATGCCGCTGCCTGCTCCAAGTGACTGTAACAAACTATGGGTGTCCATCCCTTTGATTCAAACCTTATCCACTCAATACTTGATTTTTAATCCCCTGATAGTAGACCATTCAGATATCACTGCTCCTGTGTAGTACTGTATATCCTATTGTTATTTATCCTAAGATTAACCTGACCATGCGGTTTTTTTTTAGCCTAGAGATCATCCTAAAATTGCAGATTTTGAATCATAATCTAACTATTCAAATATTAAGCATATTAGGTATAAGCATGTGGTAACATATTCAATTCAAATTGCATTAAACTGCATTCAGATTCAAAGTGGAAGTATAGCAACTTTATATAATTGGTTATGAGCTACTGCAATGCTGTAACATTGTTTTTAAAATAACATTGCTACATAAACCAGGGGCAGTGGTGGTCCGGTAGTAGGGTGCTGGATTACTGATCCCAAGGTCGGGGGTTCAAGCCCCACTATCAACGGGTTCTCACTGCTGTCCCCCCAGTGCAGATAACTGGGTTATCAAATGCAGGCCATGTCTCTCACTGTCTATGGTGAGAGGAATGTAAAAGAGCCATTTTCGTCAAGAGTAGGCTGCATAGCCGTCAGCGTGTTTCTGCCCTGCAATGGCCTGGCGAGCTGTCTAGGGTGTACTCTGTCCTTGCCCATAGTCGGCTGAGATGGGCGCCAGCCTCCCTGCGACCCTAATTACTACTAAGCGGTTCAGAAAATGAATGAATGCTACATAAACCCTGGGATACCTGTGCTGGGCTTACAGACCCAAGGACTATAAATGTATATATATGTATAAACCAACCAACCATGAAGGAATGAAAGAAAGAAAGAAAGAAGGAAGGAAACAGACAGAAATGTCTGTTTTCTTTTCCTCACCCATCCTCTGTTTCATTGATGATGTCACATATCTCCATATTTAAAGTCCAATCCTCACTCTGTAATGAGCCATCGGTGGCTTTTTCTGTAGGGAAAAAAATCACAATACTTAGTTTCTTATATGTTTTCCTCTTATTTTAAGATTTTTCTGTAATGCCTTTACTTATATTTTTATGATCTTATGATTTTTATGAAGCTCTTAGTGCTACATGGGTTGTTATACAAATAAAATAGAATATTATTTAGGCTCAGGCCAAAGAATCAGAAAATGTTATATATGTGTTATATCTAGTTATTACACTCCAAACACACTTCATTCCCTGTGTAAAGACTATATTCCTTATAAAAGTAGCTAGCAGACCACATTAGCTGCCTGCACTGGCTGACAGATGGACATCAGCTGGCTGTGTTATGAGTTCAGGGCAGTATAGTGATGTCCTTTAGTTTATATTTCTCCTTATCCGCAGTTTCACTCTCTATGTGTATTTTAGTTTTAATATCCGGACACCATGTACACGTTTATGTGGTTAGTGTATAGCTATATAGGGCTCCTACATGATAGTGATATTCATCCATCCATGTAGCTAATTTAGCAAAGCTAGCTTACAATACTAGCTCTAAAGCTCACTTTAGGATTATTTCGCGTCAAACACCAGTCAAATGAGCACGAAGGAAATGATTATACGACTTTTATTAATCATGACACAGCAATTAAAACGCGCATGTTGATGTTAAACTGGATAGCGGAATTATCAAGCCTCCTTAGTATTGAATAGGTCTCAGAGTCAGACATGAAACCATGTAAACTAACATACTACACATCAGCCAAGCGTCTCTCTAAGAGATATAACCAGCTTCATTCATTTATATTTCAATCCCATACCAATGCACTGCCCCACCGGAGTACCGTATGGATTTCCCAGCAAGAACTCCATCTTGTCAACAACAATCTCATCGACTCACGGTGAATAAGGGAGAAAACACCGAAACCCCGCCCCTCTCACTGTCCTATTGGAAGACGCAGCGCCGGACTTTTCATTTATTGGTTGATAGTCTTGTCCTTCACAAAACGCCCGTGTCACGCATTAAAGGTACACATTGCAGTAGGTGAACAAATACATATTTTACAGTATAATTTGTATTTAAATTAAAGTGCCTTTATGGTAGATTGGCAAGAAGAAAGCCATAAGAAGTCCCATCTACAGTTTAGAAGAAGGTACTCTGGTCAGATCAAAACTGAAGCTCATCTTCATCATCCGCTTGTTCCGGGGTCGGGTCGCGGGGGCAGCAGCCTAAGCAGTGAGGTCCAGACATCCCTCTCCCGAGCCACTTCCTCCAGCCCTTCCGGGGGGACACCAAGGCGTTCCCAGACCAGCCGAGAGACATAGTCCCTCCAGTGTGTTCTGGGTTGACCCCGGGGTCTCTTCCCGGTCGGACATGCCCGAAACACCACACCAGGGAGGCGTTCGGGAGGCATTCTAATCAGA
>JBCNYH010000021.1:27693239-27707211 GCA_039654325.1 Tandanus tandanus
CTTAGGCTGCTGCCCCCGCGACCCGACCCCGGAAGAAGCGGAAGAAAATGAATGAATGAATGAATGAATGAATGTTTTTCAAGTGAAGAGTTCAAAACACCTTCTTAACTGTCAATCCATCAATCAGTATTTACACACCCCACCCTGCTGAAAAATTCCATATTAGCATTTAATTGGGTTTTGGAGAGCTGGTAGCTGGTCAGACCAAATTTTTTTTTTTTTTCATCAGCTTTGTTTTTTTAAAGTCTACATTTTATTGTGTCCATTCTGTTCTTAAAATATGGAGCTCCACTGAAGATGTAAAAAAAAAAAAAACAGAAACCCTTATTTGATTTAAAGTTTTTATGCACAATTTTCCATCTCACCCCACTCAATTTAAACATCTGTATTAGGATATTGTTAAGAGTGTTAGGCTTCACTGTACACAAAGAAGCATGCTGTACAGCATGTACCTAGACATGCACATACACTGAAGGCAGTGGTGGCCTAGTGGTTAAGGTGATGGGTTACTGATCCGAAGGTCAGCGGTTCAATCCCCAGTATCACCACTGTTGGGCCTTTGAGCAAGGTTAACCTTAACCCTCAATTGCTCAGTTGTATAAAAATGATAATTGTAAGTTGCTCTGGATAAGAGCGTCTGCCAAATGCTGTAAATGTAAATATGCAGTATCTTTCCCACATCTCTGAGGGTATCTATACATGGCAAATTTTTAAGTTTATCAAATTGAAGTAACGGCTGTTTCAAGGCAACACCTGCTCCATGCTGGGAGTGACATTTAAATATTCACATAATTGTTATCTCTAAAAGTATGAACCTGAAGGTGCTTATTAAAGGTAAAGGGATAGGCATGAAGAATGATTGTAATTAGTTCAGCTACACTTCAGAAATACTCGGTCAGTGATGGTCACAAAACCCGTTTGTGATGGCATGATGAAAATGTGCCTACAGAAAAAAAAATTAACTAACTGTGAACACATATTTTTATATTATCTCTGTATATTCTTTGTTATTCTTTGTTATTCTTTGAGATTATTTATATTATCTCTGTATATATATAAAAAGGTATATATTTACCTATTAACCTATTATATATAGGTTAATAGGTAAATATCTTGTGTATGCAAGGTCCATTTAAAGTATCTATCAGTAAGACACATAGGGCTGCTGAGTGTATAAAAGAGTAGGAGTTTGAGTCCATGTCTTTTATGTGCCAGTGCTATGAGTGCTCATGAACTCTGTTAGACACATGCTGAATCTATGTTTTAGCTCAAATTTAAAATGTCATCAATATCATCAGCAGCCAAATGTATCGTCTGATGATGTTTACCTGTGACACTTCAGTTAACATTATATGGGGATTTTATATATAAACCTCCACATACATGGGAGAACAATGGCGCAATGATTAGCACTGTCACCTCACAGTGAGATGGTTCAGAGATCAAGCCTTGGCCAAGGGCCATGTTCTCTGTCTCTCTCTGTACTTGTATGGGGGTACTCCAGGTACTCTGGTTTCTTCCCTTCGTCTAAACACATGCATCAACTAGGTACTATATATTGACCAAGTGTGAATGACTGTGTTTGTGTAAGTCCTGCAGTAGACTGGTGACCTATTCAGGGTGTATTCTGCCACTTGCCTGAAGTCAGCTGGGAGTAGATCCAGCTTCCCCTGTGATCATGATGGATAAGATCTTTAGACAATAGATGGATGGATATGGATGGGTAATGGCTATATAGAAATAGAACGATTAAATATTGGGATATCATAAATAGTAAGAGCCCATGTTCAAACTATTGAAAGGGGTACAAGAAGAATTTATTTCTGTACCTCAAGGTACAATACACTTTTATGTCCCATATAGGGCTCATTATTAGACCTCATGGCAATTATGTGTACCTTTTTAGAGCAAATAAAATCTGTTCACAAGATGTATATCAAGGGTACAAATAGGTACCTCTGAGGGTACTGTACCCTAACAGGTATAGTAATATACTTTCTTCTTTACATTTTTCTTCTATATGAGTCAAGCCTAAAAAAAAGGAAACCGACACAAATGCTTAAAATAAGTAAAAATGCCAGAGGATGTTGATATTTTACTTGGTGTTCAGGTTTGCATAGCATAATTTTAGATACCAATATTGAGATTAATGTTGATGCTGTTTTAATCATGCATTATCTCTGACACTAAATGATCTCTATGACACAAAACACTACAATAGATTGGTGGTAGACTATTAAGATTTTTTTTTAAGTCTTTATTTGTTCCAGATACATCATGCTCACTAGGAACCAGGGGTCAGGGCAGGGTTGAACTCATCTCCTTCTGGTCAATGCCATTCAATCAATACCATTCTACCAGTTATAAACATTTTATCTAACCAAACTTTAAATATTCATTTAAAAAACAGCACATGATTATGTAGATTACTAGATTACAGTGGATTAGTTGTCGGAAGTTTGTCGGAAATATGACCTGTTTATGTAAGTGCTAGCAAGCATTTCCTTTAAAGATAAGACCAGACATAGACTTTTTCCTGCAACTAATAACTGAACACTAGAAAAGAACTATTTATAAACCCTTCTGCTGCCAAGCTTTGTTTTGCTTACCGTGGAAATACCTGTCATTGCGATGTTGTGTGTAAAATGAAATGATGGTATGTTATGTAAGTTTGCTAGGATACTGTAGGGCGTGGTGGGGAAAAAACACTTGTCTTTTGTGCCCAAGCCAAAACTAAGAGCAGTAAACCAGTGCAAGTATGTGTTTGCACACACTATAAGTTGTATAGGTTTAGCTTTTGTCATTGTCAGAATAGTTTTTTCAATTGAAGAGTTTGTTTGCAAAAACAGATAAGACCAATTGTTCAAATTATGAGAAAAACTATTTAAGTAGCTTTACAAAAAAAAAATAAATAAATAAAACTTTTTCCAGTAGCTTTTAAAAAACTTTTTCCAGTACCTTTCAAAAAGTTGTTTTTCTCATAATTAAAACAATTGGACATATCTGTTTTTGAAAACAAACTCTTCATTGACTTCACTCAAGTTAACTGAGCTAAGTTCTATTGGAATAAGAAAGAACTGAAATATTCATGCATGTTTACACAACAGTTTTTATACTTTGACTAAGGTCCCCGGAAGATTTCACTGTGTTTATCGCCGCACTCATATGTATCATTCATGTAAATTACAACTTCCTTCTTCAAACCCTTTACTACAGCAATGCAGTTGACACAATTAGTGGACAAGGAAATGAGACTTTTTAGGAGAACTAGTCTTGTGAATTATAAAGGGAAGAAGTAAAGCTACATTTCAGGGAAACACCTTTAATGGTAGAGTACAGATCAGATGTGCTATAAAGTGACTGTGGCTTCCTTGGGCTCTATTTCCCAAATAGCAAAAATAAACAAAATATTGGGTAACACTGTGTCTAAAATATCACTTGGATGAAATTAATTTCTTGTAAATAGAGCTGCTGTATGAAAGCAATATCACAGTTGTGGTCATGTTGTTGTACTGAATATCAGCATGGCTGTAGTTAGCTATGCGGCCAATTACATAAATTACCATTTCCTTGTAGACATGAGGCACCAAATACCTCATGTCTACAAGGAAACATTTGAATTCCAGAGGACATTTGCATTTCATAAGTGCATCCCAATAATGAAATTTAAAACTTCGTACTATTTCAGAATTACAATTTCCTTTGAAATATTTTAAAATAATTTAATTGTGCCTTTATACCTGATAGATTTTAAAAAGGAAGGTGATGTAAAAATTGTACAGTGGGTACAGAAAAAATTACCCCTTCAAAATATTCATATTTTGTTGCTTTGCAATAAAAGACACACATAAAATATTTTTGCAGTTGTATTTACTCGACACAACTGCTAACAGCCAGTGAAAGATATAATAGTATCAGTTCAGGAAAACAAAACAAACAAAAAACAAACAAACAAACAAAAAAAACAGAATCATTAAAGGTTAATGGATCACTCTCTCCTCATTTTTATTAGAGTACAATATAAGGAAAGTTCCAATGCAAAACCTGAGCATATGGTGTCCCTATGTGACCCACTTGCTCTCTCTGCTAACCAAACCATTCATTCATTTATTTTCTAAGCCGCTTAATCCTAAGTAGAGTTGCGGGAAGTCTGGTGCCCATCTCAGCCAACTCTGGGCGAGGGCGGGGTGCACGCTGAACAGCTCGCCAGACCATTAAAGGGCCAACACCCATGCAACCATTCACACACACTCACACATGGGGGTGATTTGGAACAGTCAATTAGCCTACTGTGCATGTTTTTGGACTGTGGGAGGAAACCAGAGTACCCGGAGGTAACCCATGCAAGCACAGGAAGAACTTGCAAACCCCATACAGAAACGCCCCGAGCCCGGGTATCAAACCCGGGACCTTCTTGGACCACCCCTAACCAAACCAATGCACTATATAACTTGTGCTACAAAATGTAGTGGCAATTTGTTTGAAAACGTATCATTAGATTATTTTCATCACACTTAATCATAACTTTGAAATCCAGGGCAAATAATATTTGTAGACATTTATAGATACTCTATCAGTAGTTATGGAGAAACTGTTAATTGTAACATTTGATCGTTTTTTGAGATGTCAACAAACATTTTATTAATGTTATATACACGTATTAATGTCTAATAAATCCCACATGCCTAAAGTTGTTCTTACATAAGCTTAGGCTTGGACTCTTCCTTCAGTTCTAAAAAAGGACTACAGCTGACAGTCATGTTATTCTTGGCTGGCCCTAAAGGAACCACTTCATTTGAAAAACATTATTGTTTCTGGTCAGTTCTTCTTAAATGAAAGTGTTGACTTGGAAAGTGTTGACTTACTGTAAGTCACAAGAGTTTCTTTCCTTGTTTAACTAGTAGGCTTTAATCTGAGTCAACCACATTCTTCTTCTGTGGGAGGAAAACAGAGTACCCGGAGGAAACCCACACAAGCATGGGGAGAACATGCAAACTCTTATTCCATTGTGTCTAATCTTATTGACAAAGGGCCATTGTGGGTGAAGTTTTTCATTCTAACCAAGCAGGAACCACGCCTGAAAGTTGATTGAAGGTGAAGATCAATTGATTTAAACAGGTAGAAAGTGTTTCTCCTGCTTGGTGGGAATGACATCCTTCACTCATGCAAACACGTTATCCTAAAAGACTGGAAATGTTTTTCTTATTTTAAGACCAATATTTTATATATAGAGTGGTTGAACACCTGAGGCAGTCTTAAGCAAGCCTCACATGGGGTGTGGCAAACCAGCCTAACGCGGGGACAGGGTTGAAGGTGGTTCAGTGCAGTTTCATATGATGGCAATGTGGTAAAATAATTGTGAGCAGTAGGTCAAAACACAATGTGAATAGGTTGTAATGAATTTGAATTAAATGCAGTTCAGAAAGATTGTGAAAGGGGACAATCTAGCAGCTACAGGCAGCTAGACAGTGATGCATGTTTTTGAGAACCGCTGTGAAATTTTAAACAGTTACAACTGAAAATAACAGTCAGTGCTGGTCAACAGTGAACACCATCACTGTGTCAAGGCGATGTCACTGCAGTCCAACGCGGTTTGGAACCGCGATGAACAGCCATCAAAACCGCCCCATGTGAGGCCAGCTTTAATGTGTTCTGAGTGACTTTTAACAAATGAACTGATTTTATTAGTTCAATTCAATGTTATATCCCATAATACTAATAGACACTGAGAAAACCTAAGCTTGTGCACAAACAATTAAGGGCACATTGAAAAACATGGAAGATATCAAACTCTCATGGCAGAAGTCCAAAACACCAATATTTCTATTTGTAGTTTAGAACCATTTCTCCTTTCTGTTTGCTGTAGCATGAAGAATGAATTTTTAGGAAAAATATCGATTACTGGTAAAATATTGAAATATACTGAAGCGCACCACTCGCTGAATGCCGGTTAGATGATACCCAAGATACCCACATATTTTTTATAAAAACTCTTAATGTGTTTCTCAGAATTTCAGGAATTTTTTTAACAGGTTTTGCACCTCATGCCTTTCCCCGAGACTCTGAGCAACTGAAAATAAACTAGATGAAGGATGAGGATACTTATAACAGTGTACAATAAGTTGTAAAGTTTTGTATGCAAAATAGAACTCATGCTGAAAGTGATGACGAATAAAATTAAATGCCTTGGAGCTGTAAGCAGTTGGGGGTTAGGTGCATTTCTCAAGGGCACTTCAGACATGAAGGTGGAGGAAGAGTGTAATTGTGTAATTGCAGCAAAAGTGTACTATTTGGTTTGATGTTGACTTTAGAGTGGATATAAAAATTCTTCACATTACTGTTAAAATAACAGTTTTTTGTTATGTTAATAACAAAAATATCAGGTCTTTTTCCACCTTTAATGTAATATAGCAAAACAAATAAATAAGAAAATAAATCAAATGAACTAATTATTATAAATATTTATCGTACCATCAATGAAGTGATTCTGATTAACTTTAGAATATATAGTGTAAAATGGCAGCCGTGGCCTAATCGGTAGAGGCCTAAGCTCCTAATCCCTAATTGCTCTCCAGCATAATGAATGAATGAATGAATGAATGGAGTACTTTTTAGATGTCTCTTTTAATACATGTCTGAGCCTGGGTTTGCTTTTTACTGCCTTTTTGATTTTCACACTGATTTCCATCATTTGTATTGCCTGTATTATTAGTTTAATTATCCGTTTAAAGAGTTCATGTTCTGTCAAGCTTTTGATTTTGTAATTTCCTCCACTAACATTTGTTTAACTGCAAGTCTGTCTGCTTACCTGAGTTAAATGGTATTGAGCTAATCAGCATCAGCTCAGCGATGTGGCAACCTTACTGGGTTTCTTGTGGTGGGCAGACACGGACACCGAACAAGACATGTGACAACCATGCAAGTCATATTCCTATATGGCTATCGTGCTCCGCTCTGGAGCTCTGCTGTCTCTGTAGGATTTTCTTTATTTTGCTTTAGTATTTGAATGAAGCCAAACAGATGTCAAACAATTCTACAAAAACAACTGATCTTCATAAACAGCTAAGTGTGTTAAGCATGGTGGTGGCAACATTATGCTATGGGGCTTTTTTCGGCTGATGCTTTACTGAAGATAGAGGAAATCATGGAGAGCTCCAAATACAACTCAATTCTGGAAATCTGCAGGCCTCTGTTAGCTCGTTGAAGGTGAAGAAAGTTATAGTGGATGTAAAAATACCAGGTTTTTGTGATGTTCAAAAATGATACCCTCAGAACTTTTCTGACTTTTAATATGACTTGTAACCTGTACAATTCTAAAACATATACATGAGGATGGAGCTGTTCAGAACTTACCAATCACATTCAAACTCGTGTCATAAAGTATTCAGTACACACCTGCTATCAACTCTGATTCTGACTCTGATTAACCCCGAATAAAGTTCAGCTTTTCTAGTGAGATTTTCCTGGCATTCATTTAATTGCCACTTACAGCAAAAGCCACGGTCCTGACAAGCTTACAAAGCATCAAAGTGATCTCCTTGTTGAAAAGTATCAGTCAGGAAAAGTCTACAGAAGAGTTTCCAAGGCATTATTTATGCCATAGAACACAGCAAACACAATCTACAGTGGAGAAAAGATGGTGCAGTGCAAAAAAACAGGACGTCTCTACAAACTTGAAAACACAAGAGGAAAACTAGTAAGGGAAGTGGCACAGGGGGCAACAGCAACATTAAAGGAGCTGCAGGAATTTTCTGTGTACAGCATGTAGCAACAATTCTCATATTCTTAATATATCTTTGGAAGACTTTCCTTAAAAAATAAAAAATCCAAGCCTGTCTGAAGTTTGCCAAAACCTACATCAGGTCTCCTAAAAGCATGTGGGAAAATGTGTTATAGTCTGGTGAGACCAAGGTTAAACTTTTTTGGCTATAATTCCTAAAAGGAATGTTTGGTACAATAACATTACACATCAACAAAAGAACTTCATTCATACCCATGGTAAAGCATAGTGGTAGCGGCATAATGCTTTGGGGCTTTTTTTTCTTCAGATGGAACTGGGGCTTTTGTTAAGGTCGGGGAATTACCCATTCCAAATACCAGTCAAATCTGGAACTAACTCTTCAAGCCTCTGCTAAAAAGCTGTCAAAAGATGTCGTGGAATTTCACCTTTCATCACAACAAAGCCCCAAAGCATAACTCCAAATAAATAAATGCCTTCAACAGAAGAAGATTAATGTATTGAAATGGTCCAGCCAGAGACCAGACCTGAATCCAATTAAAAACCTGTGGTGTGATCTGAAGAGGGTTGTGCACAGGAGGTTCCTTTCTCAATCTGACAGAGTTGGAGCACAAGGCAAAAATTGCCAAGTCAAGATGTGCCATGCTGATAGACTCCCTACCAAAAAGATTAGATGGTGTAAAAAAAAAAGTGCTTCAAGAAAGTATTAGTTTAGGGATGTACATATTAATGCATATATATATATATATATAATTAAAAATTTTACCAATTAAAATTTTAATTGTACAGGTTATAGGTCACATTAAGGTGAAAAGAGTTCTGAATTAATGTACCTTGGTCTCATATTTTACGTCACAAATTTTAATTAGAGTGTGTTGACTTTCTATCCACTGTATGCTTCCTGCATGATAATGATCCTATGTACCAATCTGGATAAAAAAAAGAATGGCTTTGAAGAAGCTCAGCATTTGGGAATGAACCAAATGGAGCCCAGAACCAAATCCTATCAAAAGTCTGTGGAATGAATTGAAGAGGGCTACGTATGGGAGAGCTAATATTTTGATAGATCTGAAGCATTTTTGTGAGGAAGAATCGAATAAAATTGCGGAAACAAATGTGCTAAGGTGTAACATCTTGACCAAAAGAGTGAATGTTGTATTACAAATAAAAGGTGTTTCAAAAATCTATCTGCGGGGGCTGGACACTTACCACATGATTGTTTTTCTTTTCTTATTTCCTGTAAAACATTTCTATTTGAATTTCCTTTTAATTTTGTTGCTTGCTGTGTTCACTTTCTTTTTTTACATCACAAATAACACAGCAGAGATTGTCACAAGGATTTGATATTTCTAAGAACTATTACAGAATTGGGGCAGCATAGTGGTGTAGTGTTTAGCAAGTCTGTCTCACAGGTTGCCTCTGGGTACTCCAGTTTCCTCCCACAGTCCGAAGACATGCACATTAGTCTTACTGGCTGTTCCAAATTGCTCCTAGATGTGACTGTGAGTGTGAGTGTGAATGGTTGTGTTCAGGGTGTACCCCACCTTCGCGAAGTGTTGGATGAGATAGGCACAGCCTCCCCGTGACCCTTATATGAATAATTGGTTCGGTGAATCAATGAATTATAAAAAATTTTTTTTACAGAAAAATACTTAAAACTGCATAAAGTGCCTGGGTGGCCTGAGTCAGCTGAGATGGGCGCCAGCTTCCCCGTGACCCTAATTAGGATTAAGTGGTTCAGAAAATGAATGGATGAATGAATGAAAGTGCCTGGGTGCCACATGTACAAACATTGCAGGACAGTACAAAAACACAGGATAACTGGAATAAGCAACAACGGTACTGTGATATGTCAGTACCCAATACTGATAAGCTGTAGAGGATTGAATGTGCAAGGAGAAAGCAATGCATTAATAAATTACTGCAAACATTACACAATCACTGTAAACATTATAGTATCGGTGCAACTTTACAAAACAAGTGTAGCAGTACAAATGAGTTTAGAAGCAACATGATATGTTTCTTAAACTGTACTAAGACTGCAGTTGAAGTAGAATGGTAAACACTCTCTCTCTCTCTCTCTCTCTCTCTCTCTCTCTCTAACTCTCTCTCTCCCTTTCTCTCTATCTCTCTCCCTCTCTCTCTCTCTCTCTCTCTCTCTCTCTCTCTCTCTCTCTCTCGCTGTCAGTTCAATTCCCGTACCAGACCATGATGCAGCTGCTCAGGATGCTCTCAATATTCCCTCTGTAGAATATTGTGATAATGGGTTATGGGAGATAAGCCTTATTCAGCCTTTTTAGGAAGTAGAAACACTGCTGGCTTTCTTGGCTACAGACCTGGTATTGATGCACCAGGCTGTATTGAGCCGTCACTGTACAGTGGAGAGTGGTAGCTCTGTGTTCTCCTGAAGTCAACAACCATATCTTGTGTTTTGCCCACATTCAGAGACATGTTGTTGACTCTGCACCAGTCTGGTAGATGTTGCACCTAAGATCTGTGCGCCGACTCGTTGTTCTTACTGATTCCTTACAGTCGTGTCATCAGCAAACTTGATGATTTTAATCAAACTGAGTCAACAGAGTGAACAGCAGTGGACTGAGTATACAGCCCTGGGGTACAGTGAAAGGGCAGCAGCATCCTTATATGCTTCACGACGAGCCTCTTAAAGCACTTCATAATGATGGGTGTAAGTGCAGTAGGACCGTAGTCATTGAAGCAGTACACTGGAGACCTCTTCAGCTTCTTATGTCGCAAAGAAACTGGAAAAGTGCAAAGTCATCTGTTATGAACACCCCCATGGCTTAAGACTTATTCACAGTTATAAAGCACTAATACCACAGATTCCTCCTATGCATGTTCAAAAGACAAGTTTGCCAACGTCACTGATTACACGTTATTGTTTTTGCGGTGGTGGTATTGTTTAACAGGTACACAGTAAACCGCAGAGAATACAAAAACATACAGATGGATGTCTTCTCCCAGGTGATGAACTTGTCACGTGGTAGCCCTGACAGATGATCTTGAGCAGCCCTCTATGGAATGAGCCTTGGCAGTCCTTCACAGGCCTTATTGATGTTGGGCACCTCAGATCAGCTGCCGTGCTGTCTGAATATTCAGCTTCCTCTCACCACCCCTGACTTGAAGAGACACCTGCACCATCTTTCCTTTGATCTGCTTCCACAAAAACACCTTTTCATTGTGGAGAAATTGCAAATAGATGATAGGTTGAATTGATTCTTTTTGGGGGTTAATTTGATTAAATGACAGCTTAACGCCGGTGAGGTCCATGAATTAAATGTCATCTATTCAAAAATTGCAGATGACATAACATCCTGCTGTGAGTTTTGCTTGTCACCCACCCACACACACGTATGCATGCACACACACACACACACACACACACACACACACACACAAAACACAAACACACACACACACACACACACACACACACACAAAATAAACACACACATACACACAGAGAAGATTTCTAACCCACATTTTCAGCTTCTGTCCCAATGTGAAAAAAGAGGGTAATAAATAATGAAGTTTATTTATTCATTTATTTATTTATTTATATTTATAGTGTTGTGCGATCTCTGTAAAAAGTTGCATTTGGCTTAATGAAACATGCCTATGAGTCCTTGCTTTCTTGTGCCACCTTCAAAAAGAAGAATAAGAGGGGAAAATAAACAGGGTGTACTTTTAAAGGAAAATAATTATTGAATGTGTTACCGGAAGCATAGGGGCGTAGTGTTTAGCACATCCTCCTCAGCGCTGGGTTCGAGTCCCGGGCTCGGGTTTCCTCCAGGTACACTGGTTTCCTCCCATAGTCCAAATACATACACATTAGGCTAATTGGCTATTCCAAACAGCCCATAGGTGAGTGTGAATGGTTTTGTGTGTGTGTGCGTGCGTGCGTGTGTGTGTGTGTGTGTGTTGGCATTGCAATGGTCTTGTTAGCTGTTCAGGGTGTATCCCACCTTTGCCCACAGTCGGCTGAGATAGCCACCAGCCTCCCACGACTCTAGTAGGATTATGATGATGATTATCATATGCTACCACCCCACATATGTTTTCGTAGAGTGTTTTGTTCTTCTCAGTCCACAGCAATTTGACAATGATAACAATCGTTTTACTTTGTTAAAGAATAACGTGCTATTCCAAGTATATAATTACATATAATTAATCACAATTAAATTTTGTAAAAGAACTTCCTGTTATGTACTTTTAAGCAACTTTGTAGTGCCATGGACTGATAAATCTTAACAATTCCACAATTTCCAAAGGTGGCCTCACCGAGCCCAAGACTCTAAACCAGGACCTTCTTGTAACCACTTCCTCACTGTCTGAAGTTCAAGATATATAATTGTAAAATCAAAACACGCTAAGGTGTTACAACTTGAGTGAGTGCTGTATTACAATCAAAAGGTGTTTTTACACAGTATTTGAGGGTGTGGACACTTGTGCACACAGGTTAATTATTTCTTATTTCCTGTAAAACCTTTCTATTTGATTTTGAATTTTGTTGGTTGCTGTGTTACATTAAAATTGTAAAATAATCTGATCAGATGATTAATCTTGGTTTGAGATTGTCACAGAGAATTGACTTTTACTAAATGCTAGGACAGAATCGACAGCGACATTTTTGGTCTCAAGTCTTCATACAAAACAGGCTGTTTAATTGCCAAAACAAACCTCAAACTTCACTATGATTTACGTCAAGAAATGCAAGTTGTATCTATTGGAATGGCCCTCACAGTCTCTGATTTGAATGTCATTAATGGTTACCTGTGGTGAATTTGTATTACTAGCTCTTTAAAACGTTCAAGTATGACATCAGCAGTTCCGTCAGTGTTGTTCCGCACTGTTTCAGCCCCCGCTAGTAATCCACTTGATAAAATTATCCAGTATAGTGGTTTTTATCGTCATTAATGTTAAAATAAGCTCTGTATCGCTTAAACATTTTACATTAAGCACAAATTATGCTGTAAGGATGACCAGTACCTGTACTCTTTAGAATGTTTATATAACCTAATTTATAACCTGTTTTAATATATACTACCCAGGTATGGTGGTATGTGATTGGTCTGCTATTGGGGATTAAAAACATTATCCAGAGTGGATAATGCTTAAGTGTGTTTCCGTGTAGTATACAATAAAAACATTTAATGAGTGTGACAACACACCTTTATATAGGTTCTCAGGTACTATAGTATGTAATAAACTCTGAATAAGTAGCCTATGAATAGATGCTGTTAGCTACACAGCACTTATGTTTGTCTAGTGCTCATAGTTCACATGACCTGCCTCTGTCATGGATAAAATATAAATAATAAAGTAATGAAATCTCATTTATGTTTGTTTTTCTTTATGTTCCCATGTCGTATATACTTAAACTCAGAAAAAGTATTCACCTCTGGCTCAGTGGATGTCACTGGAGAAATGCAAATGCAATTCCAGATAAAATGACTTTAAATGATATTTAGGTAGAATGTTCAACAGATAGAGATATCAGGCAAGACAGGCACAGGGCATGTAAACAACATGACATGAACACCTAGAAAACCAAAGGATCATCAGCAGGCAAAGAACATCAAACAGGGCTAGGTAGGTATACCTCAAACTCGGCAAAACTAAAGGTCGTTAAACAGTTCAAAGATCAAACACTAAGTAGACTGGATATGACAGTTTAGGCAAAATCAAGATCGTAAACAACAATCAAACAGGTCATGCACAGAATTGGCAATAATCACAAATAGCAAGGCTTAGTAAATAACATAAATGAAAATGTTAATACTTCACAAGGAAGTAGAGTCTACTGAGACCTATAGTGCCAGTGTAATCAGTGTGAGTAATGACAGATATGATGTGACAAGTAAACAGTGTCAGTAATCAGGTAAACAATGCAAGGCGTCACGAGATGTATATGGTTCACTGTGAAAGTGTGGGTTGCGTGACTGTGGGTGGCTGGCATGTGACATTGCTGCATTTACAGCAACATCCTCCTCACCCTCAGCACAAAGGGTAATTACTAATTATCTTTATATTTCTGTTCCTCAGGACTATTAATTTCAGACTCCTCTGTATTACATTCACATGCCTTGTGCCTTCAAAAGAACTGGAATTTTCCGAAGGCATTTCAGTGTTCCAAATTTCAAGTTTCGCCTGTTACACTTATTGGCACAGCCTCACAGACTCAGCACTTGTCAAACTATATCTCACACATATATA
>JBCNYH010000021.1:27707311-27719211 GCA_039654325.1 Tandanus tandanus
ATATATATATATATATATATATATATATATATATATATAAAACATGCTTCAGCTTAAAACGTGGGAGTAAGATATGGCAGTGTTAAAAACGTTAATACATATTTGGTTAACCTTGCAGCCTGTGCAAGGATACTACACAGATTACAATTCACACTTGGCAGAGGTTAAAGTCTCCAGTAAGCAGATAAAGTGACTGGACAGCATATATGAATGCATCACATTGGCTCTAATGCCACCATATGCCTTTGATGTGTGGTAGAGCTTTCCTGATGATGAAACTACTGTTTTCTTGTTCAGTCTTCTACAAGCTTGATGTGAAGAACAACTACTGATGAGGGAAGATATATTAAAGGGTGACTCTAACAGAATTTTGACCTAGAAGTCATAGTAGGTGTTTTAGGAGAAAACAGAAAACTAGTTTTTAAAAGTGTCTGAAAGAAAAAAAAGACCCTCCCCATCCCATCAAGCTTCCATCCAAAGTCCTAGGTACTAAACAAGGGAATGTGCACAGACCTTTAACTGCTGACAGACAAGTTCATGAGGCACAGAGCCTAGGGGACAGGAGAATAGTGCATTGTTCTCATATCTAACTAATACAATTATCCCCAAAAAACTAAACAAACCAGATATCTGCTTCAGTTATTATCATCGCTGAAAAGCCATACATATATTGTCTGTGGTCTGACCTCTTGTTTTTGGCTCCCTTCTCATGCTAGGTGAGACTTATGAAATCAGAATTACAAGTGTGTCAAGTTCATTGCAGTGTTGCCACCTTAGAGACTCTGACACTAGATTTGTTGACTTATAGTAAGCACTCTCACTAGCTCACACATCAGCTGTTGTTTAGCAGATTTACTCATGTAGTGGGATTACACTTACTTGCTTTAAATACTTATAAAATGTATTAGTATATATTACATGAGAACAGTGTGATCTAATTGTTTTCCTAGCTAGGGTTCATTAACAATTATGCATCGAAGGCTAGATGGATGTCACAACATATTTAACGATGTCCAACAAGCGTGAGGTGCATGATTATTTTAGGATATATGAAACAGGCACCTATGCAATCAACGAGCTCCAAACACAGGCAGGTGCAGAGCATAAGAGCTCCGTAATGGTGTCTCTTGAAACCCTTTAGAGAGCTGTGGTGGTATTACACAGAAACATAATAAAAAGCAAACTAAAACAAGATTTTTATTGTTTATACTTACATTATTATTTTTATTACTACACTGAGAAGCTCAGGTGAGCTCCGCAGTTCGAGTCGACATTTCAGTATATACTGTGGATCACACAAGAAAACAAACTAAAACAAGACCTTTATAGTTTTTACAAATTTTAACAATGACCTTGAGGCAAGTCAGGAATGCTCTGTGCTTTGAACCAACTAACAGCTCTGTGTAGCTAACTGCGTCTGTTCTTTTCACCCTACAAATTCAGACATGAAAGGACACATCAGTCCAGTGCCATAGTGAGTAGTACGTCATCTCACACCAAGAAGGTCATGGGTGGCGAGGGTGTTTCTGTGTGGAATTTGCACATTCTGAAAAGTTTTGTGTGTTTGTATGTTTGTGTTGGCCTTGCAATGGCCTAGTGAGCTGTTCAGGGTGTACCCTGCCTTTGCCCAGTGTCAACTGATATAGGCTCAAGCCTCCCTGTGACCCTAATAGGATAAAGTGGGTTGACAAATGAATGAATGATAAAAGCCAGTAAATGTTTCCATTAATAGCCAGTCACTGCTTCTCTTTTGTCTGCATTGAAATGTTTGGACAGAATTTTTACAGCTTAGTAACTGACATAGATGACTGATATATTTAATTAAATTTTATTTTATTGTCAGAGCATCAAATGTATTCACTGCTCGCTATTCATAGCGATGTAACGTCAATGTAGCTGCAGTCAGTACAGATCCAGTATGAAAGTGTAACTGATTCACATGCGCTACTGCGGTATGTAATGAAGTGGCTTCTGATTAGCCCCGCCCATTATGATGTGATTGGCTGGCGAGTTGGTGCGTTGGAATAAAAGGACAGGATTGCCGTACAGCGCCTGACTCGTGTGAAAAGTCAGTAACGGAGCTAGTTCAGCTGTGCGCCTGAATAACCTGCTTATAAACAGCATCTTGCGCTATGGAGGATCATCGTTATCCACTACACGCCCGAATCCTCGGCATAATGTGCAAACAGGGCAGAAAAGTAAGTGTGTAGACTCGTGGTAGGATCTGACAGACCGATTACAGAGCATTACATTCACTTTAAAAAATTTGATTTCTTTGTGTTTCAGTTGTACATGGCATCTGTGCTGTGGTCGGATCAGACCGAGGTGACTGTATTCAGATCTCTCCAAGACTTCAAGCGACTTCACGTAAGAACCAGAAGCTGCTGAAATAATCTGAGTACAAGCTTATCTAAAACGTTTATCATGGGAAAAATACTAATGCTTATATTGATTAATGTATGTAAGTAACCCTATCCAAACTCTATACGAATAATATCTAACTGAATTAAATTACATTTATTTATAGCAGGCAGTAATTTTAACCAGTAAAATGAGATGAGCATTTTGGTGTTTGTATTAAAAGCCTTTTATTCAAATGGAGCTTTTGAGGTAGTCATAAATTTATTATGAGATTATTAAAACAGAGCTCTGAAAATGTTGGCATGTGTAAATTTACAGAAACATGCATACATAAAGTAAGAGAATAAGCTGTGAAGTGCAAGTGCACTCAGCGCCGACGGTGGCGGCGCACACGCGATATACTGGGTTGCCTGGGTGGGCACGTGAGCACGGACGCGACGGAAAAATCGAGCTCATGGCTTTACGACATTTGCATAAGTATGGAGCTCTGTTATTATTCGCAAGCTTGTTATGAAACCCATTCACTTACTTCTTTAATAAACCACTAAATCATAAACTTCATTCATTACCCTCAGGGCTGAATTAACCTCAAAGCTGTTCATAAGTGCTATTGAATTTTAGTCATCACGCACCAGGCCAGTCAGTTCCCTCTGGTTTTCTGGTTGTACTGGATGCTCAAGACTGTTAAACATACAGTCTAATTGTACACCGTGCACTGCGTCTAATTAACAATTATTTGCCGAAGGTGAGGTGGAAGTCGGTGAATAGTCCCCGAGATGGAACATCGTTCCAGTGACTTATACTGAGCCGGAAGTGAGTAATTATTTTAGAACGTACCACACAGGAATATTAAAAGCAAACTAATTTTTTTTTTTTTACATATTTAAACCATGACAGAAGCAGGTGAGGTGAGCTTCTGTGCTTGGGAATTTTATAGTTTATTTATTTATTATTTTAAAGCATGACAGTGACAGGTGCCTGTGACAAACTGTGACACTCAGGATAATACCTTTTAATCTCCCAATAGCAAACATCAGATTATGCTATTCATGTGTAGTATACAGTCATTGACAAAAGTCTTGCAGAACATGTGGACAGTCATGTATAAAAGCCCATATCACGTCAACTTATTAACCGATTTTACTCAAATATGACATAAAACAACCCTCTGATGGTACTGAATAATATGTGCTAGCAGCAGTATTGGAAATAAATTTCATTGAATCTTTACAGCTTCTTAAATATGAACATACCAATTTTTGCCTCGATAAAAGTTTTGTCGCAGAGATTTAATTTCACCTTCTAGACTATATTTATTACAGAAAAATAATCAAATGGCCTTGTTTATAACTAAATATATAATATTGTAGCAAATATAACATCATATTGAAAAATTAAAAGCATCAATCAAGGTCAATAGTGTCTCTGCAAACATGGCGATGATCGTACTAGACACTCAGTTGCTTGTCATGATGAATAATTATCATATTAAAAGAATCAGACGCCTTCAAGATGTTCAAATTACAAATAATAGGAATGTATCTATATGATATCGAATTAATAATTCATCTCAAATATACATTTTTCTATGTTTATATAACAGTAGATAAAATAGTATATAAAATAACAGTTTCCATATGTGAGGGCCTTGGTAAGCACGTCATGGTGTTCTAGCTGTGTCTTGTGGTGTATGGTGTATGGTGACCATTGCAAGAAATAATATGATGTAGAGTTGATGTTGAAGCAGACATTGCTAGCTATAAGTCCTAATGGAGCTTTTGAGGGAGTCATCAGGAGGCGAACTACAACTTTTGTGTAGCCAGTTGTTTTGTGGATAGTTTTCCTTGCATGACCGAGCTTACCTAGGTGTACCAACGGTGTCCGAAATTTCTTACTACTGCTTTCAAAGTGTTTCCATTTGCTTTTAGGAGATATTGAAAGTTTCTACAGTTTTTGCAAAGGATTTTAGTCAAGATTCTTGATGGCCACCAAGTTGTTTAAGCTTTGGTCATAAATTGCCTGAAAGCTGCTTTAATACCTGTATTTTATGTATATTTAGTTAAACAAGCACTTTTCATTATTTTTTACTAATTTCTTCGATCCAGAATTTGATGTTACAAGATGCGACATTACTTTTGTCAAGCCTAGAATGGATATGTTCCTCTTTAATTAGCAGTAAAAAGTAGAAATAAATTTAAGATTTCCTGTTGCTTTCATAAAACAATCTGTATATTTTAAGGATTAATTTAATCCATAGTTGATAAAAATCAGTTAATCAGAAGTTATTAGTTGTTGTCTGTATCAGGCAAAAATGCGACAAGACTTTTGTTGATGACTGTATACTAATTGTCTTTTATTCACTGTAACTAACTGTAAACTGATTTACATTTATGGCATTTGGCAGATGCCCTTATACATAAGTGCATTGAAGTCACTGTGAATGTTCTTCTGAATTTTAAAGTTCAGTGAATACTTTTTAATACTGATTCACTAGGACACAAGGTAAGTTTACCATCTGTCAAAACCCACTGGGTATTTTTTAGACATATAAACATAAGGATAGATACTGTAAGTGCTTTATTTTTTCCAATTACTTCCAAAAAAGTGAGTTTTAAAACACCCAGTGACTCACCTGTCCAGACCTCTAGGGGAAGTTCACTCCACCGCCTCAGTGCCAGAACAGAGAAGAGTTTAGAAGCATGTTTTTTTTTGTCTCTTGATAAAAGGAGGGACCAGTCCAGGACCGCAGAGAACAGTGCAGTGTGGGGTGTGATAACAGTGCAGTGCGGGCCGTGAAAGGGTGCAGGTCGTAGGTAGGTGTTGCGTGGGTTTTTTTTGTGTGTATAACACCTGGATTAGCACTGTTATACAGTTATTAAAAAAAAAAACACACAACACCTACCCACTAAGTTGGCAGATGGAATACTTAGCCTGTGTCCTCGTGAACCAGCATCAGAATGTATTCACTGATAATGACTTTAAAGCACTTCTGTAAGTCGCCTTGGATAAGGGCATCTGCCAAATGCTGTAAATGTAAATCAGATGATATTGCCAGTCCATCCCACCTGTGGAATACCTGTCAGAAAGTCCAGGATCTGATATACAGTTCATGAAGCTTCATGACAAGCCTGGATTAAATAATTGTATTGAAAGCGACGCATTGTAACTGATCGCAAACAGCATTGCAACTGAATCTGACACTGTGGACAGGGCCCATCTTTTCTGATGGTTATTTTGTACCAAATAATTGCCACTTAGGGTTTGAAGCTCGGCTATACGGGAGGAGCTCGGAGTAGAACCGCTGCTCCTCCACGTTGAGAGGAGCCAGTTGAGGTGACTCGGGCATCTGATTAGAATGCCTCCCGAACACCTCCCTGGTGTGGTGTTTCGGGCATGTCCAACCGGGAAGAGGCCCTGGGGTCGACCCAGAATACGCTGGAGGGACTATATCTCTCGGCTAGTCTGGGAGCGCCTTAGCCACTTCCTCCAACTCTTCCTCACTGCTTAGGCTGCTGCCCCCGCAACCCCACCCCGGACCAAGCGGAAGAAGAAGATGATGATGATGATTGCCACTTTTCTGTAATACAAGGAATGCACCTGTATGCTTGTATTTGACAAGTATGTAAAATAAGCACACACACACATTCACACTCTCTCTGTTTTAATATAGAGGCAACTGAAGAAGAAATATCCTGTGGAAAAGCCATTTCGCCATCAGGACAGAGTGCTGCCCCGTTTTGGAGGTACAGTTCCAGCTGCTGCATCATCAGAGTGAATTATTCATTTTGAAGTGGAACAAATACAAATTCTTCTGTCAGGTTTAGTGATGAAGCTGAACCTCCAGTGGACGTCTCCGACTTGGTGTATTTATCGAATAAAGGCTTTGGATCGCTACTGCACTGAGCTGCTGCAATGTGAGCCGAGCATCTCTCAGTCCTCTGACCTCATAAATTTCTTCATTCCCAAGGAAGAAGAGTTGCATGCCGAGTTTGCACACAACAGGTATCCTACTTTCTACCCTTATTATAATAAATGTCTTGTTGATGGTGTGAATTAGGAAAAATAGGAGTTATCTTGGGAAGATGGGAAGGTCTATCTAATATGAGTAAAAATTAATAAATTGTACCTCTCTTTGTTACTTTGGACCTTTAATATGACTCTTTTACATGACCATGTGAATGTAGTATACCTGTAAATATGATTTAAAGTATGTAATCGCACAGTAAGTACAATGTACTTCTTTAAATGGGGGCCAAAATATGAGAGTACCATTTGATACCCCATGAGGGTGTGTATGACACATTAAACATACCATACATTTGCATTGAGGTAGTGGTAGTATGTGTGTGTTTGGGTGGGGTTGTGGTGTGAACATAGCTCATGGGGAGCTCTGCTAATAAGCTTAGTGGCCAGAATTGAAGTTTCTTTGTTTATTGATCTTTTCTTGACATGATTAAATACTGTCAAAAATATTATTAGAACAGTGTTAAAATATATTCTTTTTGACTTAATAATAAACAAAGCAGTCATTGAATAAAGGAATAATCTGGGTTAAAAAAAAAAAAAAAAGCTCTTTATATACTCTTTGAAAAATTTTTTTCAGCATAATGATTTTTGTGCATGAAGAAACTACTAATGGTCAGCCAAAGGTCAACCTGGGTAGTGAGAGCATCAGTGTTGGTAATGTGTCGCAGCCAACTGTCACCAAACTGTATCGGTGTTCAGCAGCATATGAGACCAAAGACACCAAGAACAGACCATTCAGTGTGACTCTGGGTGAAAATTTGGAAGTACTAATTAAAGATCCAGCTGGTATGTTTTGCCCTGTTTCTTTGCAATGAGATAGAGATATGATTATTTTGTTGTTTGTACAACAACCTGTGCTTATGGTTCCATCTGAAATAATTAGGATGGTGGCTGGTAGAGAATGAAGAAAAGCGTTTAGCCTGGTTCCCTGCTCCCTACTTGGAGTTGTGTGACGATGAAGAACAAGATGAGCTTGACAGTGCAGGTGATCAAAGTAAGTTACAGGGCTAATGAGATGATGAAGAAAAAGAAAATTAGAATTTATTTGGTGCCATTTAAAAAGGTTTGAACTGATTTGAGAAGTCCGTTAATCTTATGATTCCTTATTGTTTGTCCCCAAGCAGCTCTCTACTTTGCTAAAAGGAGCTATACCTCTACCAGAAACGATGAACTCTCAGTGAGCATTGGAGCTGTGATAGAGGTTATTCAGAAGTCTGGAGATGGCTGGTGGCTTGTTAGGTAACTCCATATCTGTTTTTGCATGTGTTGTCCAATTCAAATTATTATTAAAGAAGACACCTAAAAATTTTAATTTGTCAACGATCTGAGTTTCAAACTCACTGATATGCTAAGCAGGAATAGTTTCTGATTTCAAGCATACCTAGTATTTGGTTTGATAAGCATACATTTTGTTTTCTTAAGATTTAATGACAGTTTGTTTGTAAATGAGCATTGATTTAACTTTTCCATTTTAGCAGTCATGATTAAATTTTTTTTTTTGATTTTCAGAAGAATATATGGTAATAGTGTCATCTGCAAATAATAACATATTCAGTAGGCTACTAATGTTAGTTTATTATTTATATTAAGTAGAAATAATATTGGTCTGAGTATAGAGCCCTGGGGCACGCCACAAGAAATGGACAGATCATCCAAAATTGACCATTAAAGAAAACATTTTGTGATCTGACATTCAAGTAACTATGGAACCATTTGTTTAATATTCTTCGAAAGCCATAACGCCATAACATGGGGAGTAACATATCATGGGACTTGTGCTTTGGGTCTGCATGTCAGTCTCCTCAAAACAGAAAAATGCTATTTAAAAATTGAAAACTGATCCACATGTGAAATCTTTCGCTTTAATAAAGCATACTTCACACTGAACCAGTTCTGATAGCGGTTCAGCACGGTTTCAAAACATGTAGGACCACAGTGACATCGTCTTGACACTGTTCGCAGTCAACTGGCATTGTCTGCCATTAAATACGAGATTTCATTTGAAATTTCATGCTGGTTCTCAAAACCATGTATCACTGTTAGCTGCCATGTTGTCACCGTTTGCACCCTTTTTGAAACTGGGTCGATTCAACCTCATTACAACCTATTCATACCTTGTTTTCAGCCATCGTTCACAATTGAAGAGTTTGAGTTCAAAAACAGATAAGTGCCATTGTTTTAATTATGAGAAAAACAACTTTTTCAGTAGCTTTATTTTAAAGCTACTGAAAAAAAGTTTGTTCTGTTCTCAAACTCTTCAATTGTTTTTTCCCATCATCATTATTTTAAACCACACAGAACCTTCTTCAAAACCACTCCTGTCTGAGGCTGTTTTGGCATACCGCCGTCATATTTTGCCGGTTCAGCGTGGTTTGGAACTGTGTAGAACTGCATTCAAAATCGCCCCATGTGAGGCCTGCTTAATTCTGACTGACTAAACCTAAACAGTATGATTTTTTTTTTTTATTTACAGGTATAAGGGAAAGACAGGCTATGTGCCCTCTATATATCTGCAGCCATACTACAACCCTGTGTTGAACATGCAGAAAAAATTGCACAGCTCCAACCTAAATCTGTCAACTGTGCTGTCTCATCCCACCCACAAGCCTCGCTCCCAATCTGTGGAGGTGTACTCCGAGCCAGTTCAATCCAGTGAATCCAACAGCCGCAGGAGCAGCTTTAGTGATGACACTGACATCTGCTCCAGCTCCTCTGTTTCTCTGGCACTGAGCCCACATAGCTCAGAGGGGGAAAACAACCTGAGACAATCAGTGAACAATGCAGAATCAGATAGTCCTGACAGTGCCTTGGGTATGGAGCTTCAAAACTTGACTAATTTTGAAAAAGACAGCCCTTCTAAACTTTACCCAAAGGTACCCCCTCGTCCACAAACCCAAGATATCCTCCTCCGCTGTACCACCTACACACGCAAAGCAGCCCTGGAAACCCAAGCTCGCCTGTTTGATAGAACTGATTTTTAGTCCCTGTAAAAGAAAAGCAAAAGTTATTTGAAAAGATGCAGGATGTTATTGTTTCTCTATGATACAGTCACTATGGTTGAATTCCTTCATGAATCAGTTTTTTCAGTGAAATGGCTAGCTGCATACAGTAAATACTAACGATCAGAGGTATATGATATTATAATGATGTTATTATAACGATAATATGTCATTCATTTACTTCCACTGGTAAGACTGGTTGTGTTCTAAAGTCAGATTCAAGAATAATATACTTGCATTTCCTTTTCCTTTTATATTTGGCCTGCAAATGTGTCAGAGAGAAAGCAGGCTGGTACCTTTTATATAAAATGTTTTATAAAAAGTTTTCAAGTGTGTTGTAATAAGTCTTCCACAAGTTAAATCACTGTACACTGGCTCCCAGCGAAATTATAAAATGAAAAAACTACATTTTTATAATGACACAATGACGTCATTCAATCACTCATGGTTGTAGAGCAGCAGGATACTGATGTACCAGGGTAGCCTTATGCCTTTGTTATATGGTGCGGAATTTAAATTTAGTTTACGATCCCACTGTTCGGCATCACCCAGAATAGAATGAACTTTCTTTGCGTGTGTGTGTGTGTGTGTGTGTGTGTGTGTGTGTGTGTACATGACTCCCCTCAAAAGTTTCCTTGCCCTTCCCACGGAGAAATTTTTGAGAATTTCAGTGCTGTATATGTTATTTACTGACCATATGTAGCATGTAATATGACATATATAGTGTAGAAGCTGTACACCAACTTTAGCCTACATTATAGCTGCTGTCATATATGTGTAAGAGCAAAAGATTTGTACAGCGTCTTATATTGAGGCCTCACTACATTATAAAGAGGTAATAACAACATTTATTTATATACATTAAAATATGTATCATTGAAATGTGTTCCTTGAAAAATAACATCAGTAAGGACATAACTTCATAAATCATAAGTGTAGCTTTACAAACACCACATGCACGCATGGTCCACACCAATCTCAAGCTTCCCAAGTCTGCACTTTAGCGGCTGCATGTACACAATTACAAAAAAAACATATCCAGTGTAGTCATAAGGGTTAACATACACAGCCATGTAATGCAATAGCATGTAAAAATTGATATTAGTAAAAGAAATTGAATAAAGTTAAATGTTAATACTGAAGTTAAATGGAAATAATGCATACATAATACTGTACTATAATACTAAATCAAATATCGCTTAATATTTCAACCATTATAATTATGTACATTTGTATTTAAGAAGTTTAATACCTAGTAAACAAACTATAGACAAACCATAGACTTTGACTACATAATTAATGCAAAGTCATTTAATAGAATTTATAATCATCAGAAATAAATCTCCTTATGAAATGTTCAACAACAAGCTTTGGCACAGACAACAATACTGTCTGAAACAGAACTACATGTTGAGGAGAGTAATCTAGTAATCTAGTAATCAGGCTATTCCGTGGTATCATGATATGACACGTCTCACGCCCACTCCGGACTCGCTCCCCGACTCCCCCGCCAATCATTTCCAGTCTCCCGAGTTCTGATGACCAGCACCTGCACCTTGTTTCCCACGATCCTCAGTCCCCCATACATATATACATATATATATATATATATATATATATATATACCTCTGCCAAACTCCAACCGGTGTCGAGCCTTGTTGGAGCGACGCGCCGGGCTGCGGCTCCCGGTAGCGTTTGACTCGAACCAACTTACCCGTCCAAGCCGGGCCGGCTGGAATCCTTCTCCCATCTCCTCTCCCCTTCGTGTCCGAAAGGATTTATCCACAAGGATCTTTGGCTTTCGTTCTCCCTCCCGGCCCGTGGAGTATCCACTTCCTGGTTTCAGCTGTCCTTTCTGTTTTGTTTTTGGTTCGTCAATCGTGGCAGGTTGTTTTTTAGTTGTGTTTTTGTGGCTCATGGGGCTCGTGTTACTTTGTAGTTAATAAAGTCATGTTATTTCATTTAATCTCTGGTCTCAGAGTCATTCATAAAAAGCACGAAGGAAAGTCTGTCTAAAAAGACTAAATGTAGGAGACTTAACATGCAACGTCACTAAATATACATCACACATGTACTTGTAATAGGCCTGTATCATACGCTGGGGGGGATTTAATTTAGGCCTAACAGTGTACTCCCCACTACAGCCCTGTCCTTAACCCGCTGTTCTAACCTTTGGGCTACATTAAGATATATGCATGCATGTTTTGCTTTAAATTGTTACATTATTGTCTTTAAGTATATAAAATATTGGTTATCTCCTGACTAGGACCATACAGTCTGAAAAGAAATGTGAATTATTTAATAAAGAGTGATTTTTGGACAGGTATAAACTGATGATTTTAACTCAATGTTAACTCATAAATTTAGGCAAACAAAGCAGTGATAACATTCATTCATTCATTCATTTTCTGAACCGCTTAATCCTAATTAGGGTCAAAGGGAGGCTGGCACCCATCTCAGCCGACTCTGGGCGAGGGCAGAGTACACCCTGGACAGCTCGCCAGGCCATCGCAG
>JBCNYH010000021.1:27721374-27732323 GCA_039654325.1 Tandanus tandanus
CGGCCTTTGATAACCCAGTTAGCTGCACTGGGGGGACAGCAGTGACAACCCGGTGATAGTGGGGCTTAAACCCCCGAGCTTGGGATCAGTAATCCAGCACCCTACCACCGGGCCACCACTGCCCCCGCCCTGATAACATTACCAGTTAATTATTTTTAATTAAACTCTGAATAGCCAGTGTGCAAATAAGCAGTAATGTTGCACAATATTAGGTTAGTCTTATGAAAATCCTTGTAAATTTTTTTCAGTTAAATAACCATGAAAGAATAGTACTATTACATATCCACATGAGTCAACTTGCAGAAAACACCACTGTGTTCCACTAGCCATTCAGAAACAACTGCATCAAGAGAATAGAGGTTGTAGTCTGTAGAGCACACAAGCCATTGAAAGTTCAATGGCATCCATAGCAGTGCTTTTGTCCACTAAGTAAAACCTGGATGGTACTAAAATAGGCCTCTGTTGGTTGGTTGAACACCTTCTAGACAAGTGTGGTTAGCACCTGACAGCATTTATAACACCCTGTGCTAGAAAGTAAAGGAAAATGGAAATAGATAATAGATTTATGAACCCTCTGCTGTGAAATGATGTCAGTTGGACATGTTTAGGCCATGTCATGTTGGATGGCAGCATCTGGACTGAATGGAGCACAGAGCTTTTTAGGATTGTATCGTTTCACTAACGGTGAATATGGTGAGTTTTGCCTTTAATTTGATTAGACAAATTATTGACAAATTTAGACAAATTGTTTAGTCACAATTATATTATCCTTATATATCATTCAAGGTTTTGTTAGAAGCAGAAGCAGAGTTATAAAGATCACCTCTGTCTTGCTCTTAAGGAATAAATATATTATAAAATGTATATGCACAATTTATATATTTGTGTAAAGCAGTTTGTGACCATGTTAAAATTTAATCAAAATATTTCATTATGATTTAGAAGTAATGAATTTGATCTGTTATGAATAATATTTCGATTAAATCTCTTATATGATTTTTCAGTCAAGCTTCATAAACTAACAGTGTTTGACTGGTTATTATGTTTCATGTCAGACTGGTGGCTATGAAGTGGAGCTTTTTGTGGACCCCCCAGATCATGACCTTATCTGTATTATATGCAGAGGGGTTCTACGCTGTCCTGTGCGTGTGGCATGTAACCATGTCTTTTGCAAGAGGTGCATTTTGCAGTGGATGCGGCGGTATGAAAACTACAAAATACAATAAACTGTATATTAGAAATGATTCTTACAAAAAGTAGTGTTTTCACTGTGAACTTGCTAAACAGTGTGTATTAAATTGATCCAGACAGGAAACATGTCCATGCTGCAGGAAGCCTATCAGCCAGCGCCTTATGTTTGTTATGTTTAAGCTCAGTAAATCCATTGGCCGTTTACCGGTTAAGGTAAGATGAACCTTGGTAAGAATGCTAGCAAAAGACTAGTATAATGTTAACCAAATCCTTATAATGAAATCAGACAACCTCCAATCCAAAAATGTATCATGTCATGCTATTATTCTCAGTGCCGAAATGAGCAGCAGGGTTGCACAGATACCTTTCCTCTCTCGGAAGAGTACCTCCACAGTTCTACATGCCTGTTCGAATGGCTAATGTGCCCGCATCAGGGTTGTGGGGTTAGGGTACTGAGAAAGGAAGCCCAGGCACATGATCAGGTCTGCAGCCACTGGAGGCAGCTGTGCCAAATGGGTTGTGGCACGATACTGAGCCGCATTACTCAGGCCCAGCACAACTGCTACCGAGAGCTACAGGAGCGCTATGAGGCCCAGCGACAGACGCAGCGTACCATGGTCTCTGCACTGCGCAGAAAGATGCAATGTATGCAAAGACGCATGGCCCATATGACTCGGCAAATCAGTCTGCTCTGCGAAAGCCTGGAGCTCAGTGAGAAGCTGGAGGAAGAGGAAGAGGAGGAGAGCCCTGGTGAGGGAACCAGCACAGGGAGTGGCTCCCGAGTTAGCCACAGCTCTACCACACACACCAGCTCCAGCAACAGCTCCTAATAAATATGGCCTTATATCTTTTTATAAGATGCTTTTGTTTAAGTGTGGTTTTGGTGTAATTTCTGATGAAATTTTAAATCTAATACTTATATATACATCAGCTGCATGTTACATCAGGGGTGTGGTTTTATCATTTTTGGATAAGTGAGTGAACTCTAACTGCTGGGCTGCATACATTACTATGTGTTGAAGTATATTAAGACCACAGAAGCTAATTATATTATGTTGAGCACGTCAGGTTGGTGTTCATTCAAATTCATTAAAATGTATGTAAAGTTCACAATATTGTACATAATTAATAATGTCACTGCATGTAATCAAGTTGAATATTTGTATCTGTTAATGTCATAATGCACTCTTCAATAGTGCCATAGAGAGATCACATCTATTTAAAAAAAAAAAAAGGTTAATGGTATGTAGGTGCAAAAAGGAAACACAATAAACAATAAATCCATCTTCTGATTGCAGTGAGTTTATAATAATTGAAACAGAAATGCAAACGTATTTAAACTGCACTAATATTCATATTATGTTTTTATAACTGAATAAACCTAGGAAATGCACAGTGGTGATAGTGTATTTTCATAAATGGCCACCGGGAGGCCCTATTCTAAAGGGAAAGAGTGGTTCAGGATGCAGGTCTCCTCAGGATGCTCAGTGGGAGAAGGCTGATGTGCTGGTTGGCTCTCCAAGGCTGAGTGCATTAAGGGAAGGTATATGTCATCCATGTTCGGCAACACAAACACTTTCTGTAATGCAGTTACAATAAATCATCACAGTAAAGTTTTAGAAGATATTAAGAACTGGTTTAAAAAGCTAACATATAAATACATTGTTTCATCACAGTAATATTTAGGCTGGTGTAAAAAAAATAAAAATAAAATAGGGTAAGGGGGGAAAAAAGTCAGAATACAGAAAAGCTTTAACCTGAAACTCATCTTGAAGTTTTTTCTCAATCCACTCAGTGACATGATAGAAGGTCACTTCCCGTTCACCCAGTTTGGGCTGAACTCGCAGATCAAGCTTTGGAGGCGCACAGAAGCCATACCTATAGGGGAAAAATATATATTCTTCATTAACCATCTTATCAAGCACACACCAGCAGGACAAACAAAATTAGAAAATTCTAACATTTAACAATCCAGAGATGCCCTGCGATGGCCTGGCGAGCTGTCCAGGGTGTACTCTGCCCTCGCCCAGAGTCGGCTGAGATGGGCGCCAGCCTCCCTGTGACCCTAATCAGGATTAAGCGGATCAGAAAATGAAAATAAACGATAAACCATCCAGAGATGAATCAATTCTGATGTCCTCCGTATTATCCACTGGCTCATTCTAGTTTCATTTCAATTAAAACATTATTTTGTTTTTCCTTAAAGTACTCTATGGCTATCCTCTTCAATGTATTTTGGAATTAATCTCACATTTGTAGTTCCCTCCATCCACTTTCTTCTGCTTATCCGAGGTCAGGTCACAGAAGAAACAGGTCTAGGAGGGAAAGCCAGGCATTCCTCTCCAGCTCCTCCTGGGGGATCCCGAGGCATTCCCAGGCCAAATAAGATATATAGTACCTCTAGCGAGTTCTGGGTCTGCCCCAGGGCCTCCTCCCAGTTGGATGTGCACAGAAAACCTTTAAGGGAAGGCGACCAGGAGGCATCCTAATTAGATGTCCGAACCACCTGAGCTGAGTGTTTTCGGAGGAGCAGCGGCTCTACCCCTAAGCTCCTCACTCCCAGACACCCTCCAAAGGAAACTCATATTTGCTGATTGTATCTCATTCCTTCGGTCATTATAGTGGTCACCTGGTTGTGGAACAGTGGACATTTGTAGTTTTCCATCTTTATCTCTTTTATCCATTCTGAAATTTAAGCTGTCCACTGTAGATTCCAAGGCATTCAGGGTTGCAGCCTCGTGGAACTCTTTCCCTCAGAGACGTTGGGAAATTACTTCTCTTCCCATGTTCAGAAATAAAGTCTGTTCTTCTCTTAGTAATCCCTCCTCCCTCCTTTTCTGATTACTGACTGTCTTGTCTTTCATATTCCTCTTACCATGGTTTGAGTTGGTCTGCTGTATGTTCTTCCATCTCTCTTTTTTGTATGGTTTTTAAAAAAAACATTTTTTTTGAGTTCTGTTATTTTTTTTGTGGGCCTTTTATTTGTTTATCATTCCTCTGCAATGCATCCTTCTTAAATTCAATTCTATTTTATGTCTATAGTGCTTTTATAGTTAATATTATTGCTAAGCAGCTTTACAGAGTAAACAGATTCGGTTATGAATATAAACATATTAATGTAAAAATTTCTCTATATGTAAAATTCCAACACATCCCTAATAAGCAAGTCTGTGGAGATGGTGGGAAGGAAAAACTCCCTAAGATGACGCGAGGAAGAAACCTTCAGAGGAACCAGACTCAAATGGGGAAGCCATCCTGATTTGGGTGATACCTGATAATCTTGGTATCTGCGTCTTGTTGATGTAACTTGATATTTATTTATTATTAAACATTTACATTTTCAAATTATTAGATTTACTACAGAGTATGTTTGTGTATGGGCGACATGGTAGCATAGTGGTTAGCACATCCGCCTCACATGAAGGACCTGGGTTCAAGTCTCGGGCTCAGCAAAGGATTTTTTGCATGGAGTTTGCATGTTTTCTCCATACAAACGTGGGTTTCCTCCCACAGCCCAAAGACATGTACATTAGGCTAATGGATAAGTAGGCTAATGGCTGTTCCAGCTTGCTTCTAGGTGTAAGTGTGACTGTGAATGGTTGTGTGTTGGTGTTGGCCCGGTCATGGATCGGCAAACTGTTCAGGGTGTGCCCTGCCTTTGCTCAGAGTCAGCTGAGAAAGGCTTCAGCCTCCCTGCGACCCTAATAGTATTACGCGGCTTGGCAAATGAATGAAGGAATGAATGAATGTTTGTGTGCAGGGACTGTACCATATTCTATCTGTAGGAGGAGGTGGAATGTTGACAGCAAGTTCTCCAGAAAGTTCTTTAACTTCAACAGTAAGCAGCAGAGGAGTGTTTGACATGTTCTCAATCTTCTTTTTGATGTATTCATTTTCTGTAGCCTTCTGGAAGTATTTGGATTTAGCAATTTTATCGACAAGTCTTAAAATCCGCCGGCCTGTGCTGCCTCCAGCCAAACCGCTGTAAATAGGAGAAGTTAAAGATGTCTGACTTATGAATTCAAGCATTAAATTCTTTAAGCAGTGTGCACAGAAGATTTAACACAGCTATGTCACTGATCTAGACTGAATTTCAATTTGAAAATGATAAACGTAAAGGTTTTTAAATGATATAACTCCTTCATCACCATGTTAAATATTAACTGGCTTCTGTATATTAAAGAATTCTTTCTGATGTTTTAGTCACCTCTCAGCACCAGGAATAGTGCCCTTTTCTCCGTGAGTGTCATGAAGCTCAGTGGATGCAATGTCCTCTTCATCTGATGATCCTGCACTTGAGGATTCCTCCTCACTGTCAGCCAGTACAGCAAGTTTGGACCTGGTACTTCTGGAAAGCCATCATGGTTAAAAAAATTAAATCAATTAAATAATAATAATAATAATAATAATAATAATAATAAATGTTTCTCTTATCCCCCCAGTGCAGCTAACTGGGTTATCAAAGACCAGGCATGTCTCTCACTGTCTGTGGTGAGAGGCATGTAAAAGAACCATTGCTGTCGTTCGCAAAGAGTAGGTCATTGAGTTGCCGTCAGCATGTTTCTGCTGCTGTCCAGGGTGTACTCTGCCCTCACCCCAACTGAGATGCGCGCCATCCTCCCCCGCAACCCTAATTAGGATTAAGCGGTTCAGAAAATGAACGATGAACATTTCTGTTATCATGTGATGATGAAGGGTCAAAGGAGCACTTCATCATCTTAAGAGTTACAATATGTAATTTCTGCAATGCAATCACAAGTAAAAACAACAAACTTTCATTTCCCTGTAGAAAGAACATTATTACAAAATCACTTTTTGTCTGATGAAACTCAGTGGGCCTTAAATTAATTATGAACTCTGGGCCATAAATCGGCTGCATGGTGGCGTAGTGATTAACAGGTCCACCTCACAGCAAGAAGTTCATGGGTTTGAGTTCCGGGTTCAGGTGTTTCTGTGTGGACTTTGTTCTCCCCGTGCTTATGTGGATTTCCTCTGGGTACTCCCATTTCCTCCCACAGTCCAAAGACATGCACATTAGGCTTATTGGCTGTTCCAAATTGACCCTAGGTGTGTGTGTGTTGCACTGCTATGGTTTGGCGGGCTGTTCCCTTCATTAAGTATCGGCTGAGATAGTCTCAAACCTCCCTGCAACCCTAATAGGAGTAAGCGGCTCAGCAAATGAGTGAGTGAGTGGATTTACTTTTGTTTTTGAATGAGTACGGCCATAAATCAATCAACCATTCATTCATTCATTTTCTGAACCGCTTAATGCTAATTAGGGTCGCGGGGAGGCTGGCGTCCATCTCAGCTAACTCTGGGCGAGGGCAGAGTACACCCTGGACAGCTCGCCAGGCCATCACAGGGCAGAAACACCCTGACGGCAATGCAGCCTACACTTAACAAAAGTCAGCAATAGTTCTTTTGCATGCCTCTCACCACAAACATGGCTGGTCTTTGATAACCCAGTTAGCTGCACTGGGGGGGCAACCCGTTGATAGTGGAGCTTGAACCCCCGACCTTGGGATCAGTAATCCAGCACCCTACCACCTCTAAAAGTGTTCAGCACAAACTAACCTTACATGGTCAGTTTGCATCTCTTTGACTGCTTTGGGTGCTTCTTCCCTGCCCAGTTTTGACAGGTTAATCTTTGTCTTTAATGTCATCTGCAGCGCTCCTGTGTACTCAATATTCAGCTGGAGCCACAGACCTAATATAGAGAAACAAATAATACACAAATAACCTACAGTGGCATTTACACATTCATAATATACACATTGTTTTCCCCTCAGACTATACTTTAAGCCCTTGCACGCTGACATTTCTCATCTTCATTACTACATGCCTGTCCTATAAATAAAATTCAGCTATTTAATAAACGATTGCAATGAAATAAATAAACACTAAAATGTAATTTAAGTTCTTACATTAATCATTTGTGTCAGTAAAAAAATAGAAGAATAAATCATCATTATGTTCCACTAAAAATATCAATACATGGAGGGTAAGTTTTAAAAAAAACATCAATCAATTTAATCAGGATCATGGTGTAGAGGATTAGAGGAGGATTGTGATCACATAGACGACAAATGACAAACTATTACAGCAGATTATGTGATCCAATCACATAATAATGAGTGCAATAAATCTTTAAGTGGGATGAAGTGAGATTAGAACAGCAGGACTCTGACGCAGAGCATTGCATAACCACTGCAGCTCATCATGGAGGGAGCAACAAAAGACAAACGTACACACACACACACACACACACACACACACACGCACACATAAGCACATGCATGCATGCGCAAACTTTGTATTTATATCTTTGTGGGAACATTCACTGACATAAGGCAAATCCCTAGCCCCAACTCTATCTTGAACCCTAAACTCAGGTCTTAACCCTCAAAAAGCCCTTTGAAGAAGTGAAGGCCATCCAAAATGTTCTCACTCTGTTGGCTGAAAAAGTATTTCATGCAGATGAGATCAAGTGGTTAGACACAAGAGATATGAGATATAAAATTAGGCTTCTAATTTAAATCATATTTTAGGAAACAGAACTACTTTTTCTGTCTGAGAAAACATCTAATCATCAGACATTATTGGAAAAATATCTATTGCAGATTGTTCACACACCTCTGGCATCCACCTGTGGCTGGAACAAGCCTGTGATCTGAGGCATGCAGGAACCCATGGAAAGCTCAGTTACAGTCAATTCATCCATGAAGTAAGGTAACTGTGGAAAAGCAGGTGGTACATAACAAAGAATAACAACTGACTTATTTGAAGAACAATAATTCACTCCATGTTATTCTTAAGAATATCTTGTTTGGGGTTTTTTTGTGGCCTACTCTTATTGTGCTCAGCTTGCGTTGAATCTTTTGGGCTACTTGATCAGACCAGTACTTCTCACAAAGGAAATCCCAGAAGATACGACCAATCAGGGCATTAATCCATAGAGGCTGTGTTCCTTCTCCATGTTGACATACATTCTAGAGTAAAGAAACAAAATAAGAAATAAAAGAAAAATGTAATTACAGTTTCTGAAAGGTCACATTCATTGCCTCCTTGAAAGCATTTGGAGTTCTACATAATTAAAAGAGAAGCACAACAAAATTGCTGTAGAATTAATGGTTCATATCAGTAATTCTCTTATTCGCTACTAATTTCTTTGGCATAATGTAATAATGCGTGACAGTTTATTAACTGTATTCAAATGTAGTATATCGACATTAAGAAGAAATGGACATGATGTATTTTCCCTGACCTGATCTTTTTCGGTAGGGCTGCTTTGTTTACTGCTATGGTAGAAGCACGGTGTAGACCTGCCTTGGCCTGAAGAGATGAGATCGGTCATGTAGGCGGTGTAGTCATACATCGACCTAGTGGAGATATTTTCATTGCTGCCAGTGACCTGCATTGAACTAGAGGATGTTCCCACTTCTATATATAGAGAGAAAAATTACTGGGATTATTAACAAGATTGTACCAGTACAGTTATATAGATGTTTGAACAAAATATCTAATCACTCTGATAGTGACTCTGATATTGATTTTGTTTTATCAGATCATGTTCCTTTGGTCAATAAGTCATTATTCTGTTGCTTTTTCTTTTAGGTTTGCTAAAGTTAGTGAATAATTCAGGCTTGCAAAATAAGAAATATAGCTTCAAGCAGCAATGAGGGGGCCAAACAACCTAAGGATCTAAAATGCGTGGGCTTCAAAAAATTATGTTTTTTACATCAATAATATAAAGAGTAATGAAAAAAAAAAAAGATTTTGAGACTATAGGATAAAAAACATGACTTCAAATAATCATGAATTTAAATGAAATATATGAAGAGTAATGAGCAAAAACATGTTTTCTCTTATGACAGCCCCCATGAGCAGTGAATGGAGTGTTTTTGCATTTGTTTTGGGGTTTTTTGGTTGTTTTTTCTTGAGTCAGTCAGCCAAGTTTGCTCTAGATATTAATTGTTATTGAGATATGGGCTTACTTCCTGATTGGTAGCTTCACGTCCAGATTTGATTGGTTGTTATGGGTGAATGCTTACAAAAATCAGAAATACACATGATAAATTTTATGAGGCTTAGTCTGAAGATTATCTGTGATAAAGGTAAATCCAAAGTTTGTCTGAGGAGCTAATAAAAAACATTTGGAACATCTAAAATGGTGAAACTTGACATCATGGGATGCTTTAAACTTTGCTTGAGCCAAGGAATTCAATGGAAGCTCAATCTGAAATGGACATATGCTTAAAAATTTCATTTATATACGCACTTAAAACTTCGAGCAACTGGTGGCAATTGTGCACTCAAGATGTAATCATGAAATTAGCGAACTTTCCCCAGTCAGTGTCCCTAAACCTTTTTACCATATGATTCTCCAAGGGGCTACCATGGAGGCAAAGGTGGTGGTGGTGGTGGTGGTGGTGGTGGTGGTGGAGGTGGAGTGGAGGAGAAGGAGGAGGCTGAAGAGGAGGAGGAGGAGAAGGCAAAGAAAAAGTTAAAAAGCTTTTCTGGGTGGCCCCCACTAACTAAAAACAAGCTTTTAATCCCATCACTGCAGTATCACAATCATGCAAACTCTTACCTGATTCATACTGGTGTTTACTGTTGTGCATCGATGCTGCACAAAGGTGATGGAACCACTCCTCTTTCTCCCTTCCTGTTCTTGCAAAGAGGTAGAGTGTGATATTGTGATTGGTTTTAGATGGTGAAAGAGTGGATTTCTCAATGTGATGTAGGTCCTGATGCTTCTCAGCCTCCTCTGTTACGTCCTGTGCCTTTAAATCAGTGATGCATATAGGATACTTCCTGTTCCACACTCTCTTCCGTGCCAGGTTTGGAGGCAACAGGAACACCTATTGCCAACATATTTCATGTAGTTTTATAATGTTTAGTCAGAAGGATATGCAATCAAAAAAATACACACACACACACACACACACACACACACACACACACACACACACACACACACACATAAATAAATAAATAAAATAAACACAATAGGAAACAATGCTGTAGCAGTCCTGAATTTAAAAATTTTTGGATAAGATGTGGAGCACAGACCTTGCTGCCATCCAGGTGAAACCTACGAGAGTGGGTGAAGCTTGGAACATATAATGGCTCATTAAAGGTGGCCCAGCGTGAGATGTTGCTGCAGGGATAGTCCAACTGAATAAATGGTCCATCCAGTGTAGCGTACACGGAGTGCATCAGTGATGGGTGGTATGTTTCTGGATCATATTCATTCATCTCATTCATCCAGCCCTGAAATACAAAACAAGCTTTCTCCCTTCTTTCATCTCAACATAAAAATAAACCTCAGTTCTACCACTGCAGCAGTCCTTGCAGTGTGGCTTCAGATGCTTCTCAATATATTTATATATATATTTTTTATAATAGTATAACGAGTTTTGGTTACAAACTGACTTAAAAACAATTCAATCACTAAAAACATACATGTTTAAGAGCTGTCATTTCCCTTTAAGGGAAGTGTCACGATCTGACAGGCTGTGGGCTGTTGTTGTTCTTCATCAACTGCTGATGAGCAGGCTAAATCCCAAGGCAGAATAATAATGAAAACTTCAGCAACAGCACAGAATGCAGACAGACACTAATTGTATACTCCGAGAGGCAGCATGCTGTGATAGAAAGTAATAAAGCTTCAAATACCAATGCTGAGGAATTAGTAAAAGGAAAGCCTTAGACTTAAAAGCACTTTGACAATTTGTAACCCGGAAAGATATACAATA
>JBCNYH010000021.1:27748390-27767758 GCA_039654325.1 Tandanus tandanus
TGCAGCTAACTGGGTTATCAAAGGCCGGCCATGTCTCTCACTGTCTATGGTGAGAGTCATGTAAAAGAACCATTGCTGATTTTCGTCAAGAGTAGGCTGCATAGCCGTCAGCGTGTTACCTGGCGAGCTGTCCAGGGTGTACTCTGCCCTCGCCCAGAGTCAGCTGAGATGGGCGCCAGAGTCAGCTGAGATCCCCACGACCCTAATTAGGATTAAGTGGTTCAGAAAATGAACGATGACATGCGCCAACATGAATATTACCTTCATTGCTTAATCAGCCATAGAGAAGCCATATGGTGCCCTGGGTTCCTGTGTTAGACGCGAAGTTAAACAGTCACTAGGGAGTACCAACATGGCGACCAAACGGCTTCAATGTCGTACGCGCTCGTGACCTATCGTACACGCCTCTGGTAGTATATCAGCTCAGTGCACGCCAAAGACCGTAAACACGCCTCGAAGCCACGGATTCAAGCGCCCCGTTATTATTATGATATAACGAGATAATGGCATTTTGCTCATTTGTTGGGAAGGAAGCGTTCAGAGACCATTTTGAACGGGGTAAGTGTCCTTTGTGTTCCGGTTTAACTGGTTTTCCTGTTCGTGGTTAAACAGAAGTTTACTTTCCACCCTTTTCGGCAGTATTTTCCTTACTTCTGTTTGACTTGTGCAGATTCCTCAGTCCTGTAACCCTGGTTCCGAGTGAAATCTGACGCTGTACTTTGTTGTTCAATAAAGTTTAATGTTGTGATCGTGTCTGTGTTGCGCCAACAAGAATATTACCTTCAAAAATAAACAAATAAATAAATGTATACACTATTAGACAGTTTAAATAAACGCGGAGGGGTTCGAGCCCGATCCTTGATGAGAAAATAATCTTTAATACACCAGGACGTCCTAACCATTGAACTGTATTTAGACTGGAACGGTGACTGGATGGAAATCTCGCGCTTGCGCGCCGCCATGTTGGTACCAGGATGATGTAGAGCCTCCGAGCAGGTTGCTAATGTAAACAAACCTGCATAGCTGCATCCACGGGCTGAGTTTGCTGCAAAAAAGACATACATATGCAGATAACTTTCAAGTTTTAATTAAGTGGCCAAACCTGAAAGTGTTATCAAACTGTAGGATTTAAATTAGGTTCCTTTTCCAGTGTTATGGCTCTGTGAAAATACAGGATATTAGATAAAGACAGACATGTTTGTAAGCATGAAACTATAAAAATCAGCAGATTTTCAAATGACTTTACCAAAGTCCAGATTTTCTGAAGAAACTAGCTTTAATACAAATGCTTTATTTTTATTCTGTCTGCTTCATTCCTAATAAACATTCACTTTACTTTTGTCTGTACCTGCAGATGGTTTGGCAGGTTAGATATGGATGGCACGGCTCCATCGCGTAATCTGATGATTTGTCCAGGTCTATATACCGTTCCTCAAAATAACAACTACAGACTACTGCATATGGTGAAGGTGCTACAGCACGCCTGCAGCTTCACACCTGCAATCTGTACCTTTCTGGCTCTCTATCTTTAGATGGAAACCTAAAAATAAATCCCTTAAAAAAAAAAAAAAAAAAAAATACAGGAATTGTGAAATTAAAATAAATATTAATATTACACTTCTGAAGTTATTTGAAACATTCATTGATTCATTTTCTATGCCGCTTAATCCTAATTAGGGTCGCGGGGAGGCTGGCGCTCATCTCAGCCGACTCTGGGCGAGGGCGGGGTACACCCTGGACAGCTCGCCAGGCCATCGCAGGGCCATCAGTCACACAACCATTCGTACTCACACTCACACCTAGGGGTGATTTGGAACAGCCAATTAGCCTACTGCGCATGTTTTTGGACTGTGGGAGGAAACCGGAGTACCCGGAGGAAACCCACGCAAGCACAGGGAAAAAGTTATTTTCACAGTCGAGTCGAGAGTCACATTGGATGGTCCAGATGGATGGTCAAGGGAGTGGATCTTGAATGCCAGGCAGACCCCTTCCAAACTCAAGAGACAACAAGGTGGTGGTGGCATTATGATTTGGGCTGGAATTGTTGATGATAAGTTGATTGGCCCATTTTAACTGCAAATTACTGTCAGCTACTGGATAACACTTTTCTTAGATGGTACAGGTCACAGAGCCGAGCTTTCAAGCGAGACGTCATTTTAATGCAGGATAATGCTCCCTCCCATGCTGCTCACAGTGCAACCGAATTCCTGGCAATAAAGGGGTTCACCAGCAGCAAATTAATGATCTGGCCAGCATCATCGCCTGATTTGAACCCCATCGAAAATCTGTGGTCAATCATCAAACAGGAGCTGTACAGGGCGGAAAGCAATATAGCAACAAAACTGAACTGTGGGAGGCAATTCAACAAGCTTTAAAGACCTTAAAACCTGAAATGATCAGAAACCTAACAAGTTCAATGGATGACAGACTAACTAAAGTAATTCAAAGTAATGGTGCATATATACACATGTAAATGGCATGATCTCTCATCTCACATTAAGGATATAGGTAAAATTGACATTATGCTTATTTCCTTGTGAAGAAAAAAAAGTTACAAAAAGTTTTTGTAAAGAAACATGCATAATAACCTCAGACAGCAAATTTCAGATATACTGTGCTAATTTGAATAATTATTTAGGAAAACTCACCAAATTGCACAGATATTATGCAGCTGTATAGCTTTACAACATATGTAATCACATGAAATTGTAGATGAGCCATATGTATAATTTAAAAAAATTATTGGTACTTGCATAATGACTTCAGACGCAGTGTACAATAGATCTAGTCTAGACAGTCTGACAGACTATAACAGTTATTCACAAAAAATCGGCCTAGGCCTAGTCTATATATAGCTATTAATAGGTTAAAACTCACTTGTGGAAAGTTATTCCAGCTCTTCTGGATTCTATGTTCTGGTAATTTTTGCAATTTATGGCATAACACTCTTTTCCTTTCATGGATTTTGCTTTTCTTCTGGTATGATAGCTGTGGTCTCCCATCATTAACTTATATTCTAACCACCTTGTTCCTGTTTCCAAAATGGCGGCTCTGTGACACATTTTCAAATAACGTACAAACCGACCAATCACTGTTCCAGTCTAAATACAGTTCAATGATCCTAACTGCCTGATCCACAATGCCACTGAGGATTTCTCTCCTATACTCCTTGTATTCCTATGTTAATGTGTGTCAGTATCAAGATAACATGGATGTCCCCTAACCGTGTACTAAACGTGAAGGCAAAGCTGTTGGAAGTTCAAGCTTATTTTTTCCTCTTATTTATTGTACAGTCAGCATTTTTGCAGTTCCTCAAGTGAGCTGCAATGAACTGCAACATTTATTACATAATATCCGGAAGGGCTGGAAAATCTGTAAACATCTGTTAACGTTGCTCTAGTGTCTTTTATATATATATATTATAATGTGTGTGTGTGTGTGTGTGTGTGTGTGTGTAAATATTTATATATATATATATATATATGTGTGTGTGTGTATATGTAAGTGAAAATCTTTTTAGAAGTTGACAATTATATATTAAATATGAGTACAAGAGGAACGTAGTTACCGATGTCTACAAAACTGCCTGTTTTAATAGCTTTGGTGTTGTGCACTTTATGTTGCAAGAACAAGTACATAGTTCAAGGAAGACCAAAAACCAGCTGATCAGGAGCACAGACTCTCTCTCTCTCTCTCCCTCTCTCTCTCTCTCTCTCTCTCTCTCTCTCTCTCTGTCTCTCTCTTTCTAATTTGCTGAACCGCTTAATCCTACTACTAGGGTCGTTGGAAGGCTGGTGCCTATCTGAGCCAGCACTGGGCAAAGGCAGGATACACCATGAACAGCTTGCCAGCTCACACCTAGAGTCAATTTGGAACAGCCTATTAGCCTAATGTTCATGTCTTTGGACTGTGGGAGGAAACCGGAGTACCCAGAGGAAACCCACATAAAAATTAAAAGAAAGTGCAATCTCCACACAAAAACGTTTGAACCCAGGACCTTATTGCTGCGATGCAAACGTGCTAACCATTATGCCACCAGGAGCACAGTGTACCGCTAATAATAAGTTGCTACTTCTCTGATGTTAATTTTAAGTTTTTGTATTTGCAGAAAAGTTTAATCAGAAATAAAATGCCATTACTTTGAAGCGATTCGCTCAATTTTCCTCTCCTCTAATTTTATATTTGTTTGTCTGCAGGAATATATGTTTGCTCCCAATGTGCATACCCACTATTTTCAAGTAAATCCAAATATGCCCACTCCTCACCCTGGCCAGCCTTCACAGAAACCCTCCATGAGGACAGTGTAACCAAAGTGATGGAGAAACCCAGAGCTTATAAGGTAATGAAAATGTGATCTATGAATATCAGAATTATATGAGTAAAAACAACAGGCTTTATAGTATAATAGACAAAGGTGAAATTCATCTTCACTGGTCCATTAGCTAAGATTTATATTAATCCGCAGGTTCTGTGTGCCAAGTGTGGCAATGGACTAGGCCATGAGTTCCTCAACGACGGTCCAGGGGAAGGCATATCAAGATTTTGAATTTTTAGCCACTCGCTGAAATTTGTCCCAAAAGGTATTAAGTCAATAATAGAAGTAGTCATTTAATGATATTTTTTTCCAACTGTGTTACACATCTGAAGGTCTGTCAACTAATATATGAATTGTATTATTTTTAAAACATGAATTCATACCTTGTGTTTTACAGACAAGGATGAGAAGCAATAAAGCAAGAACAACATTAATTGGATGCCCAGTTTATGAAGTGGAGAGGGAAAAATCCACCTGGAGCCCCTGTTCACAGATGTATGTGGTCATCCTCCATAGGTCCTCTGTGCCTCTATGCCTTGCAGTAAAACAGCTGTAAAATATTTCTTATATTCACAATACTGCAGAAACAAAAACTAATCTTTCCTCAAATTTCATAGTAATCATTTAGACAGAATCAGTTATTCTCCACTATTCCGTATTATCTGGTATAGTATGACTTCTCTGGACATGAGGTTCTGAAAGTGAGATCTGATGAGCCTTTTTTTAAGAGATCAACTGCTATTAACATTCACGTTTCGATAAGTACGTGTAATGTCTAACCTATACAGTATTCATGAAGAATGAAATTGTTTTTAAAATAAATCTATTCTACTAATAATAAGGATCAATGGTTTTTCTTTTTCTTAACAGTGGTACAACCTAAGGTTACGTTTCTTATATTTATTATTATTCCATAGCTATAAAACTTATTTGACTGATTATTTTAATTGTTCTTTTAATTACAGGTTAAATCTAAACCTCAGTAACGAAACAACAGTGCAAATAAGTACAGCTGAAATTGTTCTCGGTGTGCTCTGTCGGTCGAAAGTTTAGGAAAACACATTTATGGCTCTAATACATAGCCGAATATATTTTCTACACATTTAAATAAAGAGCTTAATAATTCTGCATGTGTGCTGGGTTTATAAAACATGAAGTCTGTGGCACTGAGCCCCTTCAGGATGAACTGCACTCCAGACTTAATCACCTGGGTCAGTGCTCTTATCCCAACCTTTCCACAAGATTGGAGGCTATTCTAAAAAACAAAGTTGGGACTAGATATAGAAAGGGATGCTCAGAAATCACGTGAGTGTGATGGTCACGTGTCCTCAAACCTTTGGTTACAGTGAATGGCTGGTACACGTGAATTTAGGTTGAAACTGGCTGCCTGAGGTAACGTAACACAACACAAGCCCCAGGTACCCGTCATATCATTAAAAGATTTTAAACACGCGATGTCGTGTATATTGCTGGTGTAATAAACTTAGACTACACAGTTCAACCACCAAACAGCACATTCCAATCAACACTCAGATTCTGAGGCGCTCGCGCGCAGCTGCACAAACTCCGCCCCTTTTCCCACTTTACACCGCTAAGAGTGTCAGGATTCCCAGTGTACCCCGCACAGACAGGAAGGACATCGTTTACATCGGTACTTTTATTACTTGTACCTTCGAGATTAACGCAATATTTCTTATTTTAAAGAGTCTTTTATGTTTAGGTGGAAAGATGAACAGTGTTTCGATATCTGACCTGAGTCCGAATATCACACGACCGGTGAGAAAAACTCCATCCATCCATTCATTCATTCATCCATCCATTAATTGACTCATTTATTAATTCATTAAGTCACTCATCCATCCATTCAATCATTAAACACCCCATCCATTCATCCATTCATCCATCTGTTGATTCATAATTCAGGATGCTAAGTGTGTTAGCATCGCTTTCAAAATCAGTGGCTGACTGAAGTAAAAATAATTTTTATCTTTCCCTAAATATAAACAAAGTACATATCTCTTCCTTTCAGACTGTGGTTGGGATTATCATTGGAAAGACTGATGCAAGAGGATTCCCTGACAGGAAAAGTTCACTATCACAAATTATTTATCTATTCATTCATTCATTCATTCATTCATTCATTCAAGTCTTTGTTTAAAATTGTTGACACACTTTACATCCATTCTGATTTCACTGCTGCTGCTATTACGTCTTCTGCTGCTACTAATAATAATAAATGATGTAATTTTATAAAATTTTAGATGTTGGTTCAGAAAGATTCACTTTCAGCTTTACGATTAAAGACTCACCAGACCATTTCATTAACGTATCTTCATGGGGCACTGAAGAATACATTCAGGGACTTTGTCACCATATTAAAATAGGAGACTGTGGTAAGAATTAAAATGTAAATGATTCCATATTTACTCAGTCCTGCACGTTTTTAAACTGGTGCAATTTAGGTTTATGTATTTCCTTTTTTTAGTTGTCATTGAAAATCCTCTCGTTGCTACTAAAGATCCACAGAAAGAAGACCGTTTCTGTCCTTCAACCCCGAGGTAAATTTGCATTTAAGGCATTTGGCAGACACCCTTATCCAGAGCGACTTACATTTTATACCTCATTTATACAAGTGAGCAGTGGGGGGTTAAGTGCTTTGCACTCGAGGGCCCAACAGTGGCAGTTTGGTGGTACTGAGGCTTGAACTCCCAACCTTCTGATCAGAAACCCAGAGCCTGAACCACTGAGCCATTATTGCCTCAAAGATGCAATATTTGAAAGCTAATAGAAATACTGATTCATGCTTTTTTTTTTATGTATAATAACATTTCATTGATTCAGTTTTTACAGGTTGTTGGTGACAGAAGCTCACTCAACCATAAGAATGTGTACAGATTTAGAGACAGAGAGCAGACTGCTTTCTCTGTTCCCCATACCAGTGAAGGACTCGGGGGATTTCTACTCACTGGGAGACATTACTGCAAATGGACAAAGCCTTGATGGGAACTTCATTAATATTCTAGCTGCCGTGCGATCGGTAGGAATCTATGAAATGCCCTGCTATTGAAACAGTATTTTGGCGAAATAGTTTTAAAGATTTTTTTTTTCATGACATACTGTAATATATGGCCCAAAGATTGGACAGCCTAAGTACTTCACTACTTCAGATGGGCGAAAAGGGCAGAAGCTAGAGATTAAATTATTTGATGAAACTTTGACATCCTTCCCTTTCATATGGTAGGTTTGTACTGTATGGTTTTCAAAATGAAATTCCTTTCAGTATGATAGTTTTTGTTAAAAAATATTGTCATGTCTAGCTGGGATCGAGAAACTATTCAGTTTGTGCAGACCCTGCCACCCCGAGAGACAGGTGTAGTAATAAACAAAATGGCAGCATGTAAATCACTGTAGTGTACATAAAATTTTGTATCGATTAATAGACGTTGTTTTTTTTCTTGCTTGTTAGTGCTCTTTATAGTGGATGCTCGCATCAGCTTTGATACTTTTCGTAACTGTATGGTGGCAACAGCTACCTCAAAAACAATCATTACAATAAACCCTGGTATGTTGTAGTGTCTACTGATAACTGTTGAACTTTTCTTAATAAAATATATTTCTTGTTTTTTTAATATACTGTATTATTTTGTGAACATTTTAGTAAAAGCAAAGTTACCTTTGTCTAAAAACTCATTTTTTAATATATAGATACTTTAGAAGCCAACCAGCTCTTCAGTTATGCCAAGGAATTATCAGAAACTGAACAGCTAGATGAGCCTGAGATGGAAGTGAATGTTAATGTTCCCTGTAAGCATGAAACATATGTTCGTATTAGCTGTATGTGCACATGGAAAGGTAGGAGGATGTCCGAAGGATCCTAAATCTCTTTGAATTTATTTCTCAGTGGACTCGATTAGTGATGTACTGACAGTGAGTCAGGTCCAAGCCAGAGCCCAAAGAAGCTCAGATGCCTTTTATGGTGTGATATATGGGTTCCTCACCACTTTAGGATTAGATTCCTGCATTACTAAAGTCATTCGCATCAGGTGGTAAGTCGGAAGTGCTTGAAAGTTAATGCACCCAGTATAATGACGAGTGTTCTGTACATTGTTGAACTAATTCTTGATTTTATAGCGACAGATGCAAATTTCGTGTCCAAGAGGAGATTGAAGTCTGCACTAACGCAGCCTGTCCAAAACAAGGACAAGAAGGTGAAGTCACCGCAGCGTTTGACCTACTGGTGGATATCGGTGATCACACAGGAACCTTGCAGGGTTGCAACCTGTCAGGCATAGTCGCAGAGAAAACACTCGGATGTTCTGTGAGTACAAACAACAAAATCTTTTTTATTCAAGTAAACCACTTCATCTGCATGACTAATTCCCTAGTGTAATACGTAGCGTATGTTCTAAACTTCTAATCAGTAAAACACAAGGTGGACAGGCTGGGCATGAATTAGACGATATATTTATCATGGCTACACATTTTTGGCACAATTCACTGTGTCAGTGTACTGGCACAAACCAAATACGCTTGTATGCAATGTCTTTATACACATTCTAAACCACAATTCAATTGGATGCGTCTTTAGTATTTTAGTTTCTGTAACCACAAAACTCAATTTGTATATAAGAAAAAATATGCCTGACACTGACAGATCGATAAAATCTTAATGATTGTAATGAGCATGCTTATAAGTACATCCGTCCATCCATTTACCAAATCACTTAATCCTACTAGGGTAACATGGAGGCTAGAGTCTATCTCAGCTGACTCTGGGCGAAGGCGGGGTACACCCTGAACAGCTTTTGCCAGACCACTGCAGGACCAACACACACACACAACTATTCACACTCAAACCTAGGGGCAAATTGGAACAGCCAACTAGCCTGATGTGCACGTCTTTAGAGTGTGGGAGGAAAGTGGAGAACCTGGAGGAAACCCATGCAAGCATGGGGAGAACTTACTAACTCCACACAGAAATACCTTCACTGAGGCCGGGACTCGAGCCCAGGACCTTCTTATTGTGAGACAGACGTGCTAACCACTACACCACCATGTCGCCCTTATTAGTACAGTTCTTGATCATTTTACTTTTATGAATGTTTTTTTTTGTTTGGTAGTGTATTCTTGCTGAGAAGAGATCTGTTTACAAATGCAAACTTGCTTCTTTTTCAGTCCAAAGAATTTGTCTGTCTCTCAGAGGCTAACAGGACAGCCATGAAGTGGAGGTTTCTGCTGGAAAGATGCAAAATTTACATAAAGGTTCTTTAGAGATCCCTGTTTTCTCCCAGTTTATTGATTATCATTCAGTGTCTACATACCACGACAACCATTAAATAATGAAGTGCAATTCTACATAAAGTGTACATTTTATAATCATAATTTCACGTACTCTAAAACTTCTTAAAACAATCAGCTGTTCCCATATATGGAGATATATTGATTATATTTACAGTATGTTTTGTCAATTCACAGTGCATGCTGCGCACACACACACACACACACACACAGCTTTAATTGATGCTCTCTCTCTCTCTCTCTCTCTCTCTCTCTCTCTCACAGGTGTTGCCATCAGCAAGAAGCAAAACTGGCATGAGGACAAGCATCCTGTCTTGCACCCTTGCTGATCCAGTGGAAGTGAAGCAAAATATGTTTGCTTTGACCAACTGAGTGATTTTTCTCACTAGTTACCAATACACCGAGGACAAATAAATAAAACAAAATAGTATTTGTATTAGATAAATTTGTCAGCCTTGGTTAAGATTTGTTCTGAAGATCTTGTATGGATTGTGTTCTGGTTACATTTGATGCATATTTGTGCATTAATTGTTCTGAAATAAACCTGAAGATATATATGTTGTGTATATATATTACCACTGGCTTTGAGTACTATCACTGAAGACCCTTTCTCTAACCCGGAACTATTAACTGTGCTTCGTGTTTCAGTGGGAATGTGTCCGGGTGGACATCGGCTCGGTTTTTGTCTTTCTTGTAAATACAGAATAAAATGATATTTAATTGACGGAAGTTTTTAAGATTTATTTCTTATTATTTGTTTTATGCAGTCGGGAGAAACTGTGCATCTGTTAAGAGGTAAAACTTTGTTTTTTTTTATGCTATCCTGTAAATAATCGGTCCTCTAATGGAGGTCGATCCTCGCGCTGCTACTAGTTGGGTAGATGTGATTGTTACTTAATGCTAACAGCTGTCGGGGATTTTTTTTCTTTCTAGGAAACAGTAGATCTTTAAACTGATACAGACAGCACGTAAGGTTTGAACTGTCACACAGAGGCGTAGAGTTTACTGTTTATATAAAGTTTATGTTTTATCTATCTGCAGTTGAGAGGCGGCGTGTAAGAGAGTAAACTACAGAGTAAACCATGAATGTAAACCAAGGCACAGTCGGGAGTGACCCGGTGATACTGGCCACCGCAGGTTATGACCACACGGTCCGGTTCTGGCAGGCACACAGTGGAATCTGTACCAGGACAGTCCAGCACCAGGACTCTGTATCCTTCCGCCTGTATATATGCTTGGATACACACACACACACACACACACACACCAGGTCTCTGTATGTTTCAATCTGTAATTATGCTTGCACACACACACACACACACACACACAGAGAGAGAGAGAGAGAGAGAGACCGTTTGTTTTGACCATGATCAATATGTAGGTGTACTTCACTGATTATTACATGATCCTAATGATTACTTAACTCCAACTACAGCAAGTGAATTCTCTAGAAGTAACGCCTGATAGGAGCATGATTGCAGCAGCTGGTGAGTTAAACTCCACAGATTAGCACTGAGAAGTCAACTTTGTGCAGTGGTTATTACTGTCAATCCTCTGTTAACAGGATATCAGCACATACGCATGTATGACCTCAACTCAAACAATCCAAATCCTGTAATCAATTACGATGGCGTCAGTAAGAACATCACATCGGTCGGCTTCCATGAGGATGGCAGATGGATGTACACTGGAGGAGAAGACTGCATGGCACGCATCTGGGATCTAAGGTGATCAACAGCTACGACTGTATTAGATAAGAACTCACTTTAAAATGAAATCAGGTTTTTATGGTGTTTTGTATTCATTCAGGTCCAGAAATCTACAGTGTCAAAGGATCTTCCAGGTCAATGCACCCATTAACTGTGTGTGCCTTCATCCTAACCAAGTAAGAGTTATGCTTCTGATTTGTGCTAATTAATTGAAGCTTGTGATTGCGTTGGGTCTTTGCATTAGAATTTAGTTTTGTGTGTATGTGTGTGTGGTGTTTTTTAGGCTGAATTGTTTGTTGGAGATCAAAGTGGTGTGATCCATGTGTGGGATCTTAAAACAGACCATAATGAGCAGCTGATCCCAGAGCCAGAGGTATCTGTCAACTCTGTTCACATTGACCCTGATGCTAGCTACATGGCTGCCGTCAATAGCTCTGTGAGTACACATAATCTACATTCTCTATGTCACAATTGTTTCTGTTGTGAATTAAATGCCACAAATCCTTTTTTATTTAAATATATTTTCCTGTTGTTGCCTCATAGGGCAACTGTTACGTGTGGAATTTGGCTGGAGGAATCGGTGATGAAGTAACGCAGCTTATTCCCAAAACCAAAATCCCTGCTCACAAACGTTACTCTCTGCGCTGTAAATTTAGTCCTGACTCCACGTAAGTGCATCCTGATTTATTTCAAGAAATTCTTGTAAAGTTTGTAAAAATTGTGTGTGTTTTTTTGTTTGTTTTGCCACTTTTCCCCTTTATCTTTTGTCTGTTTTAAATTGATGTAGATTGCTAGCTACCTGCTCTGCAGACCAGACATGTAAGATATGGAGGACATCAAACTTCTCGCTGATGACAGAGCTGAGCATTAAGAGCAACAACCCTGGAGAGACGTCTCGTGGTTGGATGTGGGACTGTGCCTTCTCTGGTGACTCGCAGTACATTGTCACAGGTGAGCATATGTTAGAGACTCTGAAGCACCCCTGCCCTGTTCCTAAAATTGATCCATCTTTGTGTTCTTTCTTCTCTTTTCCTAACTAAGAACTCTTACATTACAGCTGTATGTGTGTAATTTTTCTGTCATCAGGGGATTACACATTAGAATTGTGAATACTTCATTCTTTGTCAAATAAAATTACGTGAACTAATTCGGGGCATCTTTTTGCTCATGTAGAAATAATAGTGCAGATTGAATAAAGGGAGGAAATTAGGAAATAATGTACATTAGTTTCGGTTCAAGAACTAGGCCAGTGACTCAGATATTTCTGTAAAATATGGCCTAGTAGAACTCTGTTGTTCCCAGGGACTTAATTTCTTTAGGGTATTTCGACAGTCCTTGTAAATGCAGCCATATTCTGCAGAGGGATCATTTTTAACATGAAGCAGATGTTGCACAAATAAATGATTACAAGTTGTACTTGTTAAATGTTTTGATTACAATTTGTATTTTAAGATGGTATGCACTCACTCTGTACCCCTGTCTTGTGTGTCCTATGTTTTGACATAAACAAAAATTTCCATCACAAGAAAAAGCATTTTGATTATCTTATCTGAAATTCATGAAGGCTTGCAGTTCACTGTGTACTTTTTCTACACTGATTTTCAGCCTCTTCGGATAATCTGGCACGTCTGTGGTGTGTAGAGACAGGAGAAATCAAACGTGAGTACAGTGGGCATCAGAAGGCGGTGGTGTGTCTGGCCTTCAATGACAGTGTGCTTGGTTAAATCACATACAGTCTGCCATCAGCTCCCATTCTGATGAAATAGGCAGCAGGACTGTGAACTTTCACAAGCTTTACAGCCTACAGGAGTACTACATCAAGACAACCTAAGGTTAAGGTATAAGTGACCGGAAAATGTTATTTTGTTGTTGAAATTGTATTATTTTTTGTGTGTAATTATACAGTTTTTAAAAAAAGAGAGATCAGTCCACTGCAACAGTAGTCAAGGGCACAGAAAAAAGAACATGCTCAGACTATGTTAGTGTGATTTTGATTCAGCAGGCATCCTGCTAAAGAGAGTGTATAAATGATCAGCTTTAGAAATACAAAGCAGTATCAGAAAACGTAGAACTTATTTGTGCAGCCTTAGTACCACCTCTACGGAAAATCTGGTATAGAACTAATAATAATAATTTTAATTGTATATGATTTGGGTGTGATTTGTCTTCTTTCAAAAAAGGTACATGCTATTGAAATATCCAGGTAGTTGATAAAATATAAAACAGTCAGGAAAAAACAAGTATTAAATTTTAAGTGAACAAAGAACATAACACATTTCAAAATGTGCATTCATGATATGCATAACTTCTGAACTAACATCATTTTCATATGTTTATGTCCTATAAGTGGATGAATTATGAAACAGCATTCCATAAAGTTTGAAGCATGACCTAGTCTGGATCTGGTGACTTGAAGGTATCCATTTAAATCCTAGTTCAGCACATATTGGCTTTGGTAAATTATTTTCCTCAAACATCTGTCTTGCTTCTGCACCTGTATATAACCACATGTTTGTAAATACAATCTATCTTACTTTACCACCAAGGTTATGGTGTATGATTAAAATGTGTTATTGCAATCCCACAGTCTGTATCTTTACTTACTCAGAAATAATGACTCACTCAAAATCATGACACTTTATTGTAGCTCATCGGGTTACACAAATATAAGCAGCAACAAGTCTCTGAGTTGAAAACTATTTAAAGAAAGGGCTGGAGACATTGTGGATAACATGACCGAAGGGTTCTTTGCCTTGTCTGACTTATGGTGTGTGGATTATCAAATTTGTATCACTGATATCAACATGAATGTACCTCCATAACCGGGGCGATGTGTGTTTCCATGAGCTGTAAAGCTCATTCTGGCAGGTAGTAGAAACACACAGAGACACAAATGTTGTTGGGGAAGCAGATGTCAATGCAGAAGTAAATTAGTCGTTCTTTGGGACCTGTAAAGAGATCAGTGAGTCTTTAATCAGTAAGGGAGTTAGGATTCTTACCTACATCAATCTCAAAATTGCTTCACTTTCCCAGTCCTGCCACAGCTAGTCACTGCAACTTTGAAAAGGTCACAACTGAAGTGCTGGATTATGTTTCTCAGTCACACTTTGCTCTTTAAGTGCTTCACGCTGTGTGCCCCTGCACTTGGCTTGTTCGCCAACATAAGCCTTCTAAATGTTCCATTGTTTGTCTTTAGAACAACAAAGTAGTGTACTACAAATAACCAAAGGGTTAACTGTTTTTAGATTTCATTTTGCTTTTGCTAGCTTTTCTTTTGTTTTTGGAAGTAATGTTTGAAGGAGAACTCTCACCAACAGCTCTCCTGGTCCAGTACACAGGTCTGTGCTGACAGAGGGCCTGCAGCGGTTGCTGTAGTACTGAAGCATCCACACGATGGCCTGCTAACACACCTAAAAACTCAGTGTGTCTCCGTGTCTCGTTTCCCACCAGCCAGATCTGACTCACCTGAAATAATGACCACATGCATCATAGTTATAGTCATATTATTAGTGTATATGTAAAGTTACAGCTACATTAGATACTATAAATACATTTATTTTCATGTTGGTAAAAATCCTGTAAATGCATTTATATGTTTAATATTCCATAATTACTACACCAGGGAAATGAGGTGTACGTATACGTGCTCTGTTGTCATTGAACTTGATACAAAGCAGTTAATAGCTATAATAAAATATAACAATTCACTCCACATGCCTATTCAGTAGGATAAGTGTTCTCTTCTGTTGAGCAGATTGAATTACCCATTTGTTTAATGGCCTCAATTAGGTTAAACGATAGGGGGGAAAAATTCTAATCTTGCAGCAGACTTTCTACCTGGACTGGGATACACGTCAAGTGGAACAACCCATCTATTCTGTGCAGATCATAACCCATCACAGGAACAGCTTGTTGAAGTGCTGAGAGAAGTGTGGCCAGCACAAGTCTCCTGCCTATTAATGGAAGAGTTCTTATTCCTCCCTGTAGCGACTTATAAGAGGAAAAATGCAACAGAGCAGCCATTGTGCACTTAGTGGTCCCATCCTGTAATGAGATCCGTATGAAGCAGATCAAATGTGCTAAGGAATTCAGAGCCAGCTAGGCTTGAGCTCGTCTGAACCTGTGCGGTCTGTTGCTCCTTTTCTGGAGTTGGAAAGAAGAAAGCAGCCAAGAGTACTCTTTAAGCAGCTCAGGAGCACTGAGGGTGGCGCTCTATTCAACTGTCAGCCAACCTGCCAGCCAAGTAGCATATTGGCACTTGTGTGCGTTAACGCTGCTCTACCTATATGAGGCCTGAAGTATTTCAAAGATTGTTAAGGCACATTTCAAATCACATCTGACTTTTTACTCATTTAAGCTGCAGTTTATTAAGCATTATTACCTGTTGTTTGGATTCATTCAAGAGAATGTGCATGTTTTCGTAATCAGACATCTCCATTTGACGAAGGAAGCAGCTGTCTTGGTTGTCAGGCTTGTAGCATATTAACCCCTAAACAGGAGAAATGACCTTTGAATGATGTCTGTTACACACACACATATATATAATTGTTATTATTTTAAAGAAAATAGAGATCTTACATGTTTAATGTCAAAGAGCACTGTAGTTGTGTGATTTGTGTACGAGGTGAGAGAGTAGGTCACTACACTGTTGTGTTTGTCTATCAGGGCAGACTGATTGATCAGAGCATCAGGATGGTCAGGAGCTAGGACTCGGACAACCTGGAATGAAGACTGTTAGGAGAGCTTTTTTTTTTTTTTTTTTTTTTACATTTAGGTTTTGGATACTTAAGAAACAAAGTGCTGTTCTATTGTTTCTGGTGATTCGTGAAGGTAACAAATTCCATGATGTAGACACCCTAATTCTTACCTGTGTGCCTGGCTGGAGTGTGAACTTCCCAGTGACGATGAGGGAAATGAAGGCAATGATAATGAGTAGTGTGACTGTGAGACTGCCCCATAACACACGCTGTGGAAATCTGGGTGAGCCTATGGGGCCACAATGCTGCGAACAATAGAAATTCATAAATATCATTTTATAGTAGCATTATTGTAGCCTTCCTTCATCAACAATTTGGATTAAATTGCCCTCTTTATTCAAAAGTCTAAAAGATTAATCTCAATCTGTACTCATATATTTCAACCTGGAAAAGTATTTAACAAAAAAATAAATGTTTAGATACTCTTTACTATATATATTTTGGCTATTATACTTGCCAGTGTGAATCATCATTTTGGATGTAAATAAAAGAGGGCGTCATGGAAACTCACCATCCACTGTGGCTGCTCCAAACTGGCTGCGAATTTCCACCACCTCATCATTCTGCATCTAGTTGCTTCTCATCAGTCCTTTGCTTTTGCTTGACTGTATCAAGCTGGGCTCATGACTGAGACTGAGCAAAAAGTTTGCTGTATACCTGCTCAGGTCCTCGCGGCTAGTCTTTAACCCCCCCAACCAAACACACAAGCTCCACACAAAGCATAGTCCAACCCACTGGCTACCACCCCACACTGGACAATAGACAAAAGGGAGAGGTAGTGGGGTTTTTTTCCTTCTGAGGACAGGGCTTGTCATCGCAAAGAGGCAGTTATTTTAGAAATGTACCACTCTTTCCCTGGATCAGCTACTGTAGTTGCTGACAGGACAAGGTGACTTTAACCTGAACTACTGTAATTGATCACGAAAACATCACATAATTACATGTAATGACTTGCACACAGTACACCAGCCATGTGTCTTTCAGTCGAAGATGATGCTTATTTATTTGATCTTTGTGTGGTTACACTTTGTTCAAAGCAAGACAAAAAGAAACTATTACAAGTACTCATAAAACTGACTTTGATTACAGTAACTGTTACACCTACAAGCAGGTCTAACTTGAATAATGAAGAAAAACAAGCACCTCAATAAAGGACATTGTGTTTTGTTGTGTGTGGTAGTGCTCATCTGAAAAATTCAACACAATATCAACCAATAAGCAGTATTCCTTATTGCAGGCCATTTGTCAGTACCTGAGGTTTGAATATACCACAGAACAAACAAAAGCATGACATGTTGGTTCTATCCAGTACATGTAGGTATACAGGCATGTACCTGTGAGTGTAGACGTCTTCAAAAATGGATAAAGTAAAACTACTCAATTAGTGTACTTCACAAAAAGCACAATGATATACACTACTGTGAAGTAACAGAGGTAGACCCTACTGACGGGGCAGATTATTAATAGAAAGTATGGTTTGTTTGTTTTTTGGATTTATAATATAATACATATTCACATCTGTGTCCAATACAAATGTCTAGATATGACATCGGCTCTTGTGGCTTTTTCTTCTCTCAGATACTTAAACCATTTCGCAAACTAGATCTCAGGTGTGTTGAGGAAGGGGAAACTTGAAACTGTTGTATTGCTATGGGTTTTGAAGCCCAGAGAACAGATACCATAGGTATAAAAATGTACAGCTGTTTGAGAATCCTCTGTTCAATGGACCTTGATCTAGTCTCCAAGACCTCCAAGTCACTTTATTTATTCAAGTTCCAAAAACACCAGTAACTCAACTATTATTACCTGGAACATGTGCTGATCGGAGGTCCTGAAGACTACATAAAACCGTTCGACATTCTCTTTAAAGAAGGACTAATGTTGGTTTAAGTGAGCTCTGTTACGTAAATAAAAGCTTCCCTTTCTGCTGAACCTATGTAACACAGGATACATGTTACAATACTGACTGCTAAGCTTGGAGTGCTGGTAAAATCTCCGCAATGCTATGGACATAGTAATCAGGCACCATGCCCTGACGCTTGGGGCATCCGCTTCTTTGGTGCTCTTCTGCTTCTGCTACTGTTGAGACACCAGTCAGGGTCAGCAGAGTCTTCAGACCACAGGTGGAGCCCAGCATGATGTCTGTGTCCAGTCTGTCCCCAACCATAAGACATCTGCTCGGGTCAAGCCCGAACTGGTTAGCCATGCATTTGAACATGAAGCTGCTGGGCTTCCCGACCACTTGGGCATGGCGCTGGGCTGCGGTCTCCACGGCCTTCAGGATACAGCCAGTACCTAAGGTGAAAGTACACCAGGTCGGTTAACATGTTTGATTAGTTTAGTTGTTTTTTAGTACAGGAGACTTGGAGCTCACCTGGGACAGCTTTGCCCCCCTCCAGGGGAAGTCTGGAGTCTGTGTTGGTGCCTACAAACTGACACTCGGCGTTGAACAGGTACTGTAAAGCCCTGTTCAGCTTCATGTAACTGAAATGTTCATCAAAACCCACCAGCACGGCCTTGGCCTCGGGGTCCAGAGGAACACTGGCCCAGTCTTTCGGTCCCCCTGAGACAGGATCGGGTCCCACACCGACCGACTGGATCCCCATCGCCTCAAGCTCTTGCCTCATCGCATTGCTTCCGATCAGGAAGACTTTGCCCTGAAGGTTGCAGACGGTTTTGAGGTAGACAGCGGAACAGTACGCGGTACCGAACACCTGGTCCTCACCGGCCTCGAAGCCCAGCCTGACCAACTTCTCCGCGTACATCTTGCGCGTTTTTGTGCTGTTATTGGTGACGAAAAACACGCGCTTTCCGGCTTTTTTCAGCGAGTTGACGACTTCAGGGGCGCCGGGAATGGCTTGATCTCCTCGCCAGATCACCCCGTCGCAGTCAAACAGCACGTTGTCCACCGAGTCCAGGACCTGGTTGATCAGCGGGCCAGTGAGTCGGGAGCACTTGGATCCAGCCATCGAGAAACCAGCTGCTGTCACACACCGCGAGCTCGCCGGGGATATTCACCTCACCGCCGAAACCTCCTCCAAGCACTTGTTTATCTTCAAAAATATAACCGTCAACAGATTCGAAACCAAACTGACAACGGGGTGCTGAAAATGTAGCTGTAAGGCGGAGAAATGTGCTGCACTCTCCTGTCTGAGGCAGTCCGACATAAACTTATTGCATTAGCCGCACATGCAACACTTCCGCACCGGCTTAAAGGGACAGTAACTAACAAAGGGTGGGGGGGGGGGGGGAGGGGGGGGGGGGGGGGGGGGGGGGGGGGGGGGGGGGG
>JBCNYH010000021.1:27772564-27787588 GCA_039654325.1 Tandanus tandanus
TCTTTTACATGCCTCTCACCACAGACAGTGAGAGACATGGCCGGCATTTGATAACCCAGTTAGCTGCACTGGGGGATTAATCAACCAGCACAGTTTAACAATAAGAGACCAAACACAAGAAACAAGTGTTATGCAATTTCCCTTAGTCATTTCAAATTCTCTTTCGTCATCTAGTACTCTCCCTCCTCAAGCCACAGTAAACTACTATTTACTAAAGGCAAGGTGGACATTGCTAAATAGTCCCCGAGACAGAAAGACTCAGGGAACCACTCAATTCAGCAACATCCACTGAGCCTGAGGCAAATTATTGTTTTAGTATATACTACATGGAAACAAACAGAAAAAGCACATTAAAACAAGATTTTTATGGTTCTTTTTTACATGATCACGACAGACAAATGAGCTCCGTGTAAACGCGTAAGTAGTTGCATAAGAGCTGTGTAACCACGTCTTTTGTGTAACAGTGTCTAACACTTCAGGGGTTTAGTATATACACTACACATAAACAAAGAAAAAAAACAAACTAAAATAATAGTTTACTATTTTTACATATTTTAACCATTACAATGCGGGTCAGGTGAGCTCTGTGCACTCTGAACAGACATAAACGCTATGTAGTTAATGGCGTCTTTATAGCCTACTTGTTCAGAGTTTAGTACACACTACATTAAAACATAAATAAACTGCAGTGTGTTTTTTCTAGTGCTAGTCTAACCAATACTGAAGCACAGAAATGCGTCAAGTACTAGAGACAGAGTAAATGAAATGCTGTATCGATGCGTGTACTGGATATGGAGTAATCATGTGACTGACACAGATAACGTTAAGGTGTCAGTGCTGCATATAAAGAAATGACACTCTGAAAGACTTCTCGTCCCAGTTGCACAAGCACTTTTATTCCCAATCCTCTTTTCATGAAAATACCACATCATTCAATGGTGTCCTTCACCCTGCTATGATTTCTGCATTCCAATAGATGCCGCTGTTTAACAGCTACACTTTTCCCAGCACGGATGGAGGGATGTGTTGTACACTGCATCATTTGCCCATCACTAGTTTTAACACTCATTCAAAGTTTTAGTATGTACGATGTGAAGACACAAGAAAAACAAACTAAAACGAGACTGACATGTGTTTTTCATTTTAAAGTGTGATCATGATATGACGCCACCTGCTCCACGTGACCGTGATAAACCATAAGTATTCGCTGTTTTGAATGAAGCATTATCCACTCAGAATAATGTTTTTTTTTTAATTCCCAGATAGATTATACCATTCCCATGTAGCATACACTAAAACTATGATTTTATTTAAAGTTAATGTGTATTCCCTGTTTATTTGAAAATGTTTAAATGTATGAAAACATTACACACAGTATGACAAAAATAACGTATTAGTATTTTTACTGTCTGAAACTGTACTTAATGAAGCTGACTACCTAGGGTGCTTAGACTAAACAATGCATCAGTGAAGTGCTAATATACACCGACCAGCCATAATATTAAAAACATTATGACCATTAATTCTCTCAATACAGTGGTACCTGCCAAGGAGTGGGATGTATTAGACAGAATACCAGTTAGTTCTCAAAGTTAATGTGTTTAAAGCAGGAAAAATGAGCAAAGGTAAGCATTCGAGTGTCTGACCCCACAGAAGAGCTACTGTAGCACAAACTGCTGAAACTGTTAATGCTGGCTATGAGAAAGGTGTCGAAACACACAGTACATTGCAGCTTGCTGAGTATGGGGCTGTCTAACTGCAGGCCAGTCAGGTGGTGTTAATGTTATGGCTGATCGATGATAATCAAATCTTAAATACTTTCTGATCAATGTTCTACTTAGATTAAGATAATGTTGGATTTGGTTGAAATTCTCACCTCTGGTGGAAGAGTCTGTGTGTACTCCTGTAGCAAACACTTTTAATGCATTGTGGAATCAAAGGAGAAACAGCCTGAGTAACAAAAACAAGTACATGCTTTTAGAAAGAGATAATGTACTGCATGCCTGTCGCCGTTTCAAAATAAACCCATAACAGAAGAATCAGGAACTTGTTTCAGGCATTTTATTTTATGATAATGACCAGCTCAAAAGTAATCTTTTGGTTCATCTCGTAGAGTAGTGGAAGTGGAATGGAGCCTGGAAACTATTTTGACTTAGTCAAAAAAGGTTTTCGAAAAAAGTGAAATTCTCCACTTAATTATATTCATTGTGTCCCCCCCTTCATTATGTGAACATATTTAATGCCCTGACATTATGTTATGTATATAATAGCAGTTCTACATAAGCAGAAAATTCTATATTTAGGGATTTAAATATATAAATCAAGCAACTAAAGTAGCTGACAGTGTGAAGCTTTTAATAGTTTTTTATTTTTTTTAAATCATAGTATGACACAATGCAGGTAAGCCAGTTTGAAAATTTTTTCAACCCACATTTTCTACCACATCTGTTGTGTGTGTGTGTGTGAGAGAGAGAGAGAGATTACCCCGACAACCATTTTAACATGTTTCCCTGTAGAAAATATCAGAAAACCTCTTCACTCGAATCTCTCTTATATTGGACCTTTGTGGCTGTTGTTAGAGCACTCAATATACATATATACATTTTTCTGAAACATTAATTCTTCAGTCAAAGCTATTTTTGAAGGAAACTCTGAACATTTTCCAACTTACATGTGCACAGTGATCCTGCTGCATAAACACTTACGCCCCAGTTTCACTTGATGGTGCATACATTGTGATTATTTTTTTCTGTATTGGTCTAGTTTAATGCTGAGCTTGGGTTGCTGTTTGTGTGGAGTTTTGCAAAGTCTCCCAGTGTCGTCATGGGTCTCATCAGGGAAGCTTTGCTCCGGTTTCCCACCTCCCAATAGCAAGAAGGCAGACTGTCTATACTTAAGTGCACCTGAATATTTCTATGCATAGTGTACTGTAATGAACTTGTCTAACACCTGGTTTTCCTGGGATAGGCTCCAGATAAACCATGATCCAGACTACCCTGACAACAGACTTAATTAAATAAATTCATTCTTCTAGTGTCGAAAGGGGAGTAAAACTCAATATAAGCTTTCTTTAACATCATCCGGAGACATTAAGTGTTAGAGAGTAAAGGGTCAAGTTCTAGATGTTGTCTATTCTTTACACAGTGCAGAGAACCAGGATGTAGCCCATAAGTTAGCATTTACATTTATGGCATTTGGCAGACACCCTTATCAACAGCGATGGTAGCTTGGTGGTACTGGGGTTTGAACCCCTAACCTTCAGATCAGTAAGCCAGCGTCTTAACCACTGAGCCAACACTGCCCAGTGTTCTAACTGTTGTATAAACACTATATGGCCAAAAATACGGCTTGTGGACACCACACCATCACATCTAGGCACAGATCTTATTCAAACTGTTGCCACAGATTTATATATATTTAATTTAATTTATTATATATTTTTCAGATTTCATATATTCACAGCTATATAGAACGTATTGATATTCTGTAGAAATAAAATTTCCCTTCAGTGGAACTCAGCAGTCCAAATATGTTCCAGCATGATAATGCTCCAGTGCACAAAGCAAGGCTCATTTGACAGGGTTTATTAAGGTTGGAGCCTAAACAAACTTCTGATCTAAATCACACTTAACGCTACTAGAAGGAACATGAATGCTGACTGGATTCTGTGCCTGACCTTTGCTCCAAACAGCAACATTTGGCTGCACTCAAATACACAAAATCTAGTGGAAAGCCTTTAGAGAAGAGTGTAGGTAACTGTAAATACTATAAGTGTAAAGGAAGCTAAGTGTGGAATGGGATGATAGAAATGCATATTTATGTACCAGTTTCAGAGAATCTCTGAAACTTGCACCATAAAGTGTGACACTGGGGTGAAAAATTCACAATCCCCAAATTTCAATGTATATTGACCATAAATTCATGAACCATTGTTACAAAGAGAGTGAGAGAACTACTTCATGCACATAACTGCACTTTTATTAGTAACAAATAAATAAAGGAATAAATCTGTATGTAACACCAAATTCATATTCAAGTTCATTCATGTATGGACACAAAATTCATCCCATTTGTTTTTGGTGAATAAATTAATTACCGCTTACTACATGTGAAGTAAATATGCTTCTGGAGGTCACTCAATTGTACAGTGACATGGAACCTCACCCCTCACAGGAAAAATGGGTCAGTTCTGTATATATCTGGGGTAGATACCACTGGTTACGCACAGAACGGTAAACTGATGTGCGATTCTCAGCCCATAAAGTAAGAAAAACAGGAATTTCTTTCAATCCAAATTTACTTTGGATATAAATTTAAATGCAAGATCTTTATTGCAGGCCCTACTGGCACTTTAAGTTGACACATCGGCGATAGCATGGCATGTAACATAAGGAACAAAAATGTCACCATTTTCATCCACACACTGCAACCAGTTTTGCAGAAAACACTCAATATTTTTTTTCCCCCGCTGGAGGTGTCCATGTGGTATGTTTTGGGCAGGGATTGCTCTTTTAATTCTTTATAGTTTTTTGAAAATATTAGCTCCAACGTGTGAATCATTAAATTTGACCCAATTTCAGAGAATGACCCATATGTGTGGCGGGCAGGTATCAAACATTTACTCATGTAGTGTATAACTGTATTTTATTAAATAGGCACTTGGAAAAGACGCTCAGGACAGCAATGCAACACGGGTCAGCTGATGATGTCATCACTCTTCAATAAAGCCCCATATATTATCGTCCTCATGCATGTTTTTAAGGTCCTAAAAAGTATTTGTGCTACATTTTATCCAAATACAAGCATACAACATAACATTCCCAGCACCCAGCAATCTAATAATCTGAATGAAGTCATATGTGAAAATCTTTGGTCGGATATAAGCTGTTCCAACAAATGAGAGATCTTTTTTCTTATGTAATTTTTAAATAACGCTGTTTGAGATAAATGGGTCCTGGGTTCGAGTCCCGTGTTTCTGTGTGGGGTTTCCATGTCCTTCCCGTGCTTGTGTGGGTTTCCTCCCACACCCCAAAGACATGCAAATGATGCTAATAGGTTGTTCCAAATTGCCCACGGTGTGGATGTGAGTGCGAATGGTTGTGTGTGTGTGTGTTGACCCTGCAATGGACCGGCAAGCTGTGCCAGCTGAGATAGGGGCCAGCCGTGCTGCTACCCTAATAGGATTAAGCGGTTCATTTAGAGTTACATGTACAGCATTTGGCAGACGCTCTTATCCAGAGCAACTTACAATGATCATTTTTATACAACTGAGCAGTTGAGGGTTGAGGGCCCAACAGTGGTGATAGTAGGGATTGAACCGCTGACCTTTGGATCAGTAACCCATCACCTTAACCACGAAGCAACACCTGCCCAGTAAATGGATGGATTCAGTGGATTTACTGGTTCAGTAAATGGATGGATGTTTAAGATAAGACCAACATAAAACTTCTGAAAAAGTGTGAAGAGGATGGTATAAGGTGGACATGCAACTTAAGTGATGCTTGACTGTCAAGTTCCTGCTATTACTGAAGAGCCTTATTAGAGGTCTGCTGTGGAGTGCTTACCTCTGAGAGGGTGCTGTGGACTCGGGTAAAAGGAGTGTGTTGTTGGCCGGAGTATCTACACACCAGGGCGATGCAGGTGAGCACCACCGCCACATAGATCCCAAAAAGAGTCAGGAAGTCCATTCACCTGGCGCTCTGCTGCACAAACAAACAAGACTTCATTATTCATTCATTTACCCCACTTCATCTCTCACTCCAGCAGCTCAGCTTCCACAGATTACTTCATTAACTTTACAACCGACTGTAACTATTACCCAACTATGTTTCTTTACTTTTACTTTAATTTCACTTCATGTCGACAGGAAGGTTGAAAGTAATTCGTTTTAACTCAACATAGGAAAAAAAACATTGGAAAGAATTTACTAAGAGAAAAAGACACCTTTAATCATTTACAAAACATCCGGGTACATTTTTCTTTCATTCGATATTGGTAGCCAGCAGTGTGAAGCCAGTCAAAACACCCTTTATTTGAGTAGCTTCAATATAAAAGTCCCTGATAGGGTAAGAGTCCTGATTATTTACTGACTTTAATTTACTTTGTGGTCATTTAATCATATTAAAAGATCCCATTATTTTTGTACTTTCCAATTTCTTTCTAACATGGGATTCTTATTATTTTGTTTGAATTTTGTCTGTAGCAAAATCATTCTGGATAATCATTTGTATGGGGTAAATGTACTTTTAAATGTAATATACAGTATTTTCATTCATTGGTTCATTCATTCAAGGGCGGCACAGCGGCGTAGTGGTTAGCACGTCCACCTCACAGCATGAAGGTCCTGGGTTTGAGTCCTGGACTCTTTCTGTGTGGAGTTTGCGTGTTCTCCCCATGCCAGTTTCCTCTGGGTACTTCGGTTTCCTCCCACAGACCAAAGATATGCACACTAGGCAAATTGGCTCTTCCACATTGCTCCTAGGTATGAGTCTGAATGGTTGTGTGTGTGTGTGTGTCTGTGTGTGTGTGTGTGTGTGTTGGCCCTGTAATGGTCTGGGGAGCTGTTCAAGGTGTGCCTAGTGTCAGCTGAGATAGGCTCCAGCCTCCCCATGACACTAATAAGGTTAAGTGGTTTGGCAAATGAGTGAGTGAGACAGATTCAATAATTCATTTGCTGAACTGCTTTATTTTACTAGGGTCACGGGGAGGCTGGAGCCTATCTCAGCCAACACTAGGCAATAGAAAATAAATATACAGTAACATATACATACAGCATAAGAATATAAATTGATAAGTACTACAAGGGATCTTCCATAAAGAGAATTATATAATTACCAACACAACCATATCAATAATTATAACAATTTCCACATTGTCTTTATCATCATGAATATCATCATGTTTATAAACAAACACAAAAACAAACAAACTGATGAATAATGAGCCATGTCGCTTTATGGACCTGTGAGGAACCAGTGACTGCTCTGAGAGTAGAACCATATAAAACCATGCAAAACCCAACACACATAAATCCAACCACACCTATACATAAACCATTGAAAACTATAACATTCAAAATGTATTCTATTACCCACTCCATGTTCACTAATAAATATTTATCAATATTTCTGTACTGCGCATGTTATAATTGTCTAATATTACTGTTGGCTGATGGGTTGTCTTTATTTTAATTGTATCAGAGCAGTTATAGATGGATCTCTACAAGGCTCAAGTTGCTGTAGTTGAAACCTGACTGGAGCTGCAAACACTTCTCAGGTTACAGCACAACACAGGTGATATCTTGAGGGCCTTGTAGCACAGGGGGAAAAAAAACAAACTTCAAGGACTGGATGTCCAACAACGAATACAGCGATTGTAAAAGGGTATGTAAGCATCTCTATTTGTGTGTTTTAGACTGCTGAACATTTTTGTAGAGGCAGAGGTGGAACAGTCAGCTAGGGTGGGCTAACACTGCATTGTGCTTCTCTAAGAACTGTAACTGAAATGTTTAGTTATTTAGTTTGGAAGTGTTACAGGTTCTACATCCATCCCCTAATCAACATATTGTGAGAACTCAGCAGATTCTTAACAACAGTACTTCTATTTTACACTATTCTGAAAAAGGAGGGGAATGGGTGGCATTGTATTTCAGTGTAATTTGTGTTAAATTAGGTGGAGATCTTTAAAACATGAGTCATAAATTTCAGTCCTGTAGGATCAGAGTTCAATGTAGGTGCAATTTTCTATAACTATAGCATCTACATTACCTGGTATTAACTGAAGGAAATCAAGTGGGTTTTTTTCCTCAGGGAAATTACCAAATTGTCCTGCACCCTCTCTCCAGTACTTGAACTAATAAACTAATAATCATTTAAAGTTAATAAAATCCAAAGTACTTTAAATGAATGCAGATTCAAGGAGGATTTGTGTGTGTGTGTGTGTGTGTGTGTGTGTGTGTGTGCGTGCTTTCTTCTCAAATCTCAAAGCATTTCGCTGCTTTATGGTTTGGAGTCTTTGAACTGGTAAACTGAGTCATTTATTGGGGAAGGGTGTCTGTTTGGCACTCGCACTAAATTATTCAGTTAGCCCTGAGTCTGAGTCACTTTGTACCTGGCTCTTTGTACTGCTGCATTAATTAGATTTAATTTTTAAAATAGTGAAGTTTTACCTAAATTACACTGGTGCTAATGTTTTGTGTGGAGTGACTGAGTGTTACACTGCTGAGTATTAATGTTGTGCATTATTTGGGTTCTCCCTGAGGAATAAGTACACCATATGGTCACTGAATGCTTATTTGTGACTGAGACCACAGTTGAGCTTTCTGTGGAAATCAATCTCCCCTCACGAGTCTTCCCCCAGGATACACTGTCCGAGTGTGTCCCTGTCATGTGGTTGGGGACCTTAGCATGTATCATTTAATCTGTTTAATCCAGACCAAGGGATTTAATTGCATTGGTGTGACTGTGATCTTCTCACAGACGTTCTAATTAGCCTCCACCGTCCTGCTACATCCCCATGCTGATACTGGGCCACTTTCCATCCCTTGGAGAGGGAGCTAGCTGTCAGAGTATGGGAGGAAGATATTTATAGCAAAATGGGGTCTCACTTTACCCTTTTTGGAGAGAGAATTATTAAGGATCTGTGCTACACTGTCCCAGATTCACAGTGTTAGTTCTGCAGGCAAGACTAGACAGACCTGCCAGAGATGCAGAGTCAACGTGACGGAGAAAAGGATTTCGGCACTGTGTGCCCCTCACTGTTTTATGTGTCTATACCCGCAATGGTTGACTTTGATGATGGAGGGCACTGGGAAGACTCTGCTTTTTGCGTGCTAACGTTTACCTAGAGGATGTATTGAATGCACTTAGGAGTCATTTAGGTAGGAGAAGTGCACTGGATATTTATTTCTTATGGCTATAACCATCGACACTTGTTGACTTGGTCAAAATGAAGAGATTCCTGCAGAATAAGAAAGGGAGGTCCTCCTTACGGCAAAACCAGAAGTCTGGCCCACGCTATGCACCTAAAGATTTCTGTAAGTTTAAATTCGTGTTTTAAACTGCTTGTGATGAGACAGGAAGAATGTGATTTTCTCATGAATTGTGCATAGTTGTTACCAGATGAGAGACATATTAATTGTACAAGTGTAAATACACATTACCACAGATATTAGCCGGTGTAATTCTGTAAAATTAGTATAAAATGAGTAGATTTCTCTTAATGATCAGGGCAGATTTAGGGACTCCTTGGTCGGCCAGCAGCTGGTAAATTGTTAGATTTTTGTTCTACATATCTGCATTTCCAAATGAATATTTGTATATTCTTTTCTTTTAGAATAAATATCAATCTCACGTACATTTTTTAATAACACACCATGCTGTAGAGGGTGTCGAATGTTTTAGTGGCATGCAGCTGAGCAAAAATGGCTGTGTAATGGTCTGTCCTCTAAGCACATGTGAGTTTATATTCCTTAGCTATGTATTCTCAATGAGGTCAATGACAGCAGGAGGTTTGAGGAGTCAGCTGAGACTTGCTGGCACGTTGTGAGCCTGTATTATACTCCTATACCATAGTTCCAACATTTTCTCTGAATATGTAGGTATTGTCATCGACAGAGCAATCTGGCCTGCTTACATGGCTGCTTGTCAAATTGTCAATTATCCTGACAAGACTCTAGATTGCCTGCTTATTCAAGAACAGGTTTGGGCTTCATTACATCTTTGGTACAGCTCCAGTCAACACATCATCACACAGCTGAACATGCATTAAGAAAAGAGAAAGGTAAGCAGCTGTGTTTCCTCTCTTACAGTTCTTACCATGCCAACATCTAACCATGGCTGGCCGGAGGAGTTTGGCTTCCAGCTTGGGGGCACTGGGCCCAGCTATATCCTTACAGTGGAGGAGGGTAGCAGTGCCCACCTATCTGGCTTACAGCCAGGAGACCAGGTGCTGGAGATTGAAGGGCAGGATGTGTCTAGTCTGGGAGCTCAGGCTGTCATTGCGCTGGCTCAGGCACAAAAGAACATTCCACCCAGTATTGGCGTGGTCTCCAGAATACAGCAGGTTTGAGAGTTAATTGATGTTTGCAAGAACCATGATTGAGGTTTCATCTATCCAGTTAACTTCCTATTTTTTCCCGTCTGCTTCGAATTAGTTTACAGCCAAGGTCTTAATGTGGCATTGAGTTTGTTTGGGGTTTTTTCTTTTCTTTCACACATATTCATCTTACTATGGTCATGTACATGGCTAGGATGGCCTGACATTTTACTTTATCATTATTTCATATCTCCCTTCTTCCCTGTAACTAAAATATCACAGATAGTGGACCTGCCATGATTTCTTTTCTCTGCAGATGGATATTACCCCAGGCCCCGATGGTCGTTTTGGCTTTACAATTGTAGGAGACTGCCCCCTGCTGGTGGAGGACTGCTCTCCCTGTTCTCCTGCTGGGAGGAGTGGTCTGAGGGCTGGTGATTATGTCATGGAAGTGAATGGAATCCCTGTGAAGCATCATGAAATGGCTGCTACCTTAATAAAGGCATCACAGGGTCGTACACTGCGCCTTGGAGTGCTCTGCATGGGCAGCAGGCACAGACGTAGCAGCAGCATAGATGAATGGCAGAAAGGCAATGAAGGCACACGGTTGGACCGCAAGCATAGAGCCTTAGAATTTAATAAAAGGGTGAGATCACATTTGAAATTGTATCGTTGCTATGACAGGGCACAGAAAAAGCCCCCAGATTTAAAAGAACGATTTATTTTCTGTGAATTACAATACTTGTGTCCTGTTTAGATTGAGGATGTGTTGGGGAAGGAGCCTGAGGTGAAAGAGAAGCTGTTTGCTCTACTGAAGCAGTTTGCTGCTGAAAGAAATGTGGACTGGCTGGCATCTGTTCTTCCTGACATCCTGACCACTGAGGAACAGCAACAACTCATTTCTAATGTCAGGTAGGCATTATACCTCTTAACAGTTTTTACTGTGTTCTAGTTTTTAACCTCTATTCCAGTGCTTCTCTGACCTGAAACACTTTTAGCAAATCTGCACTGTCTGGTGGCCACTAGAGGGCCTCGATGTTGATTCCTTCACTTGAGATTCAGGCTAATGTTCACTGTAAACAGAATGTACCTGAACACTTGCAAGAGAACCTGTAATATTTGTGTAAAGTGGGAGTCAATCAGTCTGACTACATAAAGCTGCTAATTGGTTGGATTCCATCTGCTACCGTTGTGCTCAGGATTATATGGCTTTGCTGTGTGTGAGCTGGAGTATGTCTGTTAGTAAAATTCCTCTATAAGCAATCCAATAGTTCCGTGGCGTGATATGGCATGTGCATCACCAAAGCTGATCCAGCGCTGACACAGCTCTGCGTCCCAGCACAATCTGTCTGCTTGGCAAGCACAGAAATTAATCTGTTCCTCCAGAGCAGTTTCTTATATTAGCTAAGAATGCAGAAAGTCTGAGTCAGAAAACAAACAGTAAAGCAAAGCCTTTTGGGTAAATTGCTCACCTGGGACCAGAATGCTACAAAAACGTCTGTTACTCAAGCTGTGTCTTTCTTTGATCTTATTATTGGTTGAGTCTTTATCTCAAAAGATAGCTAAAGTGTAACATCATCCCCCTCCTTTGAGCCTAACTCTGCCCACTGCATCATTTTGGGAAATACATTTTTTTTTAAAGTGGCAGGGGGTTGGGGGTAAGGAAGGGGCATAAACATTAACATATTCAATCTGTATATATTTGTCAATCTGCATATATTTGAAAAGGAGTGAGGTTTTAAAGACTCCCACTCAAGAGTCAAGGCAGGGGGAGAGGGGCTGCTCACCTCAGACTGCATGCCATTGTTATGTACTAAACAGTTGACTCTACGTCACCATGGACCTTGTACAGTTCAATATGATTTCAACCAATAGATGGAGTTTTAAGCCTTTTTCCACCATTAAAATTTCCCATATTTTATTATAAATTGTAACTTTATCAATATTAACACAAACACTAATGCATTTCATCACAGAACAATCATATTTTTATTTAGTACTCAGAAAAAAAACCCCACACTTTTAATTGTGCAGTACCTTTTTAAGGTGGACATCAGAGTCCGTTCAGAATTTTAATGCTTAAAACTAACACTACATATGACAATGAAAAATGTGTTTTTCAAATGAAAGTGGGAGGACAAAAACTAGTGCACAAAAACCCTAATGTACATCTGCTGTATGCTATGGCTGCAACCTCTTCAATTACATACCCTATATAGAAGTGTCTACTGAGAAGTGTGACTCAGGAGATCACATATACTGAATGTGACTATGGAGATACAACTGCAACTGCCTGATACATCATTTACTGTATTTGAAGGCTCCTGCTGTGCGTGTACCTCAATCAGAAAACTGCTGTTTGCGTTCTTGCTGAACTCTGATCTGTCCTCTCTCTGAGCTCCAGCACCAGGGTGTATGCAATGTTTGTACTGGGTATAATTTAAATAGTCACTGAATTATACACACAACTGATGTGTGGTGTAATTAAAAACAAGACTATATACATTAAGATTTTTTTATTCCTATTTCTAACCTACTGAACAATAACTGGGTCAGTGTATTAACACTATGAGTATAACACAGTTAGTGATGGCCTACTGGGACGCTACCCAGCATTCATTACTGATATTCACTTTGATGGTGATAAAAACATCATTTTTGATTCGGTTGCCATGGTGTCTAGTCATAGAAACTGTGTTTTTGTACAGGCAGAATATTAATATATGTTAATCTGAAAGCCTGCAGACGTTTCCTAGTTCTCTCTTTTCTTCTCATTATTCAGCATTACGCTGTTGCAGCTCATTATGAAATAGGTGTACTCTTTTGACAATTTCCTGCTGATTTTGTACAATACAAAAATGATTTAATTATTCTGCTCTGTCACAGCAGTGCCCTGTTTTATTATTTTATTTTATTCATTTGATTCAGAATAAATAACAGCCTTGAAAAGAAAGATGAGTCGTTTGGTATGAATAATGTTTATTTACAGAAAATTTCAGATTGTTGAACTTTTTAATTTAAATGTTGCTGTTACACCCATATTGTAAATAAATCCTATAAATAGTAAGCATTTATTGTAATTCATACTAATATTTATTTAATAATTAATCAGAATTGAATAAATCCAGTAAGTAATAAGCATTTGTCAGCAATTTGAACTGACAGTGATTTTTTTTTTTCATTTAATATTTCATAGCAGCTGAAGGATCCTAAAACCTCCTTAAGTTCATGTTAGTCTTATTCCTGAAGCATTCTGAGCTGCAAACAGGTAACCTGATTGCATCATTTGCTGTGGGATTTATGCACTTAGGCAATTGAATTATCATGTTTGAGAATGTTATAAATTATTATTGTATACTCAAAAAATATATAAACGCAACACTTTTGTGTTTGCTCTCATTTTTCATGAGCTGAACTCAAAGATCTAAAACTTTTTCTATGTACACAAAAGGCCTATTTCTCTCAAATGTTGTTCACATATCTGTCTAAATCTGTGTTAGTGATCACTTTTCCTTTGCCGAGATAATCCATCCGCCTCACAGGTGTGGCATATCAAGATGCTGATTAGACAGCATGAATATTGCACAGGTGTGCCTTAGGCTGTGAGGACTGCTTGGAAACATATATGCACCTTTTCCCCCCTGAAATTAAGTACACATAGTTACACTAAGGTCCAATAATCAAAGGAAGATTGTGTAGACCTTGGGGGACAGAAATAGTCTCCTACAGTACTCATGTTTCTGACAGTGTACTGTATGTAATAGGCAAACTTGCAGCTATTAGTGATGAAATCTACAAAAATATTATTTATACATTTTTGCATTTAAATGCAAATATATAATAAACATGTAATAATGACTGGCTCACAAAACTTTGGTAATTTAAAATATTTCTTTGTTTTCCAGAGTATAAAACATTAGTATCTACTAATACATTGTACATGTACAGACTATGCTGGCCTCTTTACACACTTAAGTGTCTCCCAGTCTACCTGACTGTGCTCCCCTTTACTAGATCCCTTATGTCCCTCATATTTAAGCTACTCCACTCAGCTCTGCATATGTAATGTGCACCTTGCAGCACCTGAGCTTGCCATGGCAGCTCTCTGTACATAATAGCATATTTACATTTCTCCCCGAAGTGTTTTGAGCACAGTTAATGGTAATGAATTGTACTGGTTTTAAATTGTGTATGTGTTTAAGAGAGAGAGAGAGAGAGAGAGAAAGAGAGAGAGAGAGAGAGAGAGAGAGAGAGAGAGAGAGATACTCCCACACCACTTTCAATTTGCTATAGGCTGCCTGCTGTAGTAGGAGCTTGTCAGTAGGAAAGCAGACTTCTTTTCTCATTTGAGAGACTCAGTCATCATTTGCAGCATAGAAGAACACTCTGTACTACTGTAAAGGATTTCTAAACATGAACATTTTTCCAGCTACTTCTTCTTTTGATAAGAGGGAAAGGAACCTGTTGTAAGCCTCTGCCTTTGGCTGGAGCACATTGTCATCTGAACTGGTGTGAAAGCTGAATCTAATGGCTCTATACAGCTGATTTTCCCCTTCGCTCTCTTCTGCCTTGCTGTTACAATGTTTGCTAGGATCTTCATCCCCAAGAAGCACCGGCAGCGCTTTGATGAAGCCGTCTCTCAGAGCCTTCTGAACCGTGTGTGTCGCAGTAAGAGTGTGAGTGAGCCAGGCCAGAACCGACTGCGCCGCAGCCGCAGCCAGGAGCACCATGAGCGGCCACATGGCTCCAAAAGGGCCAGCTCAGTTCCCAGAGACACCGGAGAGAACCATGAGCGTGGCCATAAGAAGAGCACTGCTGGTATCCCCAGCATTCCCTCCACAGGAGCAAATCAGAGGTATATATAAATATAAACATACATTAAATACAAGCCTCTTTATTTCATTGTATTACATTTTAAGTTAATCCAATAAAATACTCATGATTTATTGTATGATTGAATAGTATGTAAAATATTTAAAAATATATATA
>JBCNYH010000021.1:27791260-27817549 GCA_039654325.1 Tandanus tandanus
CACACACACACGCACACACACACACACACACACACACACACACACACACACACACACACACACACACACACACACGTTTAGTATGACTGCACCCCCTCTAGTACATTCTATAATTATGAGATCAATGACTAGGTCCAAAACTCAGATACAATCTTACCAGCTATAGAGGGTACGGATAAATTAAACTAATAAGGCGGGTGATACAACTGAACATGGAAATCAGCTAGTGAAAGGTGGTGAACAGAAAATGCAGTGTTAACCTTTACTTCTGCTGCTCCAGACTGAATTCAGGAAACACATGGGGGACTTATTTACTTCTTTCTTAAAGGATCCATGGCATTCTTATTTTACATCAGCCTTGGACACTTATCAATAGAAATATCTATCGGGAGCTCTGCCCTTTGGACACGGCATAAATCTTTATTACCATAGATAGATGAATGGATGGATGGATGGATAGATGGATAGATAGTTAAAAATAATAATTTACTTTTTTTTTTTTATTTTACTACACAATATATTTTACACTTTGGGAATGTCATTTAGAAGTTAATAACAGCAATAATATTAATGTTAATTTATACTAGGATAATAAATAATTCAACTCAAAATCATTTAAAATAATTATAGTTTTATAAATCACCCCAAGCCAACACAGTTTTGGTGTTTGTCTAGGAATTGCTCCCACGAGAAGGTGGTATCGATGCTGCAGGGCAGCGGTGCCAATCCCACACTAGTGGTGGAGGAGGGGCCGGTTCTCTACTCTCCATCAGACTCTGAAGCCGAGGAGACTCCCACAGTTCCTTGCACTCACTCACCTGCCCTCAGCTCGCTGCAGTGGGTAGCAGAGATCCTTCCTCCTAGCATCCGTGTACACGGCCGCACCTTCAGTCAGCAGCTTGAGCACCTCCTCACCACACAAGAGAGATATACCATCTGCAAGGCCCTCGAGACCTTCTTTCAGCACAGGTTACTGTCTTCTGCTCCCTGTGCTCATACATCAAATGCAGTACAGCACAGATTTATAGCACCCTTTTCCTGTTATTAATAAACTTTTCTGCTGTTATTAATATGGTCACAGCACTATGTATGTAATTTCTCAGGCTGTTGATTTTGAGCCATGTGAATATATTCTGTGTTATGGAGATGTACACCAATCAGCCAATAACATAAACACCACCTAAATGGTCTGTAGCCAGGCAGCTCCTAGCAAGCCGCAATGTGCTGTGTGTTCTGACAACTTTCTATTATAGCCAGCATGAAGTGTTTCAGGAGTTTGTGCTAAATAGACTGAGTCATTTAGCCATTACAGTGTGGCCCTTGTCAAAGTCAATCAGATCCTTACACATGCTCATTTTTCCTGTTTCCAACACATCAACTTCAAACAATTACATTTCACTATCTGCCAAATACATGTCACGTTTTGCTAGGTGCCACTGTAATGATATATAAACTACTTAATAACTAAATATGAGGTCTTTAATTAAAAAAAAGGCAAGGTCTGTGCTAAAGACCAAGGGCTAAGATTTCTCTGTACAGACTAAGCAAAAAAGGTAAATAAGTAGTTAATTATATGGTATTAAAATCACTTCAGGCACTGTTACTTGCCCACTTCTGAACATCCATGTCTCTAAAGGCTTTGGTAGCTTTCAGCTTTCAACTGTTTATTTCTTTATCCCTAGGATATTTCCTGTATACCTTTTCTCTTCAAGAAGACACTAAACTTCTTCTCTGGAAGTGGCTAAAGATTATAGTACACAGTGCAGTTAGCTAACGGCTTTGTTGTCGGTCGGATATGCACCTGTCCACACTCAATTTATTGCTTGTGCATGGACCAGTCAGCCTGCACATACTGTCGTTGCCATGCACACTGGCTTGCAAAAGTATTCATCCCCTTGGCATATTTCCTATTTTTGGCCTTAAAACTTACAATAATTTTTTATTTTTTTTGGATTTTAAGTACTGGACACAAAATAGTCCAAATCGGAGAAGTTGAATGAAGAAACAAATGCATTAAATAAAAATAGAAAGTGGCACTTGCATATGTATTCACCCACTCTGCTATGAAGCCCCAAAATAAGGTCTAAATAAGATCCATAGAGAAAGAAGATTAAAGAGGCTTTATGGAAGAGTGGGCAGAAAAAAAGCCACTGCTTACAGAAAAAATAAGAAAGCATGTTAAGTGTTTGCCAGAAATACATAAGAAGGTCCTCTAGTTAGAAAAGTTTAAAACTGAACCTTTTGGCCTTCAAGGAAAACACTATGTCTGGTAGAAACCCAACATCTCTCATTAGCCCAAGAACACCATCCCCAGAGTGGTGGCAGTCTCATGCTGTGGGGATGCTTTTCATCAGCAGGGACTGGGAAACTGGAGACAATTGATCGAATAAGATATGGTGCTAAATACTGGCAAATTCTTGAGGATGAGAAATTCTTGAAGGAGCTGGACCAGTTATGCTTTGAAAAATAGTCCGAAAGCTCAAGAGACATACCCTAAGAGACTTTCAACTGTAATTCTTGCAAAATGTGGCTCTACAAAGTATTGACTGTTTTTTTTACTTGTACTTTTTCTTGTTTGTTTTTATGATAACAAATGTTTATCTTTTTCAAGGTTGCATGTTGTGTAAATTGATTGGTAATCAACCCCATTTCCATTTTAATTCCAGGTTGTAAACCAACAAAAGATAAAAAGAAAAACAAAAAAAAATGCTAAGGGTGTTGATCATGTTTGCAAGCCACTGTAATTATTGGTGTTATGCACTTTACCTGCCAGTGCTCGTAATGTTTCAATGATATGGCTGATCTGTGTATGTTAGTAGATAAATTTTTTTACTCTTGCCTTTGAGAAAATTTGTATTCTCAGATATGACCAAATGTGGTTTCCTGATTTTTCTGGCTTCAGTCAAATATAATGATTAATTATTTTATAAATCCCCAACAAATTCTTTTAATTAAGCAACTTAAAATCTGAAGACAATTAATTTCCATTCACTGAGAGAAAGGCTCTTTTCACCACAAATGTCAAAGCACAGCATTCCCAAGGTGTGGAACATTTCTTCAGTCTCACTGTGGTGAGATTACTGTGCAAAGTATTTAAAAATAACTCCAGCTCCTGGCACAAATAGATACGTACAGAACATGAACATGCGTGGGTTCTCTTGGATTTTCTTTAGGACTTGCCGTTACATTGGGACAGCAAACAGGGAGTGCTGCTTTACTGTCATTGAATTGCCTCCCATGTCTCTCTGGAATCCAGGAATGTGGACACACTCATTGTGGATGTTTATCCTGTGCTGGACACTCCTGCCAAGCAGCTGATCTGGCAGTTTATCTATCAGCTTTTGACCTGCGAGGAGCAGGAGCGCTGTAAGAGCAAGATCTCCCGCTTCCTGGGCTTCAAAGGAGCAGGTGTGCAGTGAAGACTATTGTGTAGTTTGTGTAGGCTTGGCTGAGTACAAGGCATGAATTTTAGTGCTTGTAATAAATGTTAGATAATGCATTTTAGTTATTTTTCCCCCCCACTGCATATTTAATCTCTTTTTGTTGTGTGTATTTGTGTGTATACTGGCAGACCTTGAACTGGGCACAGAAAATCACAGACGGAGCAGCTCCATGAGGGTGACTGGAACATCCCATCGAAACAGTATCCGAGAAAGAAGCTCAGATGATTGCATCATTGGCACTCATCTAGGAATGGGTATGATTTGTATACATCAGTATGGAGGCTTCTGTAAATATAGATCATATTACACTGATTCATATTAATTGATAAGTCCTCCACCTCCATTTTTACATCATGCTGTAGAATCATTTCTTCGCTCTTATGGAGCCTTAAACAACTAGCCATGGCGGGTCTAATGTTTATGGTTCGATAAGACTGCTGCGGTGTGTTGAGTATTGCAAGCAGCTTTTTGTTCAGTTCAACAACCTTACCGCTAAGGTGAATTCCAAACAACTGCTGTTTGTGCCTATCAGCTTGCTTTGGGGTACTGTGTGCTGGACAGTGATCTTTTTCCTCAGGGACTTTTACTGAACCTGCAACCCCAGGTGAAAGACAATGTGGCGATGGGACCTCCTTTCCAGAGTCCCCAGATTTGAACCACGTGGGTACCATTCAGCACTTGCCAAGTACCTCTTTCATTTTCAATTGCTTTTACTCAGTCATGCCATTGTCATCTAACCACATAAAAACCTGTAGATATCAGGAGTGTACACAGAGCTGGAGAGTGCATACACAATGAAGAACAGCAAGCCTCTACAGAGTAACTCATCACCTGGGAATGAGGGCATGAGCCATGGTGACAACCATGCACTCACTCACTCCTTCACACATGCTAAAAAAGGTACACTCATAATACCTGCCATTGTCTCTGAAATGAAATGGTGCTTAATGAGGTGAAGTATGATACAAACATGCCTTTAATAAAACATTTCACTGGAAGAAAGGAAAACATTAATTTGACTGCATATAAATGAATGTGTAGCTTGACACTTGCATTCACATGCACATTATCTGTTATTCATCACCCTCCTTTAAAAATATTTTGTTCCTTATAGGAAGCCGTAAGTCAGGCCTATCTCTGACATGGAAGGAACCCTGCACCAGCCCTCAGTATGACCTCTACCAGCAGACCGTCCCTTCTCCCGGAAGCATGGACTCTAACCCCTATGTCAGCCTAGACAGCTCTCCTACCTCCCCCCATCACTCTGATGAGGCCCCGAGCCCTCAGCCTCGCCGAAGAAAACTCTTCACTTTCTCCAGACCTCCACGCAGCAGAGACACAGACAAATTTCTGGATGCCCTGAGTGAACAGCTCGGTCACCGAGTCACCATTGTGGACAACTTTCTGGGAGGCGAAAATGACTATGAAGAGGTGTGTATATTGTGCTTGACTAATGAAAAAAAGTTAATTTATGCAGAGATATGACTAATGTTTGTGTCTTTCACAGATGAGTTTCCAAGAAGAACAGGACAATGTATTGTCTCGTCAAGCAAGCAGCGCAAGCAGTGAGGACCACAGCAGTGATTCAAGCTCTTTAACCAACTCCTCTGAAACAGAGCAAATCCCACCCCCTCCACGAAGTCCACCACCCCCACCACCACCCATTCAGTTCACTGACACGCCCTCCCCCATCTGCCTCACTCCACAACACATGCCTCAACCTCCTCCTGCCTTCCAGAACCACCCCATCATACCGCCTCCACCACCCCCTCCTCGGTTCATCCTCTCCAGCCGTCCATCTCTCCACCATGTGCTGCCTACATGCCAGGAGACAAGGTTCCATCACACACAGACCCGAAAGCCCTTTTCTCAGCCTTCTGTTCATGCTAGCCAACAACTTCACCAACCCAAAGCCCACCCCATTCTTCATTCATCCTCTCACACATCTTCGCAACCTCCTCAAACATCCCAAAAGCCTTCCTACACATCCTCACAACCTCTTACTACTACCCCACAGCCTTCTCAAACATCCTCTCAACCTACTCACACATCCGCACATCCTCCATTAAGGCACCGCACCCAGTCCATCTACCAAAGCCATCAAAGCTCAACCATGCAGCCCAAAGCAAAGAAAGATTCACCACAGTCTACCCATAAATCTTTTGAGAGCACAAAATCTTTTGAGAGCATCTCAAAAATAACACCGCCACCCCCACCTCCACTGCCACCACCCTGTGAGCCCCCACCTCTGCCAAAACCAAGCCCTCAGGCTTCAGATACCAACCACATGAGTGTGAAGAGGCTTCGATGGGAGCAGGTTGAGAATTCGGAGGGCACTATCTGGGGACAGGTTAGTGAGTTATACAATCAGCTTGGTACAATTCATGTGTGATACTCCAAGTATGGATAGATAATGCTTCTTTCTGCTTGTCTGCCAGCTTGGAGAAGACCCTGACTATGGTAAATTAAGTGACATGGTGAAATACCTCAATCTGGAGCTGCACTTTGGCACACAAACAGGTTCCAGTAAGTTTGGACTCTCACATGTATTCATGTCAAAGTATCGCCATCAAGAAAGCATCTTCGTTGATTACATGTTGTGATACGTAACATCTGTGTTGATACTTAACATATATATCTCATGTGTGTTGTCTATCTTTGTGCTTTTTCAGCTCATCACATATACCATTTTTCATGGATCACTTACAGTCTGTCCATTCACAGTGTCCTCCCCTTCCTCACTGGCATCTCAGAAGCTCTCTTTTTTCTCATCATGTTCCATTTATTGTTTTCACTGCTGGCTCCAGGAGAACCGATCCTTACAATGTAATTAAATATGTCAGTTTCTCTTCCAGAGCCCACAATTCTACCCGAGAGCTTTAAAAAGAAAGATGTGGTCGAGATTCTCTCTCATAAAAAGGCCTACAATGCTTGTGAGTATATCCGGGATTGCCTCAGTCATCCTGCTTGCATCCAAATCTTGTGTGAAGAATAAAGTATACCTGTTCTCATTGTGCAGTCATGGGAAGCCTTACCTTTGCTCCTGTACTTCAGTCATTCATTTATTCATTTTCTAAACCGCTTCATCCTGATTAGGGTCGCGGGGAGGCTGGCACCTATCTCAGCCGACTCTAGGCGAGGGTGGGGTGCACCCTGGACAGCTGGCCAGGCCATCGCAGGGCCAACACACATACAACCATTCACACTCACACTCATACCATGTTTTTGGTATGTAGGAGGAAACCGGAGTACCCGGAGGAAACCCACGCAAGCACAGAGAGAACACACTTACTCCACACAGAAACACTGTAGCCCGGGAATCAAACCCAGGCCATTGCTCCTATACTTATTAGATTTAAAATATAAACTTAAGATTATCAGAACATAATGGAAGAAGACTTTTGAATTATGGGAGATATTTTCTTACCATAAACACTCAACCATGCACTTTATTAGGAAGACCTATACATCTGCTCTTTTATTTAGTTTTCCAATAAGCTAATCATAAGACAGCATGGTATTGTTGTTGGTGGCAGGTGGGCTAAGAATTTGAGAATGGTGGTTTTCTGGGATCTTGAGATATAACAATCACTATTCAGAATCTCTATTCAAAACTAAAAATATCCAGTAAGAGGCAGGTCTGTGGAAGGAAATACCTTGCTGATGATAGAGGTTCGAGGAAAATGGCAATGCCAAAGGCTACAAAAACTCAAATGACCACGCTTTGTAACTATGGTGAGCAGAAAAGCATCTCAGATGAGATAGCATATTGAACTTTGAGGTGGAAGGGGGAAAAACCCAGCAAAAGACCACAACAGGTTCCACTCCTGCCACCCAAAAACAGGAATCCGAGGCTAGAGTGGGTACAGGTTGACTGAAACTGGGCAGATGAAAAGGTCAGAAAATGTCATCAAGAGAGTGACTCCATGAACCTAACCTGTTTTCTGTCAGTCGTTTGAGGTTGGTGGTGGATGTGGTGAAGTAATGATGTGGAGAATGTTTTCTTAGCACAAATTGGGTCCCTTAATACCAATAAAGCATTGTTTGAATGCTACAGACTATAGGAGTATTGTGGTTGACCATGTACATCCTTTCTTGACCACAATTTACCCATCTCTGAATGAGCATGACAGTGAATTCAGAGAAGTTCAGTGTCCTCCCCAGTCACCAGAACACATTTGGAATGTGGTAGACAGGAGATTTACAGAATGAATATGCAGCTCGCAAAACCTCTGCAACTGCATGATGGATCAGATCCTCAAAGGAATATTTCCTTCACCTTATGGAATTCACACCACAAAGATTTGAGGCTGTTCGGAGAGAAAAGGGACGTATTTCTGACGTGTTCCTAATAAAGTGTAAGAGGTGAAGTGTGCTCACTCTCCACTTGGTTGCTCTCCCCAGCCATCCTTATAGCCCATCTGAAGCTGTCTCCAGCAGAGTTACGACAGGTCCTCATGACCATGAGCACTGAGCGTCTGGAGCCTTCTCACATTAAGCAGTTGTTGCTCTATGCCCCTGACGATGATGAAGTTAAACAGTTCCAGCAGTACAACCAGGATCCCGCCAAGCTTAGTGAACCTGACAAGTTCGTCCTTCAGGTATGGTTTTCTCTTACTTTGCAGATTTTTACCTTTCACGTGAGCTACGCGGAGGGTACTGTGACGCGCAGATTTCAGTTTCTCATGAAATTTTGTGTGTGTTTGTCTGTCTGCAGTCCATGAGTGTGCACTCTGTCCTAGTTAGTCATTAATTTTGGCGTGAGCTATGAATTGTTCATGTTATTATTACTAGACATGTGAGAGCTAATGGAAATTGTACTAAAGTAAAGTAATATTACGATAATCATTACATTTACATAGACAGGAACTTTCCAATAGGTCTGACGCCAGGATCGAATTAGATAATTATAAGTTCAACTTCGTCTTCAAATTAGACAGATCATGCGTGTGTCCAAGTACCCATAACACGTGAAAGGTCAATGAACATGTGTGTTTGCTCCACCAGTCATTTTTCTTTTCTAGAAATCAATTTCAAGCAGTCCCATTAAAATATAGAAGGCATTTGATTTCTTTATGAATGCTTATGACTTTGTGTGGGTCTTGCAGATGTTAACAGTGCCTGAGTATAAAACCAGATTGCGCAGTCTCCTCTTCAAAACCACCCTGCATGAAAAAACTGAGGAAATGAGAATTGGTTATGAGTGCATCTACAAAGCTTCCCTAGAGCTGAAAAACAGCAGGAAACTGGCAAAGATCCTGGAGGTAAAGTACTTTTATAGTCAAAACTGCGAATCGTACAGTAATGAGTTAATAAATCATGCATCTATTTTCTATATGCCTAATTGCTCTGTGTAATTGATTTTTTTTTAGATATAATTCTTATAAAGTTTTGTTTTGTAGTTTGTCCTAGCAATGGGAAACTATCTTAATAATGGCCAACCCAAGACAAATAAACCTACAGGCTTTAAAATCAACTTCCTTACTGAGGTACAGTGGGTATTAAGCAAAAAGATGGTTATAAAGATACCGTATCATTTTGTTTGTTTGTTTTCCAAAGTCATTTTGCCATTAAAATATTACAGTGTAAGCTTATTAATTGCTCTATTTAAATAATAGGATCCTGAGAATCCTACTTTCTTTCCACAGCTTAGCACAACAAAAACAGTTGATGGGAAGTCAACCTTTCTTCATATTCTAGCCAAATCATTATGCCAACACTTTCCTGAACTTCTCAGCTTTGCAGGAGAGCTTATAACAGTGCCACTGGCTGCCAAAGGTAAAACCAGCAAAGTGGCGATAATGTAATCTATTTATATTATTTATATATTATCTTCTATACCCATTGAAATAGTTTTTAAACATAGTATGATACATCATATATGGCTGAATACTTTTTTCTCGGTGACCCCAGTGAATCAGAAAACTATTACAGCAGACCTCAGTGATCTCCACTCCACCATCAAGGAAATCAGGACTGCCTGCCTAAAGATCCCAGCCACAGCAGAAGATCGATTTGCAGCAGTTATGAGTGTATCCTCACTAAGGCATCCCACAAAGGCACAGCCCTTATAAACAAAATGATAAACTAGAATACACTGACAGCTGGGTTTGGAATCTCTAGTAATGGTGCATTACTGGATGTACCATTTATAAAACCTTCTTCACACTGTTTTTCACAGAAAAACTCGAATTTCTGATCTTATTAAATGTGTATACCAGAGGGCTGAGGAAATCTCAGATCTAACTGGTAAGAACGTACTGACTGCAGATTTGTACATCCATGTAGTTTAAGGCTAATAAAAATAGATTTAAATAATGTGGTGTTATGTACCGAAGAAATATATATGATTGTTAATTGGGTGAGATTTTCAGCAAGGAGACATTTTACATTTATGGATGTAAATTTTAACCATGAGAGAGTCTGCAGGATAGGATTTTTTATTTACCTTTCTAAATTTTTTTTGTATTATTGACCAAGATAATAGAGAACAAATATAAAATAGAGCCTAATGAAGAAAGTGGTAAGAGGAACCATGTGCCTTGAGAATGTACCACAATATCAAATGCAATTATAACGGTATAAAAAGAATGTTAAATTAAATTATTGATTTATTCATTCATTTGGCCAACCTCTTAATCCGCTTAGGGTTGCAGGGCAGTGGAGCCTATCTCAACTGTCTCTGGGCGCAGACGGGGTACACCCTGAACAGTTTGCCGGTCCATCGCAGGCCAATACGCACACAACCATTCACACTCACACCTAGGGGCACTTTGGAACAGACAATTAGCCTAATGTGCATGTCTTTGGGCTGTGGGAGGTAACTGGAATACCTGGAGGAAACCCATGCAAGTACAGGGAGAAAATGCAAACTCCACACATGCCCTCTAAATTAAAATAATTTAATTAAACATTGTAATTATTGACAAAGTGCTCTGATGTATTAGTAAGAAAACATTGTTATATAAGAGTATATGTTATTATCGGACAATATTTAAATGTTGTAGTACTAATGACCCTCTGCTTCATGTTAGGCTACATCACATCACCCCACCATTGATTGTTTTCCTGTTACAACAGTGTGCCCGATCATGTTTTATTCCTTAACTATGAAGCATCCTGGATTTTGCCGAACACACAAGATTACAATTATTTTGAATAATTAATAACAGAGCATTATATTTCATGTAACACAAACATTTGCCTGCAGAAACACTGATGTAGGAGAACGACTGTGCATTGATTTCTTAACTTTGACATCAGAGCTTCCTGGAAAACTCACATCCAGCTGTGCAGTCTCTGGACTCTCACCAGCAGAAAGCAATGGATGAGTTTGGCAAGGTAGCCTCGTACTTCGGCGAAGACAGCAAGACCACGACCACAGAAGCCTTTTTTGGCATCTTTGCAGAATTCATCTCTAAGTTTGGGGTGAGTCGTTAATGGAAATGAGGAAACAGTGTTCTGTATCTTAATTAGTACTTTTGAGATAAATAATAAAAGTGATGCCATCTCGGTTTAAGTGATCCAACATGACTTTGATAAGTTTTGCTGTCATTTTTTTTTTCTGTACTGCAGAGGGCACTAAATGAGACACGGGCCACAGAAAACCCCAGAAGCCCCCGTATAGCATCACCTTTAGCCTGGTGAGAATATTCTTTAGGTTTGCTGCTCTTGTTACCTGTGGCCATCTATGTGCCAAGAACTTGACAAAGCAACAGGAGAAGCGAAGAATTTAATCAAAGTTAAAGTTTATGACCTACATGTTAAAAATGTAACTTTACCATAAAGAATATATATTTTATACAACTCTAAAGTTATTAAGGATATGGATATAGTTTCATTATTTTTAAAAAAGTTTCCAGTGGCAAGAGAATGTAACAAGAATGTGAGCACTTTACAAGTCTTTCACCCACAGTTGATGCTACGCAAGTCAGCCGTTTCTTCATTATTCCTTTCACTGATGAATACTGACCAAAATCCCTGCAGACAGACTATAACGAGGGCTGGGTGTTAATGGTGTTATTCAGCAGTGTATTATCATTGTAAACAGATGATTAACTTTGCACAGCGTTAGTATTTTTGCTGAGGACAGACCCCGCCACACTAGTAATGACCACTTCTTTTGTCTGATCTGTGGTGAAGCTGTGCATGAAAAACTGTACAGTGTACCAGTATTTATTATGAAACTGTCAACTATGAACTCCTTTGCTGTGACAAATGAAATCTGAATGAAGATGCATAGATCTGTTATTAATGCCAGTGAATCGGCCCTGTGTTTACATCTCGTTTGTTTTATGTTTACATGGTAAAATGTTATGCAGCTTGGCAGATTTTTCCTTAAAATAATGTTTAAAATGTTCTTTCTGACTGATGTTTTGTGTTTCCAACAATCTACTAGTAGCCTCCTTATTAAATTCAAATGCATGGACAACTAATTGCTTGTCTCTGTGTCAAAAACAAACACCCATGTTCCTTCTTTTTCAGACCAGTGACAGTATTTGGAAACATTAATCTACAGTTTGCATGTAGCACTGTGTCTATTTTTGTTGGCAAATAATTTTATTATCCTTAATGTAGGCGTATACATTGGTTTCCTTTGGACCTTTATTTAACATTAGATCTTAGGTGTATTGATGTATAGATTGTTTGTGGGTAGGAGAGTATTTATCCTGTGCAGTTCTCTTTCAGCTTCTCTTTCTTTGGGCCACATTGGGCTGCATTTTATTCTGCTGTCTGATTTATATCTTGGGAATAAACAAAACTTCTGACAAGCACTGATGAATATCTGATTCATTTGAGTACTAAAGTACATCTGTTCAACAGGGTTGCATGATCTTGGTAGTAAAAGTAGCTTATATATTCATTATTGCCCTTAAAATAAATGTCAATACATTAATACAATTAGTGATTAAATTACAGTATAAAGGCAGAGGGTTCAGACCCATTACAGTTTTTATGCATTCAGTATGTTTTAGATGAAGTTTTTATCATTATTATTATTATTTACTTAAATAATTAATATTATATATTTTGGACTGATTGGTTTGATAGGGCGACCCGGTGGCGCAGTGGTTAGCATGTCCGCCATCCCAGGTTTGATTCCTGGGCTCGGAGGGGGTTCTGTGTGGATGTTCTCCCCGTGCTTGAGTGGGTTTCCTCCCACAGTCCAAAAACATGCACAGTAGGCTAATTGGCGGTTCCAAATTGCCCCTTGGAGTGAGAGTGAGTGTAAATGGTTATGTGTGTCTTGGTCCTGCAATGGTCTGGAGAGCTGTTCAGGGTTCACCCCGCCCTCGCCAGCCTTCCCCCTCGACCCTAATAAGGATTAAGCGACTTAGAAAATGGATGAATGAATAGATTGATAGGTCACAATTTGTGGCCCTCTGGCGCCCTCTGCTGTTCCACTGCCGTCATTATCGGGGAGCTAATGGCACCCACGGTGGTCTTCAGTAGAAAAATATGGCTGAAAATATTTTAGTGTATACAGAAAATCCCTTTTTCTGTAATTGTAAAATAAACAACAACTAAGGTGCTTTTAATGCAATTAAGTGAGATGTATGACCCGGTTTACTGTTTTCATTTATTCACTTATTAGTTAATGTTAGCTTAGGTAGGCTAATTGCTAGCTGCCTCATGAGTTAATTACTGGTTATTTAGCTATTTATCTTGTGTGTTTATTTTCAGGGAGCTGTGACATACATACCTGCGATTTTCCCCTCAGAGAGACATTATTCACAAAACGGTTTACATAAGAAAAATAAAATTGAGCTGGAGAAGCAACAATGATAAATGCCGGGCAGTAGCAGGCCGGTGATGGCGCGTAACGTAATTCAGGTTAGAGGAGGATAGAGAAGACACAGCTATAGTTAAGCCAATTTCTTAAAAAGGTTTGTTGAGTGTTTACTAAAATATTAAGGTACTTTTAGCAAAATAAGTTTGTTACACTTATTTCTTTCAGAATTGTACAAAGTGTTTCCATCCCAATTGTAAAAGTGTGGTTTAAATAAACTATACACTGATCAGCCACAACATTAAAACCACCTACCTATTACTATTTGTCACCAAATTAGTTCTAACCCTTCAAGGTATAGACTCCACAAGAACTCTGAGAGTGTACTAGGTATCTGTCACCAAGCAGTTCACAGCACATCCTTTAATTCCTGTATGTTAAAAGGTGGGATCTCCATGGTTTGGACTTGTTTGTCCAGCACATCCCACAGACGGGAATTTGGAGTCCAGTTTTCCTCAAACCGTTCCTGAACAGTTTTTGCAGTATAGCAGGGTGCATAAAACTGCTGAAAGGGGTTACTGTCCTTAGGGAATGCAACTGCCATAAAGGGATGCACTTGGTCTACAACATTGTTTAGTTAGATAGTATGTGTCAAAGTAACATCCACATGAATTTTAGGACCCAAGGTTTACCAGCAGAGCACTGCCCGGAACATTACACTGATCCTGGTGGCTTGCTTTCTTTGCATAGTTGATCATGTTTCAATCTCTGCATGCACCATCTGTCCATATGATGAAAAAGAAAATGTGATTCATCTGATCAGTCCACCTTCTTCCATTGCTCCAGTTTTGATGCTCACGTGCCCACTGTAGGCACTTTCATTGGTGAACAGGGGTCAAGCATATGCATTCTACACTCACAGCAATCTGCAATGTTCTGACACATTTTGATCATGGTCAGCATTAAACCTTCAGCAATTCCCTCGCTCATGGGTCTACAGACCTTTCCTGTGTGTCTTTATGTCATCATTGTCTGAGGCTCCTGTTTCTCTTGATTAGGAACTAGCTTGCAAATTCTGGCATGTACACATAATCCCTAGGTTCCTGCCTTGTGAGAACAATTCCCCTTCACATACACTGAGTCTATTAGGTGGTTATCTTTGTCTCATTATTTTTTTTTAACAATATACTGGCCTTTTTTCCAGCCTTGTGAGATAATTAAACTTCAGTCATCTAACAGTGATTCACGATTTTCTTTAATACCACATGTTCCTATGGAGCTTTGAACATGTTTTAAAAAAAATACCATCTCATAGGTAATTCTTGACATCAGGTCCATTTCATAGGTTTGTTGTGCTATGCCGTATGATGGCCTACAGCTGTGTTAAGATTACATATGCATATTTGAGTCAACTGAATATTCAGAATAGTTTTCTTACAATAGTCCTATAATTGCTATGATAAACCCATGGGACTTCCCTATATGTATTGTACAACATTTTTACAACAGTGTTAGGTTGAGCCATGCACCAGTTGTCCAGCCACAAAGTATCACACGAATATCATGAGTTTTTTTGTCTTGCAAGTCATATCACTTTCAATATGAAAAACATTTGACTTAGAAACTAACCTATTTTTCTCACAAGACGTACAACAAATTTTTTATGTGAAGGCAACTACAGTTTCAAATCTAGACAGAACAAGAGAGCTGTCATAGCTTCATTGAATTCCTATGACAAAAGAAAAAGAAAGAAAAAGAAAAGGGGCTTAATTGACATACAATCCAACATGAGTTCCAAAGTTTGTTAGTTTTTAAAGTTTTCTGCTACTTGGGAGCAGAACTGTAATGAGCTTTGGCTTTCCCCCAAATAACCCCACCCAGAGCTGAGAGTTTCTGCATTCTTGCCGGAGATAGGGCTAAAATCCAGGCTGGAATACATGTTTAAAAAAAATTAGGTAAATAAAACTAGCTACTGCAACATTGAAAATTGAAGTTTGCCTCTGGTGGCTTGAAATTGTGCAATTAGTAGAGTTTTAGAAACATTATAAACCCCCTTAAAATATGTCTTACAAAATTAGCACTACAAGAAAACTCAACTGAACTCTTTCAGTCAGTTTCAGAGCGCATATTACGGAGTACGCATCATTTACTTCATTATTTTGGTGAAGTGAAGGAAAACACTGAGGCAGCTGTACTATTTCTAGTACCACTGCAGGGTATTTGTGAAGGGCAAGATACAGGAAGAGGCTCTTTTGCTGGAAGAGGAAACCATTATTCACCTTTGGCAGAGCCAAGTATTACATTCTCCTACTACCTTCCTCAAGAGATACACAAAACCAGTCAACATCCTCATAGACACAGGTAAATGTTATATCATTGAAAGCATTCAGGTTAGCTGAAAAACATGCTTGTGTTTTTAGAAATCTTGGCCAGACAATCACTGACACACACAGAGAGAGAAAGAGAGAGAGAGAGAGAGAGAGAGAGAGAGAGAGAGAGAGAGAGAGAGAGAGAGAGAGAGAGAGAGAGAGAGAGAGAGGTAAAGTTCAACAAGGAATATTTGGAAAGGAAGAAGTCACTGAGGCACATAATTAAAAACCATAAAAGGAGTTGGTATTGTGCTTTATTAATTGACCGTAAAGCAGTAATAGCAAGCATTTTATTCCCCCCCCCCCAAAATTTCTCATTTCAAATGTTTTTCTTTGTACACCATCAACATATATACCTTTAGTTCATTTTCCAAATGTTATGATGGGTAAGGCAGCAAGGTAAAGGCAAAGCCTGTGAAGAAACAGACTATTAAACTCATTCTTAGTGTATGATTTTGAGAGTGGCACATTTTGGTGTCAATTGCTCTCATACAAGTCTTTTTTTTTTTTTTTTAAACACAGTAAAACATTCAGTATACCACAGTGTTCTTGTCCAAAGAGTCACAGGCTGTCAGGGTTTTGTCATTTCTCAGTTTGTTTTCTGTCATTTCTGTCATTTACCAAGTAGTTAAACTATCACATTGCCTGTGAAATGTGTCGTTCAATATTTCTTACACAGGTGACCAAGTTCTTAGATGACTTAACACTGTCAAATTAGTTATAAGGGACTGATCACATGAATGCCCCAGGTTTAGAAAAAACATTGTTTGTAGACAGAATACTAATCTTGTAGTGTGTGTATATTTTTATACTGCAGGTAATGATAATAATATTGATAATAAATTGCAGCAAATTCAGATAACATGAGGCATAATAAGATTTTTAAATGAAAAAAATGGAACAACTGAAATTGACATAAGCTGTAGGGAATGTGTTTATGGAAAGAGGTGTAGGACAGTTTCCATACAGAATATTAGGAGTCGAGTATATTAGCTGACTGGAAACCTGCAGTCACATGGTACACTCTAAAGCCACAGTATATGGTTTCTACTGAGCATCATATCATCCCAAGCTTAATATGGTTTGTTCTCTCTAGCTATTTTTCAACTAAGGCCACTTAAGAAACACCAAGTAGTACCTCAACCTATTTCCCAGTTCCTTACAATAAAACTGCACTGACAGTTTGACAGAGTTCAACCTGTTTGGTGCCATGCAATATCTCCATGCTGCTATTCCTCTGGGTGCTACTGATGGCCCAAATCTTTGGTGAAAGGCAACCAAGCTGACGAGAACTTGGTGAAAGGGAAGAAGCAGCAGCATTTTAGAGAGTCCTTGGGCTGTGAGGAACAGGTAGCAGGATTATGGCAGCCATATCCTCACTTTCACAGGACTGTGCTCTCCGAGTCCAAGTCCGAGTCCTTAAGCTGAGTGACAGGCTGATCTGAGGCAATGTCTGGAATAAGGACTCGGCCCAGTCCTTTGAATGTCATCCCTGGATCTGAACAACACAGTAAAGTTAGTGTCTACTCGTGCTTTAGTATATTCTACAGTATAAAAAATGTTCTTGATTTCTTCTATCAAAGCAGGTTTATTTATTCATGGCTGTGCTGTCTGTCCAAACATTACTGAGATACACTATTTCTTACACTGAGATACTCTATTTTTGTCAAAAAAGAACCACCTTTAGTTCTGATTAAAGCATTAATCACCATAACATCTTGAACTGATGATGGGAAAATTAAACCACTCCATAAAGTCTTCTCCAGTACATCCAACATTTACAGCATTTGGCAGACGCTCTCATCCAGAGCTTTTTTTTCCAAAGGGTATTTTTTAAATAGGGTTAAGGGCAGGATTCTGTGGTGCCAGTTCATGTGAGAAAATGATTCCTTATACCCCCTGAACCACTCTTTCAGTATTTGAGCCCTAATTTTATATCCGTGCCATAAGTGAAGAAGCTTATTGATGGTGATAACCTGCTCATTCAGTACATTCAGGTCATCAGCTGACTTTATTTTTTTGCCACATAATGTTGCTGGATCCTCAACCTGACCAACTAAAGAATCAATGCCATGGCGATTACATGCTGTAAACAAGGTTCAAGGCGGTCCAACAAAATATTAGGGGTGCGTGACTTTTATTATGACCAGGCAATGTATGAAGGATTCTACAGATCAGCAGTATTCAAAATTACTTGCTTACAAATGTACATATAAGCAACTAACGTGACTGGATGCGGACAGTAAATACCATTTAATTCTTAACCATGAACAATTCATTTTTGGCTATAAATATGACAGTTTAGTGAGTTAAGAGTTTATGTTTTGCTTTATAATGATGCTTCATGTTATCAGCAATTTAACAATTGCAATGGGGTGTCAAATGTATGTTTGAATTTGACACATAAAAAAACTGAAATATCAATGAAAGGCTGTGCAAACTTTTATAATAATCTCTTTAGCCCTGCATATAGTTCCTAATGAGCTCTATTCAGCTATGTAACTAAACTAGGTACACTGAACTACAAACAGGTTTTTTGGTGCATATCTGGTTTATTCTACTGAAATAGATTGCTGGGTCTCTCAGGCACTCAGGTCACTCAGACACCTGGCCCCAACCCAGTGCTCTACATTACATGGCCAAAAGTATTCAGACACCCTTTCTAATTACTGAGTTTTGGAGATGCAGCCATACCTATATTTAACAGTGGCATAATGTGAAGCGCATAAGCATACAAGCTCCATAGACCACTCACAGTTTAAACACTGTAACAGGATACAACCTTTGTCACTAGTTGCTAGACTGCCAAGTAAAGAACATAGCATGTAAACATTAACTACCCTCTGTTGCATCACTCACTAATAACTACATTTGGAAGCACCATCAGCATAATAACTGTGCATTGGGAGATTCATACATTCTGTTCCCATGCCTTGGCAACTGCACACAAGATTAAGATCACTATTACTTAATGCCAAATGTTGGCTAGAGTAATATAAAACACACCAGCGCTGGATGCTGAGCCAGTGGAAATAGGTTCTCTGGAGTGATGACTCACTCTTCATTATCTGACAGTCTGATGGATGAATCTGGGTTTGGTAGATACCAGGAGCATGCTACCTAACGGAATGCATAGTGCAAGTTTTTTGAATTAGGGATAATGTTCTAGCCCTGTTTTTCAGAAGCCCTATAGTTCCAGAATTGGGTTTGACTTTGAGTTGACTTAGAGCCAGATCTTCTCATTAAACATCAGTGCACCTTGCATTATGCATGGGGGCATGCAGGGTACCTTGCATTATGGTCTTTGAAATGAACATGCACAAACTCATACAGACACACTCCAAAACCCACAAAGCAGGGGCCAAATCCATATTAATACCCATGGCCCAACAAGCTCATATACTGTAGGTTTGATGGTCGAGTGTCCACATACTTATGACCATGTATTCTGAGCGACTGTATGACCAAAAGTATGTGGACACCTGACCATTATACCCATGTGTGCCTATTTCAAAACTCTGGGTAGAACAACATGGGGTAATAGAGTTGGCCTCCCATGTGCTTTTATACTATAACAGTCTCCACTCTTGTGGGAGGGCTTTCCACTAGATTTCGGAACATTTTTTTTTTGGCTGTTTGGAGTTGTGCCTAAGAGGAATAGTCAGGTCAGGCTCTGATGTAGGGAGAGATAGGTCAGCATATCAATTCACCCCAAAGGTGTTCAGTGGGGTTGAGGTTAGGATTCTTTGCAGGCCACTCAAATTTCTCCACATCACTCTTAGCAAACCATGGCTTTATGGAACTTGCTTTGAGCACAGGGGATTATCATGGAACAGGTGTGGGTGTCTTGGTTTCAGTAAAGGAAAACCTTTACCACAGCATTACAGCAAACAAACAGTATTTGTCAGTAACTGTAAATATCACATGCAGAATAAACATACCTGCAGGTTAGTACGACAGTTAGCATTTGCGTCTGAAAGAATAAAAACTGATAATGTTGCAATAGATGATGACTAACCCATCATTTTGTAAGCAGCACTCCAGATGTCGTTAGAGTCACTGGTGTCGCTGGCCAAACCTTGAGGCTGTGGTGGAGGCGGAACAGTGGGTCTGTTGCGTGGTCTAGGCACTGGCCGAGGCCGAGGCAGGGACCCAGACTGAAATGGGGAGGGAATATTTGTGCTTGGATTTTCAGAAGGGACCACAGAAGGTGGAGGGGTTTTAGGGGGACTGGGAGTACTTGGTGGAGATGGTTCCTCTACTGGATCTGTGAGTGCTGTGGGCTGAGGAGGAGGAGGAGTGATCTGGCTGGGGGGTTCTGGGGGTGGATGGTTGGGGGCCTGGAGGGGAGGCTGGTTGCCTGAATGGCGCCGGGGTATCGTGTTAGACTGCACTGTTAACGGAGTGGAGCTAAGACTGCTCGGAGAGTGAGTGGAGAGAGGTCTCAGAGATGGAGAAAGGGATTGAGGGGTCCCACATGAAGGCTGTGGAGATGACTGGCTGCCTGGCTGACCTGAAGGTGGATTGGCTGGTTTAGGAGGAGCAGGAGCTGGCTTTTTTATAACTACTGAAAGCAGATTAAAAAGGGTCAGATCAGAATTTATTAAATCATCTGTTAGTGTGCATTAAATGATAAAGTGCTGGGTTTACCTCTGCGTGTCAAAAGAGGGCTGTGTCCTGAAGATCCTGTTGCTGGAGATGGCACACTCAGTTGTGAACCTCCACAGCCATTTCTCTGAGGTGTGGATGCTGCATCACTCGATTTCAAACTGGCAAAATATATGTCAACGTATGCTTTCATGAAATGAGAACAAAAACAGACTTCGATGCTGAGAACTATGTAGGAATAATTCATACATTGACTAACAAGCCGCAGATTTTATTATTTTTTAACAATACGATACCGTCAAAACATTTTTACAGCACTGAACGTGATTATTACATTATGCAAAATAATGGATAAAATTAAAACAAATATTGTGATTCAGGAAGAATATATATATATATATATACTATTCTTACATAGATTTTACATAGATACATTATTTTCCTCCTGTGATGTGACAGATTTCAAAATAGGCCTTTTAAACAGTGAAATGTTGTTGTGGAAGGAGGGGAGGTGAAATATTTTATTTTTTCATGCACCTGTTTAAAAGTCCAAAACTATTATTTCCTGCACCAGTTTAGAAGTCCAAAATTATATTTATGGTGGTATATTACAGAAAAACTGGTCTGCAAGTAAGAAGCTGTTTAACTGTAACCAATAAGTCCAGGGACACAAACCAGCATGCTATATAAAGTGTCAGACTTTGGGTCCAGGCAGGATTCATTATATCATCTTAAGCTTGTATGATTGTTCTGTGCATCATGTATTGTTCATTCCAAACAGACAGTCGTTGGTGCATATACAAATACTGAAAACAGTTCTGTTTAGTCATTTAGAATGAACACCGACCAAATGAAAAAGCAAGCAGTGCAGTTATACACAACAGTAAGCAACATGGTTCACAGGTCCTACAGAGCAATCCTATACCCCTTACCTGATCTCCTCAGTTTGTTGTGCTAGAAACTGCTGAGCTGCTGCTAGGGCGGCCATCCCCAGTGCCAAGCTAGGCTGGCAGGCTTCCATACCCAGGCCCTCTGGTGCAGGCTGCTGTAACAGGAGCTCAGCTACAGGCTGGCCTCCTGTATTACTGACAGCCTCCACCGGGGGCAGGGGGGGCTGGAAGGCAGGGGAAGCGTGCTGCTTTCTAGTTAGTGTACTGCCTCTACGGGGATTGTGCTCCATTAATTTGTTAGCAGAGCTGAAGGGAAGAAAGACAGTGAAGACTCCACAAGTACAGAGACGATTCCAAGTGAGCAACACCACACCACGAACAAAACGGGAAAAAAAAGCTATTTCCATCCACAGATATGCCCACACTACCCATAGTAAAGCAGAAAGCAACAGAATCAGTTGTTCAGAAATTCAGCTTCTGTACTGGCAGTGCATGGCCTTTTACTACTGGACAAGGATTACAGTATGGATAAGTCTTTACAAAGCATTTGAAGATTATTTGGAGTGAGGATACCCTGGTCACTAATATTTTTAGTTGTTAGTGAGTGTACCTGTCTCGTTTGGACACATCACCATCAGGTCCGACCATACTATTAGGTCTCTTCCTCTCTGTTGTGCCTGAGTCATATTCAGGTATGGATAGATGGTTGACATTGTTTGACAGGGGAGTCGGCATTGAAAACATGCCAGACACATTGAACTCCACATCTGTAACACACAACATGAATACCTCACTCTTTGCTTAATCATTCTAAATGCTTTCTCGTAGGGGTGAGCAATTTAAATGTTACAGAACATACCTTCAGGGAAAAACCAGACAGCATGTTGGATGATGGGCTCGATAATGGTAACGACATGGACAGAGGTAGCAGCTGCCATCTCTGCTAGGCTCCTGTTATTGAAGGCATATAACTTTAGGGCCTGCCCAGTTCATAACATACACATTTTACTGAAATAAGAACTAAAAGAAAAATTCTCACCCCTCTGTTTTTGCCCATAACAGATTTGGTCCTAAGACAATTGCAATGTTGCTAGGGGTCATCTTGTTAATTTCACTTTCTTGAGCAAGCTTAGCAAGGAACTTCACCAGATACCTTTTGAAATGGAATCTTAGTCAGTGATTGTTCAACTTTTATGACGGGTGCTGATGACTGTTACATTATAAATAGTTTTGATAAACTGACCTAAAATTGGCTTTGTTGTTCTTTGGTAACTGATCACAGGTCACCCACAAAGCTTGTAACCGTTTATCTGGGTCCGATATACTAGAAAGATTTGAATACAGTGTGTTAAACATTAAAAGGGAAAAAATCCATGACAAAGTAATTGGGTTTATTTCTTGCGATTCTAATTACTTAAGAGAAAAACAGTACACGAAATATTCCTACTTATATAGTGCAATGGACTGAATTACCTGGATGCCTGAATCCACTCATCATAGAGTTCATAAGTCATAAGAGGCTCTGGCAGTTCCCTTAGGTAGGACTTCAAAGCCCCTAATCGAACAATTAGAAAAAAGAAACTCCATCAATGAACAGTAATGACATTATTTCAGCATTTCAGGAGAAGAAGCTGTTTTCGTACCAGCGACTGCATGTGGGTCAGAGTAGAACTCCTCTAGCTGAGAGGTGGAGCAGTCCAGTGCTGCTTTAAGCTTCTTCAGTTTAGAGGCTCCTGCAGTTATTCGGAAAAGTCCCTGTTCAGAGAGCAAGATGAGACCCATCACACTAACAATTTAAATCATACCCATGTCATTCAGGAATTTATAAATCAAGCTTAGATGAGATACATTTGGTTTTGTTTGTGCTGTTTTGGATGTTGTTTTTTCATTTGGGATCAGACAGACTCTGATGTTTATCATACCTCTTCCTTCATGCCTGTCTCCAGCAGCATCATCACACAGGCCTCAATGGGCAGCGCTATCTCTCTGCTACTCCGTTTCAGATGCTCATCCAATCCTGTTCCAAATGCTGGCTTCTCTGTCCATGAGTCTGGCCAAACATAAAGGGGAAGAGTGCATATGTAGAGGAAAGTTCCCATTTACATTTCTTCAAATATCTGCCAGGTGTGGAGCATGTTCTCCCTGTGCTAACGTCAGTTTTGTCCACGTACTCCGGTTTCTTCTCACAATCCAAAAACATGTACATTAGGGCTGATTTAAAGAGAACCTGTGGTGAATTAGTGTTATTAGCTATTTAAAAAAAACATAACATCAACGGTTCCTTCCGGCAACATCGGTCCATGCCCGTTTTCAAAGTGCACGCGAGTGTTGCGACTCTAGGCATGCTCAGAGACATGTTGCCTTTCTGATTGGCTGTTCCACCTTGATTGGCTGAACTTTTGTTCAATTCAGGAAGTAAATGTTGTAGCCATTCAAGATCAAGTCATCTTAACTCTGCTCTTTCTTTGCTAATGATCGAGGTAGGTGGTGGGTGAGAAGCAAAAGGTGTGACTCATAGTTCACATGCTGGGTTCGTGAGTACACCAGCTTCACACTAAATATGAAACATCGAATAACAATTTTTAGCACACAAAGCCTAAGTTTTCAGCAAATAATAAAAATATTAACTGTGACAGAACGTATAATTATTGCAAATAATTACACACTATGAATTTTTTGTTGAGAAGATCTGGAGTATGTGTAAAAATATTATAAACTGTTCAGTGACATTCTACTCTATTGAATTTGATTATATTTTAATAAAACAGTACAAAAAAACAAAACAAAACACCTAACAGCAATCAGTGTAGCTGTCGCACCTTGCTGTGCCTGAATAGTTGGCAGAACACTTTCCAGTACAGAGAGAGATTTTCGGTGGTAATCCGCTTGAGCCTCTAATAACTGAAAACAGAAAACAAATTGAAACTACTGCAAAGTGAAAACAGGAATATAGTCATATTATACAGCCATATATACAGTCATATTACAGTAACAATTACTGAAGGTCTGACCACAAACCACTAAATGCACTTACCGTTACATAGTAGCGTGCATAATCCCCCTCTTTTGAAAAGAAATTGTATAGATCAGCAGAGAGTTGATCCTAAAACAGAGACAGACAGAAAACAACAGATGATGAACACAACTGTGTTCTTGCAAAAATGACTAAAATATCCTCAATGTATAAAATATATAAAATATCTTGAATATAATCAGAATTATTATTAATAATTTCCTATTAGATGATTACAAGACATCAAATCTGAGATTAGTCATGTAATTGACTGGAACCAGCTTAAGACTAAGATTTCTTCTCAAGTAAAATGATGTTTATGCAGCAAGAAATTCTCACTCGTATTAAGTCAATTTCTCCTCAAATTCAGTGTTTAGTTCTTATATTTTCGTTAATGTTTCCTAAGTATATTGATTTAAATACATCTCAGCATCAGCTACCTTTGAGGTAGGGGACACCGTGGCGTAGTGGTTAGAATTCTTGCCACGGCAAGAAGGCCCTGGATTCGAGCCCTGTGGTTGGCAAGAACGTTTCTATGTGGAGTTTAGATGTTTGGTTTGCATGTTCTCCCCATGCTTGTGTAGGCTTACACTAACCATCAAAAGACATGCACATTAAGGTAACTGGCTATTCCTAATTGCCCCTAGGTGTGAACGGATGTTTGTCCTAGAGTGGGTTGGCAGCCCTCGAAGGTAAAAACATACATTGCCACTGAAATCACAAAAGTGGCCCAATGCTTCATAGGTTTGGAATGGGAAATATGTGACATATGGTAGAGGTATGACAATTCATTTGTAGTATAGCTAGGGGAGAAAGTGGGGTGGGAGTGTTTGATAGGTAGCTAAATATAAAGGGACAATTCTGAAATGTTCTAGGGGACGGAAACTGTGCTTCACTATTGGTTGTGTCCCTTCCTGACTGTGTGAATGAGAACTGCATAAAAACAGTTTTTCAGCTTATAGCACAAAAAAATTAAAGACTGGAAAAAGTCTACATTTAACACAATATATGATGAAAACATAGTCTGGATGTGTTTGTTACCTTGCAGAGCTCCATTTTATTCATTGCTTCATCCATCTCTTCTTTAAGCGAGTCGGCCTTGGCTGTCAGTGAGTGTGTGTTTGTTCCCGATATTATGGATTTGGTTGCCTGCAACCATCTGAGTGTGAGAGAGCAGAGTGTTTACAGACTACCAAATAACTGGTAATAAAACATTGATGTGAATGGAAGGTAGGCTTCAAATCTGACATCTTAAAATGATAAAGAATGACCTTGTTCGAGCAGAATCATAGTCTAACACCAACTTGGCAAGCTGTCTTCTCTGCTTGAGTATGTTGGGGATGTCCACCTGAAAGAGGAATATAATTAACACCACGTGACTGGTCTGTGGCTAGACAGCCTCATACAGAGCAAGCTGCAATGCACTGCGTGTTCTGACTCCTTTCTATCATAGCCAACACTGAGTTTTAGCAGGATGTGCTACAGTAGCTCTTCTGTGGGATCAGATCAGATGTACTAGCCATCGCTCCCCACACACATCAGTGAGGCTTGGGTACCCATGACACTCCTTGTCCTTGCTTGGACCACCACTGGTAAGTACTTACCATTGCATACCATGAACACCCCACAAGATCTGCCATTTTGGAGATAAACAGACCCAGTTGTACAGCCATCACAATGTGGGCCTTGTCAAAGTTACTCAGATCCTTACACTTGCTCATTTTTCCTGCTTCCAACACATCAACTTCAAGAACTACCTTCACTTTCTGCCTAATACATCCCACTCCTTAGCAGGTGGCACTGTACGAGTCGAGGGGATTACTCAGTTCACCAACATCCACCAAGTCTGAGGCACATACTTGTTTTAGTATGTATATTTAACCAATAAATATTTAAAATAACTCAATTTGTATATACACATACACAACACAAAAACCTAAGTAAAAAACACTCTGTAATGGTGAACTTTTAAATTCATTCAGACTTTTAGTATATACTACACAGAAACAGAAAAACTGAAAAAAGATTTTAATGACTTTTAATGCATGACAACATTGACAATGCCTGTTTCAAGTGACTGTGACAAACCATGAGTGTCTGTCATTTGAATTCAAGCATTATCTATTTGGGATAACATTTTTTAATCCCCAGACAGCGGACCAATCAGATTGTGCCGTTTCCAGGTAGTAGGTATACTGGTATTTGGTTATGGCTGATTGGTGTACATATATATATA